>CM035153.1:164561780-165161780 GCA_020205615.1 Panax quinquefolius | reverse complement strand
TTATCGGATTATCCAACACCTCCAACGCCGTCAGAATCGGCGGCAACCCATCGTCAAACCTAACGTCAACAACAGCACCAATCACCTGACACACCTGCCCGATCGCTCCGGCTCCGGTGAAGTCATCCGTGATATTTCCGCCTTTCCCCGTCGATTTCAGTGTCGACGGCGCCGCTTCCTTCGCCGGAGATGCGGCAGATGTGGCATAATTAACAACGCGATTCAACAAGAAACCAGCCGGCGATGGGCGAGAAGATGTGAATTGTGAAGGCCTGGGGTTTGTGATTGAAGGTCTGATAATGAAGCGACGTGTAGAGGAACGAATGAGGGAGGACAGGAGTTTCCGTGAAGCCATGGGTGAAATGAAGTGAGGGAATGAGGGGCAAGGGTTTTACAGGTGGGTGTTTTCTTAATCTGTTAATGCTTTGCAGTTGAGATGATTATACATTGCTCGGCAATGGATGAGAGAGAAAGTGAGAGTGGCAGTAGGGATGTAGAGGGTAGTATAAAAAAGTTGTTGCGAGGGTTTCCCCATTTTTTGGATCTCTTCACTTTACCGGCGGACACGTTACACGGAATCAGTGACCTCTACCGTCGGACGAATTCAACACACGATACTCTGCCACGTATTAATACCAACGCGATCTAATCTAGGCGCCTTTTTATGGATTGTTTTGTTTGAGTCCCTCTATTTATTTTTAATAATCTATAACTCCCGCTCTATTTTGTGAAATTATACTAATCTCCCCGACCTCGACCTGTTAACAAAAATCACAGAAATAAAATAATTTCGCACAACAAGAACAAAAAATAAATTACAAATTTTATCAACACACTGAGATACTCTATCATTGGAAAAAAAATTGTCATATAATTTAATAAACAAACTTTAATCTCAAAATTTGTACAAGTTCTAATATAACATGCATGTTCAATTTACATTAGTAATTATTTTAATTTTAAATTAGATAATTAATGTTGTTTGTGAAATTACACATATTTATATAAAAAATTACCATAGTATACAATTAATATTAACAACTACAATTATATGGTTTCTTGACTTTCAAATATACTTTTAATATTATTAATTCATATTATAAAAATTATTTCCACTACAACATAAATAATAAAAAGTTCCATGTACGTATTGTAATTATGTGTAAGGAACTATTATTACATGTGTTAAACTAAAAAATTAAAATCGTAGACTTATTTACATTAATAAAATATATTTTATAACTCACCATGAGTTAATAAGGTTCTAACCCCTCATTAGTGTTTCTTGTCATAATCTTGTCTTACATATTAATTGGCATAAAACTAGAGGGATTAATGAAATTGATATGCAATAAATGTAATAATACAAATACAATAAAACTCAAATTAAATTATATTATTCACTTACTATTTTATTAGATGTACTATAATTTGATATTTAGTATATATAAAATATATATAATTTATTATAAATTGTGATGTGATTTGTGGTGCAATTTTGAGGATACTGCATCCACAATATTATTCATTTTGATAGGATTCTTTTGCCCACATATTAATACTTATAGTTTAAATACTCATAGTTCAAGTAATTAATTTAAATTATTTTAGAAATTGAAATTGACGTTCATTTGTGATCGTTATAAATTATTATTAATTATAAAATTTATTATTTTAAACAAGTCATCCTAATTTTACAACGTTACGTTTCGGATTAACTTTTAAAAATTAATATTGTGTTGATATTTTAAAGGTGGGGTCATTTTTATAAAACAAAAACTCGTATCAAAACTTGGCATCGAGCTAGGCAGAAACTTCATTTGACAATTTGAGTTTAAGGATAAATGATGATAATACGATATTACCACACATTGATATTATGGTTATCTTAAATATACAGTAATATAATTTTGATATTTAGAGAATCTTATATTTATTCTAATCTCACATATCTCGGTAAACTGTCAATATTTCAATTAAAATGTGTGTTTTAATAACAAAACGATGATAATATAAAATTACCACACATTAATATTCTTAATATCGTTATATCGACAAAAAATAATCTTTGTGTTTTAATATTTTGAACATAAATATTCTTATTTGTCACGCAGATATATAAAAATTACCAAACATATAACATGCATATTCCTTGTTATTCCAATTAATAATGTTACAGACACAAGTTATTCTATAAATATTTTATAAATGGTTGATGTTACATACTCCACCTCAACATATTGATCAACAAATTATTTCAACGTAGTTTGGCTCCACATAAAAAACTGAGGTAGAGTATACCACATCAGCAGTTTATAAAATATTTGTAGAATAGTTTGTGTCTTTAGCATATAATATGTGTGTATATATATATATATATGTATAGATATTGTTTTTTATTTATTATTATAAGTTTAAATCATTTGTGCACTTATTAGACTTAATAGCTTAATTTTTACTTTTGTACTTAATAATTAAATATATCATGAAGTATTTTATAAAACTATTAGAGCTTTTAATAGGTTTTATTAAATGTTACTCAATTTAGTTAGTTATTGGATAGTACTTTAAAATATATATTTTACATCACTATGGACTAATCGAGTGTTTAAGTACACTTGACAAATGACAATAATTTTTGGATGACTTATTTGACATAAATTAGTATAATGATACTTTAGTAGAAGAATAATAATAAAAATATATACGATATTCTTGAATTCGTACCAAAGATATTAAATTTACAACCTTTACGATTATACTCACTATGGACAAACTAATTTATATTAATTTTAAATTCAAAAATCATAGCAAATTGAATTTTAAAAATAAAATAATTTTGGTTTAGGAGAGAGTAATATATAAAACTAAAATATATTTATTATGAAAACAAGCTCACAACCCCATGCCAAGCATGGGGGCATACTATAATAATAATAAAAAAACAATTGTGATTTTGAGAAACATATTGTAAATATTAAATAGTTAAATATTTATTCAAATAACTAATGATTGAATTATATATTGTAGATTTTTTAATCAACTATTAAGCTAGATATTTGAATAGATTAGTGTAGATTTAGTTAGTTATGATTATGTGAAAATAATTATTTTAATTTTATTTAAGTTTGTAATGGGATTGTATATTAGCTTTTTATATTGACAAAAATTGCTTGAAATCTTAAATCAAAATAAAATTATGAAACTCGTGTTTTAATAACTTTTAATTTGGTTATGAAAATTAGTTATAAATGAGTTCATTATATTTCAACTAATGTTACAGTTATTATGTTTCAAATTCACATATATTATTAATATAATCGATCGTATGATTTTATAAAATTTAAAGTTTAAATTAATTAAATATTTATGATATTAATTTAATATTAAAATTCAAGACTAATATTAATATAATTAATTAGTGTGATATATCTTTTTAATTGAATTGATTGTTTGTAATTGTTTTTCAAGTGATTTTTTTTAGTGAAGTGTGTTTTATCAATTTTGTAATAAAATTGGTAAAATCAAAAATAAAATTTATTTTATCAGTTATTTTTATATTAGAGATTGGTTGAGTTTCTTTTGAATACTTTATAAATTTAAATAGTATATATATTTAACTATTAATTATTTTAAATTTATATGGTAGTACTACTAATTTGAATATGAATGAAAAAAATCTTTTTTTATATTCCTCTTAAAAGTATGAATATTTTTAAATTTAGATAATATTTAATTTATACAAATTTAGATAGTATTTGTATTATACGAATTAAGAAAGTTGAACAAAAAAATTGGTGAAATCAAATTAAATCAAATTTGTGATTTTAATTATATATGTGCATTCTTTGGCGCCATTCAACTACCCTACTTCCGCCTGTAACATACCGGAACAGCTAACCGACACCATAATTTCCTGACTGACAAACCGGTCGTCTATATTGAAGCGCTTGTTAATGAAACCGTCAAGTACCAGCCATACATGTCTTCCAAAACCCTAACCCTAGATTCCTCATCCCTTTTCATCAAATCCCTTAATTCTATCTCTTCTCAGCCCTCACAAACCCCTCAACCCTCACAAACCCCTCAATCTCTATCTCCAATCCCCACCGACTTCCCCCAATCCAAACTCATACCAAATTCCCGCTTCATCATAGATGGCTTCCGATTCGCTGGCGATTTCTCTTTTTCGTACTTCCTCTCTCACTTCCACTCCGATCACTACACTGGCCTCACCCCAAATTGGTCCAAAGGAATCATATTTTGCTCTCAAATTACCGCCCGTCTTCTCGTGGAAATACTTAAAATTCCATCGGTTTTTGTAGTTCCAATCTCTATTTTGGAGACGGTTTTGATTGATGGGTGTGAAGTGACACTCATGGATGCTAATCACTGTCCCGGTGCGGTTCAGTTTTTATTTAAAATCCGGGTTTCTGCTGGCAAGTTCGAGAGGTACGTGCATACTGGTGATTTTAGGTATAGTGGTTCTATGAAATTAGAGCCTGCTTTGAGTGAATTTATTGGTGCTGATGCTATTTTTTTGGATACTACTTATTGTAATCCGAAATTTGTGTTTCCAGTGCAAGATGAGTCTATTGACTACATAGTAAAAGTGATTGATAGGATTGGGATTGAAAATGAGGGTAGATTAAAGTCAGTTTTGTTTCTAGTTGCTACTTATGTTATTGGGAAAGAAAGGATTTTGCTTGAAATTTCGCGGAGATGTAACCGAAAGATATATGTAGATGGGAGGAAAATGGATATTTTGCGCATCCTGGGGTTTGGAGAAGATGGTGTGTTTAATGAGGAAGAATCAGAAAGTGACGTTCATGTTGTTGGTTGGAACGTGTTAGGTGAGACTTGGCCATATTTCCGGCCTAATTTTGTGATGATGAAGGAGATTATGAAAACCAAAGGGTATAACAAGGTTGTTGGTTTTGTTCCAACTGGGTGGACTTATGAAGTAAAGCACAACAAGTTTGCTGTCAGGACAAAGGATTCATTTGAGATACATCTTGTGCCTTATAGTGAACATTCAAACTACGAAGAGCTTAGAGAGTATGTGAAGTTTTTGAAACCCAAGCGTGTTATTCCCACCGTTGGAGTGGACATGGAGAAACTTGATAGCAAGCACGCTAGTGCAATGCAGAAGCATTTTTCTGGATTGGTTGATGAAATGGCCATCAAACAAGAATTCTTATTGGGTTTTTGTAGAGGGCTCCAGGATTCGGATGAGAAGCTTGGAAAGAATTTATTAGTCAACATGAATAATGTGGCGAACCAGGAGGAGGAGATGGCTTCGGCTGACGTGCAAACTGTCAACAATATTGATTTCGATAATGTTATAAAATGTGCACTTCCTGATCAGGAATCTGGACCACAAGATTTGTTATCAGTAAATGATAATGATACGGAGGAAATGCTACAAGAACTTCGCGACTGCTTGCCTACTTGGGTCACTCGAAACCAGATGTTGGATCTACTCCGAAGCTGCAGTAGAGATGTTGTTGAAGCAGTTTCTAACTTTTATGAACATGAAACTGAATTTTATGAACAGGTTGTTACTGGAGCATCTTCTGGTTGTACACCCCAACAACATTCTGTTGTTGACTCTTCATTGCCTTCTAACCCGGACTCTGGTGAGTGTGCTTCTAGAATTGATAGTCCTTTAAACCTGAGCTATAAGTCACTTGGAACGAAACCTGCAATTAAGATTAACATTTCTCCTGCCAAAAAGAGGAGAAATCTGAAGAACAAGCCAAACAAAAAAGCAAGAACAAATTCAATTCAAGAACTTAACGGACCAAAGCAATATACAATTACAAAGTTCTTTAATAAGCTTGTGGCTTTTGGCTCTCAAGATGGTGAAGCTGGAACTGTGTTTGAGAGATCCAAAAAAGACAAAAATTTGTTGCCAATGGATTCTACCTGGCCTTACAAAGAGGAGGTGGAGCAGTTTATGCAGATAGTAAACGGCAGTGAATCTGTAAGAAACTATGCTGCTACCATTCTAGAGGAGACAAAGGGAGATATCAATAAGGCTTTAAACATGTATTATAGCGACCCTGATGGTAACCTCAGTCAGAATAAGGAGAGGTCATTCGAGAGTAGCAAATTGCTCAAAGACCAATGCCATGTTGGAATTTTATCTTCTGACCAAGAGACTAAGGTGTCAGAGAATTTGTTGAAGATGAATCATATCTCTGCAGTTAGTCAGCCAGAAGGTAATGCTGCTCTAAATGTTGTAGCACCAACGCCTAATAAAGATAAGGCAAATATGTCTGTGCATGGACAACCAACCGAGGAAGTTGCTTCAGGTCTTGTATCACTACCGTCACAGGATTATTCTCCTATAGAGCACGGTTCGTATTTGTTTATTTAGTTAAATGGTAGTAGTTATTGAATTCCTGAATATATGCTAGTAAAACATACCCTCAAACTTGAGAGTTTGAATAATACTGGGAATCCTGTGCAGCGTGCTGGAAAGATGGACAGTCTGCTCCATATCTACATCTCGCACGAACTTTTGATTTGGTTGAGGAAGAGAAGGGAAAGATAAAAGCTACATCAATGCTGTGCAATATGTTTAGGAGGTTTGTTTTCACTGTACAGTTAGCCTTTTCCATTCATTCTTCCCTCTTACATGAAGTCTCATCATACGTAGAAGAAATTCTGTAACATCAGTAATTACCTGTATGATTCTTTTGTTGTAGCTTACTAGCTTTGTCTCCTGAGGACGTTCTACCTGCCGTGTACTTGTGCACAAACAAGATTGCTCCTGACCATGAAAATATGGTTTGTGTATTTCTTTCTCTGTCTAAGTTGCGCTGCTTTAAACCACTGTATGACAACATCATATATTTCATTATGATTAGATTAAGTGTTTGTTTTAGGTATTTATGGGTTGCTTGATCATTGACACAGTTGTTTTATCCACATGGAAAGGGGAGCTTGGTTTCCTTTTCCTTCTCCACTGTTTAAGAACACCTCTATTTATTCCTGTATATGATGGAATATTTGTAGGTTAAATCGATATAGAACATCCAAGAGAAAAAAATTGTAGTAAAAACCAAAACACTATGATATGCACATGTAGATAGATATAAACTTATTTATGATATTATCTACAGACACCCATATTTGAAATGTTAGTGCATATTTCTACCCACATGTTTACAACTAGTGATGTTCTTATGCATATAATTATTAAGCTCAAAGCGAAGGTGATTGCATTTTCAACAGCTAGTTATTTTCTAAGGGTGAAAATATTCAGATGTTGAATTGTTTGTTTATTGAAATCATTACATATAACTAGTTAAGAGGAAAAAATTCATTATTTTCAAAACAATTAGGTTAAAAGGAATTTTTTTTATAAAAAGTTGCATATCAAATTTGAAGTCATAGAAACGAACAATATTACTAGTTGTGCGCGATCGTACTGGTACCAAGTGTCCAAATTTGGCTATTTGTATGTACTGATGTACTTTGTGAATACAAAGGAAATTGAATGGAAGAGATATTTTTGGAAGTCTAATTAATGATTAAATCAAAGAGGAAATACATAAGATATAATAAACCTTGCCAACAAGTCAAAGGAAAAAGGCATCTTGGAAAATCTATAACTTCACATTATAGTAGTTATGAAGTTATACAATGGAAAAGTCTCACCAGAGGAGATGGAGGCGCTTGTTATTGATTTACATGCTACTGGATATTGATAAGGTGGTGTAACAGCCCATTATTAGTAGGAGTTTTCAAGACTAGGAGCTGGAGTAGTGAGAGATCTGCTCGTCTTGTTAGCAGAGGCAGGGATTGATAGTGTTGTGAAAGATGGCTTAAACTGGATAGGGAACCTAATGGTGTTTTTGCTAGTAAGTCTTGGTATATAATATCTTTTTGGGCGATGTCTTTGATCTACCTTGTAAAGTAATATAGAAGGCTGATGCACCTTCTAAAGCGTTTTCTTCACCTGGTGCGTGGCTTGGTTTGTAGTTAATTGGCGATAACCTCCAGCTGAGAGAAAAGATGCTGGTGAACTGGTGTTTGTGTAAAAGCCAAGATGATGATCGTCTCCTCACTCATTGCGACGTGGTGAGGGTCTGTTGTTTTTTGATGTTTTTGATCATGGGGACTCAGTGGGTGATTCTGCTCTACCTGTATCAGCTTTTTTACTAAGTAAATAAGATCTGATGCCCAAGATAATCTTTTATTTTTTTGAGAACCTTCAATAAGGCATGCCTTACCAGCGCCTCTCACCTTGTGCCTAACCTGCGGCTCAGTGAGTGCTCTTTTAACAACAATAGTAGTCTGAAGCAAGTTGATAATAATGAATGGGTTTATTTAATGAACAGGTCCACATATATTGGGTTACTCATTAGGCAATTTCTTTGTTTATGTCACCTGAAAATCTGTGTAAATTTTGGTGCATTAATGTTGCAGGAATTAAATATTGGTGGAAGTATTGTTGTATCTGCACTCGAAGAGGCATGTGGGACGAATAAATTTAAAATTCGAGACCTTTACAACAGCTTGGGTGATCTTGGTATGAGCAAGTGATATATCATATATATATATATATATATATATGTATGTATCTTCTATTTTATTTGTGTATATTCTATTATGCTCCCTATTTTACTTTAAAATGTTGAATTCTTTATATTACTAAGCAGTTTATCTAAATTAGGCGATGTTGCTCAACTTTGTCGACAAAATCAGTCATTACTTGCCCCTCCTGCACCGCTCTCGATCAGAGGTGTATTTTCAGTGCTTCGAAAGATAAGGTACAAATGCAAAATCTCTTTCTGGGCTTAATGAAGCTTAACATAGGAATACATTGATATTAGGACCATCTAATGGTTATAATTTAATGCGGGAAAAAGTTTAGTGCGAGAGCGATGCTCAGAATTGGTAGCCTACTGGCTTTTTCCTGTTTGATTTTCTGCATCCTGAAATTGACCCAGATGAAGATTGCCTTTGTTCTTTTCATTATTTATATGTTTGAATTACTGAAGGTGCAAGTTTTTGCAAGTTCCCCCCCCCTTTCCCAGGCAAGATAGTTGAGAAGACCTTATTTTACATCATTCACTTTACAATCCAATTGTACGGATGTAAATAATATGCAAAATTATGAGGATGCAATTTTTATATGATTTGAGGTTATAGAGTACTATTATTATAATTTATAAGCGTGTAAAATGACTGTCATTTCATTATTATAAAGTTGTTGGTGCATATCACTAAGTCATATGAAAATTGACATTCTCTCATATTTTTTCCTGCTCTTTGCATCCGTGTAGTTTAATCGTCAATTGAATGAACAAAGTTGTGTCGTTTCATCTACCTTGCACAAAAAAACCTTGCACCTATATTATTCCCATGTATAAAGAGAGAATATGGTGTCAGATTTCATTACGTGGAACAAATATTAGTGAATTTATTTATTTATTGTATATAGAAATTTCCAATCTATATTCTACTTCGGTATTGTGAATAAGCCAATTCTTCAACTTAGCTTTAAATACCATATGTGAACTGCATCTTACAACAATTTCTCTTTTTAAAAACAGGTACATCTTAGAGCAAATTCTTATGGCCTCAGCCAATTTGTGCTTATTTATGGTTATTATTCCTTATACAGGATTATAAAATTTACTTGTCACTTCTTTATTTTTCAAAAGGCAGCAAAATATCAAAGGGTGTTTTTCTTGTAGTTTCTATCCCTTTGGTTCTCACACTTTTAATTCTCTTTTTAATCATGTCGCTTCAATTCACTAACTCATGAACCTCTCTCTCTACACACACAAACATATATATCCATCTTCTCCCTCTTCTCCTCCTCCCAAAAAAAAGATAAATAAATAAATATTAATAATGTTTCTCTGCTGGATAGTTTAATAGGACCAGCGGAAGTTTCACTTCTCAAATTAGAAACCGGTAAGGCTTGTGCTTTAGCGAGACTCATATAGTTGCCAATTTGAGTTTTTATGTTTTTTGGGGATTAATAAATTTGTAATCAATTATTTATCTTGATTCTTGACACTATAATCTTGAGTGCTTTGGTTTTTACCCTCTTTTTGCCCCCTAGATTTTTCTAGTGTAAATGGTTTGTCTAGTTAGGTACATTTAGGAAGAAAGTTCCAAATTGTTTTATATACTGATTTCGATTCAATCTGAAGTTTGTCTCCTTAATTTAGATCATGGATCATGTTATTGACACGATAACACATTATATTTATTCACATTATAAGGATTTGTCAGTGTACAAACAGGTAGTGGAAGTACTATTCGAAAGAAAAGCCTCATCGTGAATCTTATGCGGTCATGTAGAGAGAAGGAGATGAAGTTCCTTGTCAGAACCTTAGTAAGTTTTCATTAAATCTGGTATGGTCTTGCATAGACTTATAGCACCTTCAGACAATTTTTACTTTCAAACTGACAAAATATTATTAGAAACTGAAAGATTGATGATATGGACTCGTTAATGGTGGGAATGGACATTCTAGTTAAAAAGAGACGGATATTTGGTCATGTTTCATATGATATATGATTATTATTATTTTTTCAATTATAAGGGTATGATCCATGACTGTTAGTCTGTTAGTAGATAAAGACGTGGAAAGTAGCTTCTGTCATGATCAGGCTTCTTAAGGCATAAGTAGTTGTTAGTGGTTATTAATACTGGGTGTACTTCTGAAATTGTTGGTGTTTCCTGCTATAATAAAAAACCTATAAATACTGTTGTAGTTGGTTAGTTTATTATGCTGAATGGTAATTGATTTTGAGTTTCTCTCTTTAGAATCTGAACTATCTCTAACTTCTCTCTATATCTGCTATAATTCTCTCCAAATCTCTCTCAGATCTGAATCTATCTCTGAATTTGTTCTATTTCCCTTCTAATTCTCTGATTCTTCCCTTAGTCTTCCTCTAATTCTTCCTAGTTTGCTCTTGTCAGTCAAAAAGACCTAACTCACAATCAAGGATTATGACAACTTCATTATCTGATTCCTTCTATTACGTTTTAGAGAAGTTGTAATTTGAGTTTCTTGAGAGGATATGATACTCTGGAGTGTGGACAAAATTGTGAGGTTTTGAGATCTCTCATTTTACAAAAATTAAACAGTTCTTTCTAGTTGATGTGTTTGGCTTCCACTTTTTTGCTGATATTCATTCATTTGTCCCTTAGTTCATTTATGTTAGCTCCTTTAAGGATTTCTAATTTTTTAATGGAGATAAAAAAGGAAAAGATAGAAGTAAGGAATGAGACAAGAAAGATAGTTCCAAGTGAGATAGGACATATATAGAGATATAGATGAGAAAAGGAAAAAGCAGAGAGAGAGAGAAAAAAAACTCAATTTAGACTTGAGAATAAGATGGCAGGGAGGGTTGTGGGGGCTGGGGTGGGGGGTGTTGAAGATGTTGAGCGAGTAGAAAAAGTTTGGAGGGAGAGGATAAATAGAGATGAAGAGAACCCTGACTCATCTATTTCTTAACAACAGAACCCTAGCTCCATCTATATCTCCAAGAAAAAGAGGAGGAAATTTGTGAATTCTCATAGGTGTATCTCGAGCACCAACTCTCATTGCACTAATTTAAATTGTATTGATCCATCTCATAAGCACTAAACTAGAAAAATTAAGAAAGACTTTCCCCAAAATTTCAATTTTTGCAAATTCCATACAAATTTTCCGTGCCTTGTCTTTTGCATTCTTTGGACATGTTATATTGGTTTCTTGAATGTTATATCTTTTCTTTTGGTTTTAGTTTAGCTTTCGTAAAGAATAAGAAATGAGTGGATTTACATATTGTTTTGTCATTCTCTCTTACTATGGAGATTTTTGACTTAGAGTTGGATGATTAGGATATAATCGTCACATGTATGGTTTCCTTCTGAGTTCTGATATGAAAAAGTCTTTAGCTGTCAACCATTTCTCTCTCTATTTCCCCGCTTTCTTTACGTGTACACATGTAATTTGATATATTTTATATGTAGGTTAGGAATTTGCGTATTGGAGCAATGATGAGAACAGTTCTGCCAGCATTAGCTCAAGCTGTTGTAATGAGCTCATCTGTTAATGAACGTTCAATTGAAAACATAAAGGAACAGCTTCAGGTTTGTTTTAATTGGGTTTTTGAATAAATTATTTTCACCTGTGATTCGAGTGGAAGTTTCTGTTTTCTAATCTTTTGCTTTTGAAGTGGTTGATCTTGTGGGTTGGTTTCATATAGATTTTCTCACAAAATGCTGAAAGCACATTAAATAGATTACATTATTATTATTATTTTTGCAATATTGCTCAAAATATTTTGAATGTACACTTGTATAAACTTAAAATATGAATGTCCATGTCCTGTTCATCCTGAAATCAGAAAAAATAAAATTAGATAGAGGGAGTAATACATTTTATAAACTTGTTTGTATGCCAATGATATTATACTAATTCCATGCATTTACTTCCCTTGATAAAGTCTCCAACTGACTTGTGATTTGCATTCTTTTAGGGCCTTTCTGCAGTAGTAGTTGAAGCGTATAATGTTCTTCCCAATTTGGTAAGCTTTTTGCTATTGAACTCTGTTTTTCAGCCTTTTCTCCAGTTCTCTAGATAATTGATCTTGAAAGGTTCATAAGCGACATGCTGAGGATATGTACCTCCTCCATTTGTTTCATAATAATCTTAACAAATTTTTAATTAGGAAAAAAAGTTTTATTTGTGAATATCTATAGTTTAGAGGAAATAACAACATATAGATATGTTTGTAACTGCATCCAGTTGGGGTGATCAAAATAGACTGTTGGGTTGGTCCAACCGTGAAAGACATGGGAGTGTTTGGGCATTTCTTGGTCTAGGTAAAGCTTGGGCTGATATGCAACTGCTTATAAACAAACAAATGATTTTTTGTGACTTCACACTCGGAGGAAAGAAAAAAATGGATTCTAATATGTTAAATTATTAACCCCAAGGGTGGGAGAAATGGAAGAGGCCTTGAGGAACAACTTCAAGGTCGTTTGTTCCAATTGCCAAACTTGGGGCCAAAATTTCCTACAAAAATAAAAATAGGTTAAATTATTAAATGAGAAGGTTGTAAATGCATTAGTTGACCTCTTTTATTGGTATCAGCAGCTTTAGTTGATCACTTTTACGGATACTATCAGTTGTATTCCATAGCATTTTGAGTTTTCCTGTTTTAGTAGCCTTTCAGACGTGTCGGTAATTGGTCATACAATTTCGATCTTTTTATAAGGCAACTAAAACATCACGATTTTCTGCATTTTATCAAATTCTGGATTGTTGCAGGAAAATGCATGCTGTGACGAGTTGTAAATTAGACTATATAACTCTTTATAAGATTAAGCTTTAGATGGGAGTTGGCTACAGCCTAAAAGTCTATTACAGTACCACTATTGTTGGTCCTAATGTTAGAACTTGTTTTCTGGTTAATGCCCTATAGATAGCTATAGATAGATCGATAGGTAGATTGATTAATAGATACACATGCTTACCACCCATTGAAGGTAGTCTGGCCCAGATGTGAGGGGGGCTTGTTGAGAATGTAAAAAGTACTTGTTACATGTTTGTCAGCTAAAAACTGTTAGATAGTTAAGTGCAAAACTCTAAATTTTCAGTTGGACAAATAATTTTTATCTACATTTGATGATGACTCATGCATCCTGTTTTAAAATTCCAGTCTAAAGGCCAAATGTCAGTTGGATTCTTTTCTCTAATTTGATGTTTTTAATACGCGTGAAAATTGTACTTTCCATTCTTTGGCGATGGAGGTAGTATCTGTTAATTGAAGGTTTACCAGTATACATTTTCTTCTGATTTTCTGTTATCTTATTTTCCTTTTCATCCTTTTGCTTTGTTTCATAATGTTCAACTTTTTGAGTATGGTGGTTGAAATGACACTGGTTACTTATGGCATAAGTTTGTGGTGATCAGGATTTGCTTGTTCCTTCCCTCATGGACAATGGGATGAAATTTTCTTCAACAATTTTGTCAATGGTTCCAGGCATACCCATCAAGCCAATGCTTGCAAAGTATATATATATGATTTGCTAGTGCTGATTCAATTAGTACCATTGTTTAAGAGGATACAGTTCCTGCTATATCTAATTTTTTGCTCTGTTTGTTCTGTTACAGAATTACTAATGGGGTTTCTCAAGTGCTAAAGCTCTTTCAGGATAAAGCTTTTACATGCGAATATAAGTAAGCGCATCTCTTGATTTCCCCTTTCTGGGTGCATGCTTGTCTAATTTCTAACTTATAATATCAATGCAATATCTTCCACCGGTGCAACATATTATTCATGTATTAAAGTTGAACTTTGTGTTTTTGTCTGTCAGTGTACAAAATATGATTTACAGGAACCAGTTTGAAGGTCATGCTATATATATATGGATCTATAAATAGAGTGAAAAAAGAAGAAGCTAGAATCTCTCAAGTTAAGTAAGTTGGGAATGAAATTACTTATCCAAAAAAACAAACTTTACGCAAGTTGGGAATTAGGGCTCATAATGTGTTTTTTTTGTCATTCTGTGGGGATTGTGTGCTTCATGAGGTAAAGGGAGGGTTTATATGATGACCAAACACCACACCAAGTATTGAAATCTAAACCAGAAATAGAAGAACTTAAAGAGTTAATTATGGTTCCGCTTTTGGCCTATGCCGCTTGCAAAGAAGCGTATAAAAATATGTGAAAAACTCTCTCAGAAACCCTAGACCCTAACTACACACAACTCTCCCTCTTAAGGACTGACTTACTTTGACCAAGAAGAAGTAAACACATATTTATGTAAAGGAAAAGTAAAATCCATAATGGAATAGAAAATCAGTGTCAAAACCAAATGAAATCCAAATTGAAAATGGATATAGGTCATGGATTTCGTGGTACACTCAAATTTGGTCATGGCTCTTATAGTTGATGGGGATGAA
This sequence comes from Panax quinquefolius, assembly GCA_020205615.1. Lineage (NCBI taxonomy): Eukaryota > Viridiplantae > Streptophyta > Magnoliopsida > Apiales > Araliaceae > Panax > Panax quinquefolius. Next base: position 165,146,847 of record CM035153.1, on the reverse strand, counting down.
CACCTATGTTTCTCTAAATTAAGGGTTTTCATAGAGGGTGTATGATAAATTTTGCTTTCAATATCTTGTTTCTAGAAGCCAAGGTAAGTAATGGTCGGAGCATGTTTAGTGCTTGTTTTGGTCATACTTTTCACTATTTTCTAAACCAACTCGACCTCAATTAAGAGGGTATTTGGTATCGCCTGCTTATAATCAGTTTTAAGAAGCAAAAAGTATTTGGTAACCTTATTTTAAAAGTGTTTATAATCAATTTGTATGAAAATAATTAGAAGCTCCAATTAAATCTAATTATTAGGTTTGACCAAGTATATTACTAATCTATCCCTATTTATTTTAGTAATTCCACACATTACCTATCTTTAGTTCTCCAAACCTTCCTTTCAAGTAATTTACACTTGAAATAAATGATAATCAATTATGTTTACACCAAACACTTTTTACTTTCTACAATTTAAGTACTTTTTCTTTACCAAACACAAACTACTTTTTTAAAACTAATTATAAGCAGAAGCAATAATGAGAATCAATAATCACAGGTTTTAACCAATCCGAAGCATACTCTAATGCTCTGTTTCTGAGTTTTAAAATGGACAGAAAAGAAAAGAAATGGGCGGAAAATTTAAGTTTTCTTTCCAATTCTTATGTTTCTGAGTTTTTTAATAAACGGAAAAGAAAAGAAATGGACAGAGAACTTGGCCACTTTTCCTGCCAAAGTTTTCTGTCCAAAATTGGCCTGATTTGAACGGAAAAGAAATTAGAATAAGTAATATTTTTATAATTCCCATATTATCCTCAACTTTTAATATAATAAAATTTAAATTACAACTCATGTCCTCAATTTGTTTTTATATACTAAATCTAATCAGATAAAAAAAAAATATAGGCACGAAACTCCCTGCAACTCATGTCCTCAATTCGTTTCTCTATTTTCTGCAGATGTCCCAATTATACCACCATTACAATGATACAACAAAGCGACCTCTCATTTCTAATACAGAGGGTGTAATAATTATTGGAGAGTAAAAGTTCAAAACGCATATGTAAAGATTAACCATTTGAAATGACGTACGTTTCTTGCCAATGGATAAAGATTTCTGTCTTCCTCCAATTCTTGACAGGCTTGCCTTTTTTCTTCATGATGACCATCATTCCACAGCATTGACAAATCCTCCTATATCAAATATAATATAGCAATGAGTTTCTCGAGCACATTAGGCCAACTAGCTATACTCTGGCCTCAACTTTTCCATATCATTGGCACAAGCTTTATCATAAGCGTGAGGGGAAATAAAAATATACTCCCTCCATTCTACCTATAAAAGAGTCCAATTTACAAATTTTAAGAATAAAAATGGGAGAATATGGTTGAGCAAGAATCTACAATTGTTAGAATTGATGGTGCAATATCCCGAAATGAAGTAATTTTAGAAAGTTTCAATTTAGATGATATTGGCGAATTTATGTCAACTCATTCTCAAGCCTCTTCTCAAGAACATTCTCAAAATGCACCGAACGAGAAAGTGTATGCGTGCTTCAAAAGAAAAAAAGAAAAAGGCAAAACATTCTGATGATGAAGGTAAATTAACTAATGTGATTGATAAATTAGCTACCATATTAGAAAAACAAGGGGAGACATTTGAAAAACAAGGAGAAGCATTTATTAATTCATCTGTGCGAATCTATTCTGCAAATGATATCTTTAAAGGACTTACTGAAATGAATTTCGATGAGGAAAAAATCGATGAAGCCTATTTATGGCTACTAGAAAATAAAGACAAGGCACGAGCAGTGTTTGGGTTACCATTAGAGAGAAGATTGAATTTCTTGAAGAATTTGATGAATAATCTCCGTTAGTATAAATAATACAGATTATGTTTGATGACTTTTGGGTATGGTATGATAATGACTTTGTAGAAGTAATTTTTATTTAACATTTATTTGGATATTTGTATTTAATTATGGAATTTTTTCTTTGATTAAATTTATCTTGCATATTTTTATTCATGGTTCAGTGGTTATAATTAATATAAGGGTAAATTTGTAAAAGTGACATTTTTCTTTTCTTTTCATTAGAACTCAAAAACGCAAGAAAAGAAAATTTTAAATTTTCTATTCTTTTCTATTAAAAACTCAGAAACAACACAAAGAAAAACTTCAAGTTTTCTATTCTTTTCTTTTCTGTTCTAATTTAAGTTTTCTATTCTTTTCTTTTCTCTTCAAAACTCAGAAACAGAGTGTTAAGGGAATAATGCTAGAGCTCTTACATTAAAAAAAATCTTTGAGATACATTGAATTGAAGCTTGACACCGAAAAGTTTGGGTGCCAAAAATATCGTTTAATTCCTGACTATGACTTGCCAATTTTTCTTGGATCTTGAACTGAATCATCATACACTTCACTTGTTTACTTTTCTTCCCCTTCAGTATATCGTGTCCTTCTTTTCTAATGCTACTTTTATCTAAAAGAAATCTGAGCAACTGTTTATTATAATTTTTTTCCCCCATGTTCTATTATTTTGTTGTACATTGTATAACCCTACTGATCAAGTGTGCTTACCTATGTTGTGTAGATATGATGGTCAGCGAGCCCAAATCCACAAATTAAGTGATGGATCTGTGCGTGTCTTTTCACGAAATGGGGATGAAACAACTTCGAGATTTCCTGATTTGGTAAACATAATGAAGGAGTCTTGTAGCTCTGCTGCAGCAACTTTTGTTTTGGATGCTGAGGTATAATAATTTAGCAGGATATGTGCATGACTTCTTGGAGGTTCAATAGATTTTTTTTTTAACCTAAGGTCACTGGGTTACTTGACAATTACCATGGATCGCATACCATGGTTCTGATATTTGATCTCATATCATTGTCTTCTGGTTTTTAGATAGTTGCAATAGATAGGAAACATGGATGCAAGCTTATGTCTTTCCAAGAACTATCTTCTCGGGAGAGAGGGAGCAAAGATTCCTTGATTGCACTGGATAGCATAAAGGTTTGATGTCTCACTTAGCTTTTGGATGTCAAGTTTATCACCGTGTCTTGTAAATTTTCTTTGTCCGCTACTCTTCCTCTACAAAATTCAGGTATCTCTCATATTCTTTGAATCATACTTGTTGCAACCCCATAAGCTCTATTTCGTTCTTCCTACTTGAGCCTGGCTATTTTCTCTACAAATATCGACCGACTGATCTTAGTAGGAAAGAATTAACTCAGTGGAAGGCAGAAAACGAGATCAGGTTGAGTTAAATTAGAAACAAAAAATAACTAAGCAAATTAAGCTTTCTACATCTTTGAAGTTCAAACAATAGCTTAAATTATTATAGTGCAATTATAGAAGTGTTGGTGTAGAACCTAAAAGACTTAAACATACAGGTTGGGCTAGGTGTAATTCTGGGTTCATCAAAATAGTTTGTAACTGTAACACTCCCTTTCCGAAATAGAAAGAGAGGTTACACAAAAACACAAAATAACCGACGAAATTATAGCAAGTCTCTAAGCTACAAAAGAATCGTCTTCAAACCAATAAACGTCAGAAGACAAACCATAATAAATGACAAACTGGCTCAAACCACAGTCTAAGATATTTATTACAACTTCAAATAAACCAATGTATCACAGCCTATAAACAGAATATCTAAACTATTAGATAGAAGACAACTCTCATCGCACTTGCCCTTGATTCCCTACCCGCCGGAAGGAAAACACAACATGAACTAAATGTGCAGTACGAATATAAAGTGCATAAATAATGAACTGAAACAAATAACTCAATTAACCTAAACTGAACTAAACGAATCAAAACTATCACAACGAAATAGTAGATCAAATGGTTGAGTCTTATTTCATATCGAGTTCAAAACAAAAATATATCTTGTCACAGACAAGTCAAATAATGTCACACATTGGACCACGAATCCAAATGCAAGTAAAATCGGAAGGCGTGTTTTACACAAATATCACCAATCAACATAACAGAACATAACAGAAAACTAGGGTCGACCCATACGCCTCCCAACACAAAATCACTATATGCCCAACTTCCACCGGAGCACAAAATGGAGATGCCGTAGACTAATCACACAGTCAAAGTCACGGAAGGTGTCATGCCTCGGTGCCAAGAGGACATGCCCGTGGTACTCCCACAGGTGGTTATAGCTCAGGTAATCCTATGGTATATTCTAACAAAGATATAATGTCACAACACATGCGACACCATACCAACGAAAGGGTTCTAAGTGTGCATGTAACACCGAAACAAATATAAATATGAAGTTCCAAAGATACATATCTTTTTACATCTACATCTTTAAAAGATTAAAATAAATATTAAATATGTTAACCTAATTTAAAGAGTACAATTACGAATTCTATGTATCAACGCCAACATGAAACTTTCATATTAATTTCACAAGGAACAATTATGTGAAACAATAATAAAATTCGAAACGAGGAACAAAACGAACTAGTTTTATTTAACAAGAGTATCGTTGAAGGAGTACGGAATTCGTACTTGGGTTAAGCAATGTATTACCCAAAATATATTCCAAATATTATTCGTTTAGACTCCCTCCGTCCGAACTAATCACCAAAATAATACATTAATAAGTTGTTTTATTAAAAAAATATAAACTTTCCTTTAATTGTTATGATTTGGCATCAAGTATAAAAGTTTACCTAATCAGTAATTTATGTATACATTAATCAGTACATAGCTAATCTATTAAATAGTATGCAGGTACCATAATTTTATTATTTATTTAATAATCAGTCCACCAAAATTAAATTAATGATCAATTAGTTTTACATGAAAAAGACTAATAATCAACTTGCAGTAAAACATATTATAAAGTAATTCCAAATTAAGTTTCTAGAAAACTGATCATAAGAATATATACAAGTTTATAAATTACGCTTATTAAGTGATATTATACAGTATAAATGGTATGCACAAATTACTAACATTCAATGTACAAACATTGACAATCATTAGTTTGTATAAGAATTCTTTTATCAATTTCGATACCCATCTCATCCTGTAACCATGATTACTTAAAACATCTATTTTAATTGTACAAGCATCATGCCAGAATACTTCATAGTTGCAAAGATGCCTCTATTATATCATATGCACATGCGCAGTATACCTATAGAATAAGTAGTAATGTTCACATCATTATGAAATTTTAATGCAATTCTAACAGCAAATCAAAACAATAATCATGTACCAGTTTAATTCTTCATGTATCACACCAGTTCAATTTTGATCACTCCCTTTTCTTTTCCTTTTGCTCCTGCCGCCTCCATGCCTTTGCATTCACACCCAATTTTTTTGTTTTAAGCCGATAATGCACATAAGTAATTTTAATGAGGAGAGTTTTTGCCCCTAATAACCTTATATTCGTATTTCAATTGGATTTAAATAAATCTTAAGGCTCATTTTATTAAATTAATATTATCCATTAATTATTATTAGCCCACATAAATTTAATGACTAATTTGATCTAAATAAAAGACAAAGTCCAATCAATAAGTTTTAAAAATATATTTAAAATTATTACCGGCTATTACAGTTACAGTTTGCCAGAGCTCATAATTTGTGATATATCGAAGCTGCAGGGCCAATCACCTAAACAAACTAAATTTTGATATTGTTCTTAAGAAGATTGGAGTCTTTGAGCTCCTTCAATGCCTCCTTTGATAATGCAATGGATGCCTATATGGATAGCTCTAGTAAAGACCAAACGTCAATGCTCCATATTTTTATTTTTTGTAGAGGGCTTTAAAAAAATAGGTTGACCAATAAGCTGTAGAACATCTTGAGAAGTTTAACAAAGTGCAAGCATGCTGTAATTGCACTTTTAGAAGAATATTGGGTATGAATGAAGCACGATATCCTCATTTTGCTCTTTCTATTGATAGAAAAGAGTGTATCATGTAAAAGGTTCCAGTGGCAAGATTGGTGATTCATTCCTATACTAATACAAGAAAAATATAGTTAATAATAAGAAGAAAACGGAAAATGAGGTCCACCAAAGTAATAATACCAACAAGCATTCCTTCCGGTATAGAATGCCTAAATTTTAATTTGGAATGAACGTGGAATTGCGAAAGACTCAATTTCAAGAGGGCTTAATGTGGAACTTAGATTTAACTTTTTACTCTATGGTCAGCTATTTTGTTCTGTATAACTGTCTAGTTAGGTTTTTTTTAGACACTACAACAATATTGTTTCTTACAAAATTGATGTCTTTACCTCTCCTGGTGATCATCACTTTTGCGATTTATTTGTTTTAATTTCCATGACCAACTCTAGTTGTCATAATAGTCTTTGGGTTGGTTTCTGATGTACCTTCCTTCGTGCAGGTTGACATATGTGTCTTTGCATTTGATATCATGTTTGCTAATGGAGAGCAGTAATTATCTTGAACACTTCCTTTAAATTATTATATCGTTTTATAGAAGCTGTTTATATCACGCTAACTTTTTTTGGTAGCTACTTGGTATTTCAAGAGGCAGTCGATTAATTAATTCAAATCAAATGGTTTTACCACTTGAAATTTTGTTAAGCAATTGAATTTTAAGACACCTAGGCAAACACTACAATCTGTTGAGAAAATTTCAACGGAATATCACGTTTTAGGTGTTTCCGTGTTTTTCTATCTCTTGTTTCAAAGCTTCTAAGCTCCATATGATATACTTGCTCTCTTACTTTGCAATCGGTGTATTTATCATTATATCCCTAATTGTATCAACACTTAATGTAGATTGATGCTTGTTTGGGGGTTCCTTGTCATTGTTGCGTTTGCTATATTGTTGGAAATGAACATGGGTCCATGAAGCTGGATTGGCACATATTGGACGTGCCTCAGTCATGTATGGAGATAATTTATTCTAGACATGTAGTTTATTTCCTGATCAGATCCCAGTATTTACAAGAAACAAGGCACTAAAGCAGAATCAATCAAGAAGCTTATGCTTTTAGCCATGTCTAACGTGCTCTCTGATGGTCACTCTGTTTTTTTAAAAATGTTTTTTTTTTTTGCTTAATTTGGAGTTTGACTACATTGCCAGTTCACCCATACTATTATATATTCCTTCCGTCTCAAAAGGATGACTAAAGGTTTCAATTATTTTTGTCCCCAAAAGGATGAGATAAAGTACAAGTGAAGGGTATAGTGAGGTCCATTAGTATAAAAAAAATAAAATTATTCATCACTTTATGAATCTTGTGGGACCACTAAAGGATAAATTTGAAACTTTATTTACTCTCTTTCCTCAACTTTTGTTTTTTTTAATATGTCTGAAATTTTTACTTTACTCATCCTATCGAGGACGGAGGGAGTAGTATAAATGCATTCACTGTACGAAACTTCTTTATAGATAATATAAGCTGAATTTTAATATAATTGTAGTTCCGCTGAAGAATGTAGACACTATATTTTGTATCATACTAAAATTACCACTGTAATATTTCTGTTTTGATAAACTATTAATTACCACCAAGAAGATCAGTGCACTTAAGGGGACTACTTTTACTTAAACACCAGCATAAAATGATTGCTGTATATCACTAGAGAAGTGGTAGGCATGTCTTGTGCTTCACTCTCACTTTTGTTTGTACTGCCCATATCATTTTTCCGAGAACTTATTAATGTCCATGTTCTGTGTAGGATTTGTCGATTTGGTTGTTCTGTGTAGGGTTTGTCTATTTGATTGTAAGACACTATTGGTCAAAAGTTGAAAAGATTGTCAATGTTTCGGGGATGCTCTCTTTCTGCTATATGTTTTTGTTTAACATGATTAGCAGTGAAATATATTCTTTATTGACAGCAGTTGGGTTAAGTATTCTTGGTGAAAAGTTGAAAAGGCTATCCATTAATATCATTATGCTTTCTTCTTGTTCCTCACTTGTATCTGTTTATCAATTTAGTTTTAGTTTCTTGGAACTATGTTCTATTATATAGCCAACAGTTAATTGCCTTTGTGCCCTTTTATTCCCTTAGTTTTTTTGGTAGTCAGATAATATCAGGACTCCTGAATTGATTTTTCTGTCACAGGTTGTTGAGTTTTCCTCTTCGCCAAAGACGAAAATGTATGTGTATGTCTGCTTCTTGATATGAATATTTCTCAATTTAACATGAGAAATATTTCATTTAGCTTAACTTTTAAGTCTTCCTGTCTTTTGCACTCAAATATTCAGATCTGAAGGAATTTTTTGGCACCGAGAAATCTGGTTATTTTGAATATGCCAGAGAAACAACTGTGAGTACTCTGCCTTTATCTCCATAAATGTTCTTTTACCTTGAAAGGTCTCTGTAAATGTAAGTCATTGTGTTACTAGTGGTTCAACTACTCTTCTCCCTTCTGTTTTAGGTGGAAGCTGATGAGGCTTGTATGAATGAAGTAACACTGACGAAGATGAACTGTTTTCTTGATGATGCTTTCCGTTCATCGTGTGAAGGAATCATGGTTAAATCGCTTGATGTTGAAGCTGGTTATTCTCCATCTAAGCGTTCTGATACTTGGTTAAAGGTCTCTGCTAATTGAAAGAAAATTGTTAAATTTTTTAATCATTATAGAAAACTTGGGGTAATGAGCAGTCAATTAGTATTGGTGCTTCCTTTGCAGGTGAAGCGAGATTATGTTGAAGGCTTGAATGATTCCCTTGATTTAGTCCCAATCGGTGCTTGGTATGGGAATGGGAGAAAAGCTGGATGGTAATAACAAACATAATTTGATTATGCTCTCCTTGCTTCTTTACATGATATCTAGAAGCCAATTTTGAAGCTTTTATAGCATGAGTTCCTTACTAATTGTAGTTTTGAGTTGAATCGTGTATTTTTTACATTCGAAAAAGTCGGTCCGACGACTAGGTATATCATTTTGAAGTACATTTTTTTAGTCTTTGGCCGACTTAGTTTTGAGATGAAACGTTAAAGACAACAGTATCCCAAAAGTAATTTTGAGATAGCATGAGTTCCTTTTCGTTTTACATGTTATGTTGAAGCACATTAATTGTAGTTTTGAGATGAATCGTTAAAGAGAACAGTATCCCAAAATTATTTTTTTATAAAAAAGTTTACATTCCAAGAAGAGTGAAAAGTATACAATCTTCCATTAATGGAGTTATTTAATTTGGAAAAAAGAAGAAGAAATAATATATGCATGTAACTATTGTTGAAGTAGATGAGGAAATGTTGGTTATTTGACTTTTTATAAGCATTGCAGTTAGCTTTTGTACGCTGTTCAATCACTTTATATTTCAGGTATAGTCCTATCCTCATGGCATGCTATAATCCTGACTCTGAGGAATTTCAGAGTGTCTGTCGTGTAATGTCTGGGTTTTCAGATTCCTTCTACACAGAGGTAAATCAAGCTCTTATTCATTTATTAAATAATTTATTTTTGCAAGTCTGGATTCTGGAAACTATCTCTAGCTTGGTTATGTTGGCATTTGAAAATATCAGATTTAAATGTCTTAGTTAGGGCATTCACAATAGTTTCTTTATATCTATCCCTACTCTGTAGTGTTATTGGGTCATTCTGTTATACACCCAACAAGTTCCTTATATTAATTACTTAAATAATGAAATTTAAAAGTTAAAATTTGAATGTTCCAACAGTCAAAGCATGTTTTGACCGTTATAACTATTTGACCTTTTTATTAGCTTTAGAGCTTATGATATATGTAATATACTACATCCTCTTGTTTTTAATTATAAAATCGCTATTAATTTATTAATATGTTTTGAAGTAAGTATGTGATATTTTTTAAATTTAAAATTAATATAAATTTAATCAATACATATTGTAACTTATTTAGAAAAAAAATACTAGTACTTATAAAATTTATTCTTTTTACAATTTTTAGCAAAATTATTAAGTTTGAGAATGTATCGTATTGACTTGTAAAATTAATAATAATCTTATAATTTATAAAAGAGAGTATAATTTATCAATTGTATTCCATTGTAAAATAATTTTTATTTTCTTTTAAATTTTAAGTAATTTATGGAGTGAGTATTGAATGAATTGTAGTTGCAAATGTACATAAGATCAATATTACCTTTTAAAAAGTTAATTTGTTATATTTTTAAATTTAAAATTAATATGATTCATTTAAAATTTGAAAATAATAAATTTTATAATTAATAGTACTTTTATAATATTTATAATTATATTGACATGAATTAAATAAATTTATACCAATTTTAAATTTGAATACGTTTGAAATTAATTTTTAAAAAATAAGTCAATATTAATTTTATAATTTAAAAATGAAGATGAGTTGGATAATGATTGATGAGTTGTCCACTTAAATGAGGATGTGAAATATCATTTTACATACATAGATAACGGTCTTTTGACTTCCTCATCCTGAGGATATATAGATTAAAATAGAGTTAAATAAGGATAAGGAAACTGTTGAATAATGATTTGTTGATGAATTCTTCAAAGTTGAGAGTTTATTGGGGAAATTGTTGTGAATGCTCTTACTGCTTTGATAGCTCTGATTGGTACTCGGGAACCATCAAGTAAAGGAAATGATTTCAGAAAATTTGAACTTTTTCTTCGGTTTTGTTGACTAGTGTGAGGTCAAGTAAAATTTTAATGGACTAAAGGAGGGAATCTGATAGATTTTGAAAAAATTCAGTTTTCCTTCTGATTTTTTTATTTTTTGTCTCTTTTCTTTATTATTATATTTTATTTTATTTCACCAATAATACAGAAATGAGAGGGGGGATTGCAAACTATTTGCGTGGGCTGTATATAAAACCACCCATAGGCCCATGAGCATTCATCCATGAAATCTGAAAATAGGAACTACTGAGCAAGGGAATGACTGAGAAACAGAAGATTCAGAAATGAGGCTCTCTCTTTTACTAAAGAGATGCCACAGATTCTGCAAAGAGGCTATCACCCTTACTAAATAGATGCAAAAGCTGAATACAATATTCTGTTTATTTCTCTTCTGTTCAAGGCTTAAGCCAAAGCCCAACAAAGTAATCCTGATCCCAGGCATCACACAAGCCACACTATAAAGCACAAATAAATAACTTGTCAATGCAACAAGAGGTGATTCACACTCACTTTGTAGAGGTGTGTGTGTTTTGGGTTCAGGCGCATAATGGAACTTTTGTGTTTTCAAGAAATTGTTTCAGACCATCAATTAATAAAATTTGGAAGTTTTTCCTGTAAAATACGTTGATGGGTACTTTCTACGGCCCATGTGGTAGTTTATGTTTTAAGCGCACAATTATAAAAAGTAATGTCTTATTTTTTAGGTAAATATCATAAGTGATCTTTTTCTCCCAAATAAGCCTAGTTTGACCTAACAAGTTTATTTCTCCTTCCTTGTATAGCACTTCCAGAGTTTTATTTTTGAAGTTGATTGAAGCTTTGCCAAATTTCTAACACCTAGTTATGAATTGAATTCCCAGATGAAAGAGGTTTATTCTGGGGAGAAGATACTATCCAACAAGCCACCATACTATCAAACTGCAGAGGTGCCTGATATGTGGTTTTCTCCCGAACTTGTTTGGGAAATAAGGGGTGCCGACTTCACTATATCACCTGTTCATCATGCCGCCATTGGTTTAATTCATCCATCCCGTGGCATCTCAATCAGATTTCCTAGATTTATACGCCCCCTATCTGATAGAAAGCCAGAGGAGTGTAGCACCGCCACGGATATAGCTGAAATGTTTAATTCTCAGACTAGAAAGATGGATGTGAGGTTTACAGAATGAATGTAGGTTTGTGATTTTGTATATAAATACACTTTTTCTTTGCTTCCTTTTGTTGATAAAGTTGTATCCACCTGTGTTTTGGAAAAAAACAATTTCCAGGTTGCTATCTTCAATGTGTATTATGCCCATCTAGAGGCACCTAACATTAGCATTATGCTGGTAACTCAGTGGTATAGACGGGATAAATTCAAATCAAACTTGCATATACGCCATTTTGGCTTTCAATTCTAATTACAAGGTTTTGAATTGAGTTACCAACCATAATTTGGAAGTTTGCTCAATTCTACAATTATAAAGCAAGCTTCAATGATGATTTGTCAAAAAATAATTGATATTTCTACAAGTAAATTAAATTTGATAGTTCCTCAAAACATTACAAATAAAGTAGTTTTGCATTTAATATTAAAAGGGACTCTTGTGTTTTCTTAATTTATGTTTACAAAAAAAGGAAAAAACTAGTTGGAAAGAAAGGAAAGGATGTAGGGGGAAAAAAAAAAAAGTGTATGAAAGGGAAAACATTACAATGAGGATAAATATAAATTATTTATATTTATTCTATAAGAAACAAAATATCAAGTAATATTAAAGTGTAATATAAGTTCTAGAAAATTTCAAGATTTATATATTTGCTTTTATTTTTTTCTTTTTCTTTTTTCAAATTTAAGATCCTTCTCCTTTATCTCATTTCTTTGGATTCTAAACGCGACATTCTATTTTTTTTTTTTTTTATTGGGATTGTGGAAACACAGTTCTTCTCAATTATTTAAAATACATAAAATTTAACTCATCTACACAACAAAGGAATATACATAGTTCAGCAATTTGGATCAGTTGAAGTTAGACATTTTCTATAAATTTAAAATATATATATAATAAAAAGTTACATTGAAACTTTAATAATATTAAATAACATTAAATTTACAAAACTACTCTATAATATATGAAAATAATTGATATTTCTATTCATATTGATAAAATAAATAAGTAAATTTGAGTAGAAACTTGCAAAATTATCAAATTTATATCAATTTATCTATATGAATACAATTATTTCTATATTTAACTTTTCTAAATATCAACTTCGTCGAAACCTTGTGCCAAAAAAATGAGGATAAATAAAGAAAAACTTCATCGGGTTTGTTGTTGAGGCCTTTAGGCTTTAGGATTAGGCCCACCCAGGTTGATTTTTAAGAGACATTTTCAGTTGAACTTGTTATATCTCTTTCCCGCCGGCAGGATTCGAACTTCGCCAGATTCAGATTGTACTACTACTACTACAGTACCTGACCATAAACTCCCGCCAACTGGCTATACCCGGTAAGCACCTAGGTAACCGGTAACAAGTATAAAATGTCAACCAACCAGGCAGGCTAATAACAAACGGTGTAGCTCTAGCAGATCTTTCTTGTAATACTCCTATTATATGGAGTATGTTCTTGTGCGGGTCTATTGCATGCTTTGCCCTTCTTTCTGTCTCCCTCGTCTCATCGTCTTCTTCTTACTCGATTCCTGCCTTTTTGGGGTTTTGACTGTTCGATGAAGGTTTCGAGACCTAGGGTTTTTACTGAACAGTGCCTGAAAGAGCTCAATACAGTGTTTTACTCAGGTTTGATACAATGAGTGCTGTCAACATTACGAACGTGACGGTCTTGGACAATCCGGCGTCATTTCTTAGCCCTTTCCAGTTCGAAATCTCGTACGAGTGTGTTACCTCCCTTAAAGACGGTACTCGGTTTTACACTCATGTAAAATTTGTTACATTTTCATGTACTCGATTGCTTTCCCGGCATATGAATTGACTGGTTATGTTAGGGTTATGTATTTGTATTTATTATTTATAGTTTAGGGTTTTATTGGACTTGATATTGATTCACAATATATGTTTGTTAACGCCAAAATCTCTCTCACCAAACAAAAGTAAAACCCGCGCAGTGAACAAACAACCACACCGAGAAGCATGACAGCCGGGGCCGCCGGGTAGTTTCACAGGTGTGAGAATAAGTTAACAATGGAGGTATGTAATTGCTCTATAAAGAAGACAAGTAGTCCATGTGTACCTTGACTACACCTCCTTAATGTACCCTTCCTCGAGTAGAAATAAGAATCTTATGTAAAGTTCCCTTACAACTACAAATTCCATAATTGAATTAGATTTGGTTTACTTAAAAATAGGAAGTCAAATAGGAAAAAGAAGTCACAAGTCAATTTGGACGGTCCCTTTAGAATGTCAAGCCCCCGGACTGAAATATTCTGCCACGTGGCACAAGTCTCCTAACCGTTCGGACCCATCAAATCACACTCTAACATCTCCCTCCACTCTTATTATAAGCAACTTAAAATAAGAGAGTATATCAATAAGTCAACAAATCATGTTAAAAAAGTCCAACCAATACCCCAACAAGCCACGTAATTTTTCATGTCTATAACCTCCATAGTCTGAAGTCGATACGTTCCGGTTTTGACACCCCAATGACTTCGGGGATTCCCTTCGAAGATGTTCCCGTATGACAACCCCTTCTGCCCTTGATCCCAGAGGATATATTGAGGTGGCTTCCCTGGAGGAAAATTTGCATTGTTAGTCCTGAAAGACGCTAGGGTGGGTGGTCTCGGAGGATGTCATCTTGAAGGGCGTGTAGTTCTGATGCTTGTCCATCCCGGAGGATGCTTGTCTCAGAGGACGCTTGTCCGTTGGACGTTTAGTTCGATGTTTTGTCCGATCCATCGGTTAGTCCGATGGACAGTTAGTCTGATGGACGTTCTTGACCATCAGCCGAACCTCCTATACCAACATCAATCACCCGACGGACGGATAAATCTTGGTCAGATAGTTGATCGCCACAACGTTCCTAACCATAAGCCGAACCTCCAAACTCCTTGCCAACCGAAGTCATAAAGAAGGCGACCAAAATGACTTATTTTTTTTAAATGGTAGATGATAATAGTGGTGCAGGCTTAGGAAAATGAAGCCGTGGGAAGAACTGTTGAAGTGGGCATCCGAAGCCTTGCAACAAAAATTATTCAAATGGTGCTGCCAAAGAGGAGATAATTGGTTAGTCAAAGTTCGAATTGGAGTGGATAACATCATCATTAGAGTTTGTTGTCCGAAAATGGAATTCTATGTTCGGCAAAATTAAATTGCGAAGGCAATAATTTGGATTTGCCGAAGATATAATGAAGGCGATGTGATATAGTCCAAATTAAGCCGCTATCATTTGAAGTGGGTTGTTGTTACCCGAAATGGCCAACTATTGCCCGAAGTGTCATGGTGAACATCTTGGACCGTCAAAGCTCATATCAGGCTTATATATCTTGCCCCCCGACCCCAGGCCGACCCCCAGGCCATTCGATTCAGCCCGAATAAGAAAAGAAGCTTGAATATGATATAGTGACGAACATAAACTAACCTTTTGCCCAAAAATATTTCTCCCTCCACCAACTTTGCTGTTGTGCCAGAGAGAGATATGACCCACAAAGACATTTTATTGAAGATTATAAATTGAGATCTACTATATGGGAGTGCTGAATGTGTTGTTGCTAGCTTATGGTGATGGGGAACAGGTGCGCGTGGCGTTAGTGCGACGGGCATTGTGGCATGTGTCTTTGGGCACGCGGGTGGATGATGTGTGTGCTCAGTAGCGAGGCAGCGTGGTGGGGTGGGCGTGGGATGCGGGTGCGGCGCACGGGGACTCGTAAGCGCCACGTTGCTGGTGAATCGATGATTTTAATTCAACACTAGAACAAGGTTCTTTTTCTAGTGCCTATATTAACGTTAAAATCTATCCGTCGAATCACCAAATAACACACGTAAAACTTGGGTAGTGAACAAACAATCACATTGAGAAGCATGACAGCCGGGGCTGCTGAGGGATAGCTTCAGTGTGAGAAGTACATGCCAGAAAAAGTTAACAATGGAGGTATGTAATTGCTCGTGTGTAAAGAAGACAAGTAGTCCGTGTGTACCTGGAATTGAATTATGTCTGTGTAATTATAGTTTGACCACGTCTCCTCAATGTGCTACGCCCTTCCTCGAGTAGGAATAGGAGTCTGATGTAAAGTTCCCTTATAACTACAAGCTTCATAATTGAATTAGATTTGGTTTTCTTAAAAATAGGAAAAGGAGGTCACAAGACAATTTGGACTGTAGGCCCTTAGAATGTCAAACCTCCTTATTGGAATATTCCGCCACGTGGCACGGGTCTCCTGAACCCTCCAGACCCATCAAATCACACTCCAATAATGTTCATAAATGCCATGATTTCTTCAAATTTAGAAGATAACATATTGAATATTTCTTTACAGTAGAAAATTGGTCATGAAAATAATGTAGATTGCAATTGCATATTGTTTTGTAGGTTTTATAAGCTGCAAATTTGTTTAAAAGTGTAGTCTATCTTTGATGATGTTACAAGTTACAACATTGTTGGTATTTGAAGAATATTGTGTCTTCCGGATGGATTTCAAAGGGAATTTAGTCAAACATATAGTTTGCTATTGATTCAACTGATATTGATGTCCGTTTGCCATGAATATAGATTAGTTTGTAATGAGTCGAGTTTTTTTTATTTGTGTGAATCTTTGTTACTGGTTTTATGAAATTGGAGTCTTTGAATTGGTGTTATACTTGTAGTTTGAGCTGCCATGTTATTGCAACCTTTATAATTGTATTGAATTTGATTTTTATCTACCAGCTACTGTATTCATGTGACCAGATGATTTAAAGCATGAATAACAGTCCAAGTACTGGAGTATAATTTCCATCAGTTTCTTTTGGCTTACAGTCAATTAAATATTTCGGGAAATTTTAGATTATTGTTAAATCTGTGATTTCCTTACGTTACTACTGCATGTCTTCTTTTAGGCATTAGATTTTGTCATTAGATCAAAAGTAGCAAGATGTTATTAAGTTTGTGTGGCTCATTTCACACATTCATTTTTTTGTGATGGAATTGAAGGGATGTCAGAACTGTCAAACTGCATCAGCTCAACCAGCCATTCAAGTTGTCATTTACTTTCTACTGTTCCCTGATTGGCTTAAATTTAATGTGGGATTCATTCTGATTATGGTTGATGGACAATTGGTTATGACAGAGATATTAATGGGGAACTTTGGTTGGTTGATACCTTTTTAGCATTATAGTCCTACTTCTTGAAAACACTTTAATATGTTGTAGAAGAAAATTTAAGTTAGCAGCCTTAAACCTCTCAAAAGGACAGAATAACATTAAGGTTGTGTTTGATAAAATTGAATATTAAGATTTAAACAGTTTAGACATCTGAATAATATAGAGCATATGTCTAGAATTGTATCTGAATGAAGAAATGCTGTTTGATAATTATTTTTTTAATATGTTTGAATAACAATATTTTACCATTTTAACCCTCTGAACAGACACCCAAACTAGTCCAAAAGTGCATCCATTAAACCAAATCAAACAAAATCCAATCAAAACCTAGACGATGACTGATAGTAGAAAACAGAAATGCAAACCCAAACCCATAGGACTGGCAAGAATGGTGTATATTCTCATAAAAAAGGAAAAGGAAAAAAGAAAATTTTGTCAGCATAACTTCAAACATCACAGAATGGGTCAGCCCATCAGCTTCACCATTGCCATCAAGCATCAAATAATATCTCAAAACTAATTAGGTACAAAAATGTTTTTAGCTTCAAGTTTATTCGATTACTATATAATTGAAAAAATGAAGAAAAAACTGAACTTTCAAAAATGGAACATCTTAATTGAATTGAAAACGGGGGTTAACAAGAGAAAAGAGGGTTTACGCAGAAGATGAAGGGTCGGGAAGAGGATTTTCCTTGAAGGGCTGAAAGGAGAGCCTCCCTAGAAACCCAACAACCCAAGAAACATAATTCTTTAGGCAATTGTTGACATACATGGTGATTACGAACATAATGATATTGGCAACAAAGGAAGGAATCAGCCAGGGTACCCATTTCTTATCTCTCTATACACGATCTGGTTCTGAATCGGAGTCGGAGCTTCTTCTCTGTCATATGTTGCTGTGGATGAAGGGAAGGGAGGAAGAAGAAACGTGGATGGAAGGGAGGTCGGGGGATTGAGGGATTGGGCGGCAGAGGGACGGAGAGGGGAAGGGGAAAGAGGCTGAGAGGAGAGAGAACAATTGGGTAATTTGGGATAAAAAAGGATTTTGTAATATTGAAGAGGTCATTTTTGTTGAAAAAATAGTCAATTTTGTTCAGATGGACCTCTAAATAGTTAAGATTTAATTTTGTATCTTATCGATTAAGAGGCAAATTTTTTTTACCAAACAAGTTTAGCCTCTGACCGAATCAGAGGCACATCTATTAAGAGATATTCAGACCTAATCAAACACAACCCAAGTAATAATGGGCAAAAAGAATAGTCAGAGGAAGATGAATCTTGATGTTGTTTAAGTAACAAATTTTGACTTTGGTAACTAAGAGAAGGTGGAAAATGCTTTGCATGAGGTGATCTGGCAGGCAGTATTAGATGCACAACTAAGTTATTAATTAGAGGGATAATGCTAGTGGTCTCAATTTATTTTTTATTTTTATTTTTATCGCAAATAGTATTTCAAATAATGTGCCTTTAGTACATTGGTTGAGTATATCTTAATATCATCCGTGTGAAATTTCCATTAGTCCTATGTGAATATAGTTTGAAATAATGTGGAATTTGATGCTCTCCAAGGACATGAATGAATTGCTATTAGTAGCTTTCTACATCTCACTTATAAATATACTGGTAAGACTCTGTTTGCTATTTTAATACTTGTCTCATTATTTGATTGCTCTAGTCATCCTTACAATTTTCAGAAGTAACCAGATTAAATTTGGCCTGCGGAATCTTGGCCATTCGTCTTGATTTTCTGTAGTTGGTTCATGCCCGAGATTATTATGTTTCTAGGTTCCTGATTAGTGGGTTTGCATCAGTCCATGAATGTATTTATACTTCTTCTTTTTTTTTGAATAGAAGGCAAGGCTATATAGTTTTATGCAAATTTTATGTGCAGGGAACTGCAGAGGAGAGACATGTTTGAGTTATTTTGGATCGAAAAAGTGGTATGAGTATTAAGACCTAAGGAGACTACTAATTGAAGACCTGATTACTTGAGTCTTTCCAGAATCGTGATCAATATCTTTTAAGCCAATTTGTTGGGAGCCTGAAGTCCATAGCAGAAGTCCTAATACCTGTTGTCCTCAACTTAACCCAAAAGTTTAAGATGGTAGTCTAGACTTCGGCTTCACACTTGAACACCGACATGGGACAATGTCAACTTACATGTAACCTTAACAGATCTCTCCCTTCAAATAAGAGTCCTAACATTGACCCATAAACTTTACACTCAAATACAGATGTCAATGCGAGATTATGTTAGCTTAACAAGGGGTTAATTATAATTTTGCTATCACCATAAGTAACCTGAGAACTGATTTTGGTAATAGGCTCCTTGAGTTTCTAGACGTTTATTTTGTTGTGGCCAAATTCTAGAACCCTTTCTTACTTCCATATCATTACTCTGAGGATACTTGAGCTTTACATTAGCATCTGCATTCTGTTGCTTTTAAGTAAGCTTTTCTATATTTTTCCGAAAGGAAACTGAGATACATAGATAACTCATCTGTTATCAAGGGAAGTAGTTGTTTTATAAGTAGTTAGTTTTGAACCCAGATGTCAAGAATCTTCCGGCTTATACTCGTTATATTGCATGTGCAGATTTGGAATGGAAACTTATTTATGTTGGATCTGCTGAAGATGAAACCTATGACCAGCTTTTAGAAAGTGTTCTTGTGGGGCCTGTTAATGTTGGAAACTATCGTTTTGTTTTTCAGGTATCCCATATTCAAACCAATTTTCTGAAGTATACTTAAATTCTTGAGTGTGCATGCAGTTAACACTTGATCCATTCCATCTTTTGTTGGATCCTTATACCAGGCAGACCCTCCAGATCCATCAAAGATACGTGAAGAAGATATAATTGGTGTGACTGTGCTCCTGTTGACTTGCTCGTATCTGGGGCAGGAGTTTGTCCGCGTGGGCTATTATGTGAACAATGATTATGAAGATGAAAAGCTAAGAGAGGAGCCTCCCCAGGAGGTATTGATAGATAAGGTCCAAAGAAATATATTAACCGACAAACCTAGAGTTACAAAGTTCCCCATCAATTTCCACCCTGAAAACAATGAAAGTGGGGAACAAGCCACTCCAGTTGATAATCCAGCTGAAGCAGACGTAATTGAGGAACCACCCCCCTCTTCAACTGCAGATAAGGATGGACCTTAATGACTTTCTCAGTTGAAGTATGGTAGCAACAACAAGAAATGTATTTTATATTTTAGGTGATGTCATGGCATGGCGGGAATGTTGAATGATGTTAAACTTGGAACCATGTTTTGGGTTTACAACCTATAAACATCTGTAGAATGTGGTGGATCGGTCCAATCCGTTTCTTTTTTGGGAGGTTTAGCTTGTCAATAGAACTTTGGAGAAACAGTTTTTGGTGTGGCTAGCCAATTTTGTGAATTCCTGGATGATGAAAGCATGTAATTCAAACATTTCCTTTAGTCCTTTTTATTGTTAGTTTTTATCAGTAAATAAATACTTTACTCTTTTTGTTTTGTCACTTCAGTTCAGGTCAGGTCAGGCTACATTACCATGAAGCCAGTGGTTTTTTATTTTGGCTTGGCTTAATCATAATTAATCTACATGAAATCAGTATCCAGGTTTTTAAAAAGTAGTATTTGGCTTTATTAAAGAAGATTAATTTGACATATTACTCAAAGAGCAATAATAATATTTCATGGAGTAATTTACATATTATTATTATTATTATTTGGTTTTTTTTTCTTTTAATGTCACATAAAAATAAATGATTAAGTCAGTCTGATCCCTTAATGACTGTTTCAAAAATCAAAATTTAATGCTTAAAACTTAAAAATCACACACAGAGTAGTACCCAAGATTTTAATTGGGACTAGTAATAGTATTAATGAAGATTTTATTTATTAAGTATTAGTATTATTATAGTAACAAAAGCAGTACATTTATTGATGTTTGTTCAAAATAATCAGAAATGAGAAATGTTGGTGGAGTGAACGACACAATTGGGTAGGTGCCATGCCAGACCAGACCCCAAAAATTGTGGCGGTGGCAGACCTCAAAAATTGTGGCGGTGGTTAGGTTAGTTAGATCACTCTCTCTCTACAGTCTACAGGATATAAATACCGAGTAAATAAAGTACTAAGAAATTACTGGCTGTGGCGGCGACGGTTTAACCTAAAAAGCAAGCTCAGGTTACCTTCTCTTTCTACAGTAGTGAGACCGAGTAAATGAAGAATAAAATGTTTGATTGATTTTGTTTGTGATAGGCGGCTGGTAAAGTGGCAGTCGAACTGTGGCAGTAGGTATATATCTGTATTCAGTGGCCAATAACAAATTGTCTTTCATCTATCTTCCCATCCTAATAATAAACAAATCATCTGGACCGGCTCATCCTCATTCTGGTCAGGCACACGTTTTCTAAGTGCCAAAATTTATAGTATATATATAGCATGTTATTTCTCAACTCTTTTATTCTCTCATTTTTATAACTCAAGATTTTATTTTTCTATTGTACAGTCACCAATTTCACTCTTAAGTTTTAATGGCGGATTCCGATTTAAAGACCTCAACTTCAGTCGACTGCAACCTCTTGGTCGCCAAGGTCCTCGCACGCGCCGGCGTCGATCGTATGTTCGGCGTTGTGGGTATCCCTGTGACCTCCCTCGCCAATCGCGCCGTCGCTCTTGGCATCCGATTTATCGCTTTCCATAACGAGCAGTCCGCTGGCTACGCCGCCTCTGCCTACGGCTACCTCACCGGCCGCCCAGGTGTCCTCCTCACCGTATCCGGTCCCGGTTGTGTCCACGGGCTTGCGGGTCTCTCTAACGCCGCTGCCAACGCCTGGCCTATGATTATGATCTCCGGCTCCTGCGACCAAAACAATTTTGGCCGAGGAGATTTCCAAGAGCTCGATCAAATCGCCGCTGTAAAACCCTTTTCGAAATTTTCAATCAAAGCTACGGATATTAAACAAATCCCTACTTCTGTTTTCCAGGTTCTTCAGCAGGCCGGATCGGGTCGCCCTGGCGGATGTTACTTGGATATTCCTTCCGACGTGCTTCACCAAACTGTTACTGAATCCGAGGCCGATAAACTGTTAATTGAGGCAGAGAATTGCAGAAATGCACAAGTGACTGAAACAGTTGAGAATTCTGAGATTGAGAAAGCGGTTTCCTTATTAAGGCAAGCAGAAAGGCCTTTAATTGTGTTTGGTAAGGGAGCTGCAATTGCTAGAGCTGAAACTGTGTTAAAAAAGCTAGTGGAAGGTATAGGGATTCCATTTTTACCGACTCCCATGGGGAAAGGCTTGTTACCTGATACCCATGAGCTAGCTGCTACGGCCGCCAGGTCACTTGCCATTGGGAAATGTGATGTTGCACTTGTAGTTGGTGCACGACTTAATTGGTTGTTGGATTTTGGGGAGCCACCAAAGTGGTCTAAAGATGTAAAGTTTATACTTGTTGATATATGCAAAGAGGAAATTGAGTTGAGGAAACCAAGTTTGGGATTGGTTGGGGATGCAAAAAAGGTTTTGGAAATGATAGCTAAGGAGATTAAGGATGACCCTTTTTGTTTGGGGAAGTCTCATCCTTGGGTTGAAGCCATTTCAAAGAAGGCCAAGGAGAATGTGTCGAGAATGGAGGTTCAGCTGGCTAAGGATGTTGTGCCATTTAATTTTATGACGCCGATGAGGATTATTAGGGATGCAATTTTAGGGGTGGGGAGTCCTGCTCCGATATTGGTTTCTGAAGGGGCAAATACTATGGATGTTGGTCGGGGTGTGTTGATTCAAATGGAACCGAGGACTAGGTTGGATGCAGGGACTTGGGGGACGATGGGGGTTGGTCTGGGTTATTGCATTGCTGCAGCAGTGGCTTCACCTGATCGGCTTGTAGTAGCGGTTGAAGGGGATTCTGGATTTGGGTTTAGTGCTATGGAAGTTGAGGTTTGTTCCTTACTTGCAAATAATACTAATATGCACTAATGCTTGTAGATAAGTAAAACTCTAGCCATTCTTTGTTTGGTCTTTAATTATGAACATATCTATCGCTGTTGCTTAGAGAGTTTCTGTGAATAATTTTGCATGGACCTAACTTGGGAAGCTGCAATAACAGAATGTCGGAAAACTGTGGTATTTTGACTATGTTCATCCTTTGTATTTCAGCTGCTTTAAAATTTTTAGTATGACATAGTTTAGTCACTCTTTGAAACCTTAAATATCACAAGAGGATAAGAAAAAAAATTGTGAGATCTTTTTATGCTATGGTGAAGCTTTGGGGGTGATTTTGTGATGGACAGATTGGATAGATTGTCTGGGAGCTCGTTAGATGTGATAAGGGGAAATAGTTGAGCATTATTGTCACATATGATATAAATAGATGAATCATATTAGATGATAACTATGGCGACAGGATACCTGATGAATAGAATAGATGTCCCAAGTTTCTATAGCTCCACAGGTAATATAGATTGTTGTAAATAGAGAGAAAGGTGGTCACCCTGCTATCTTATTCTTATCCAAGGTATAGAGTTGCTTTAGCTGTCCAACCTTGTATTACATGGATCCTTGGATGATCTTTGGGAAGCCATTATTTCATGCTCAACATTCAATGCTTGACATAGTGTAGTTATTTATTTATTTTTTCATTTTCTTCTTGGTAAATTAAATGAATGCTTGGAAATTCTTACCGTGATACTGGTTTTCTCGATATTTTTTTATCCGTAATTATTTTTCAGCAACATACACCCCTTTATCCAGAATACTTGGATGGTTGCAAAATATGTTCCTAAAAGATTTTATTATTCATTCATCCATGTTAGAATTCCTTTTAGTTTTTTTCCCCATCATTTTCTTTACACATTTGGTTTCTGCAAATAGAATCGGTGAATGATGAAATTATGTTGTGCTTCTTGAACTCATGCAGACGTTAGTTCGATATGAATTGCCTGTGGTTGTTATAGTCTTTAACAATGGTGGTGTGTATGGTGGTGACCGAAGGAGCCCTGAAGAGATTACTGGACCTTTCAAAGATGATCCGGCACCCACTTCTTTTGTACCTGGTGCTGCGTATCATGTTCTAATTGAAGCTTTTGGGGGGAAAGGCTATCTTGTTGGCACACCTGATGAACTTAAATCCGCGCTAATTGAATCTTTTTCTGCAAGGAAGCCTGCTGTTATAAATGTCACAATTGATCCATATGCTGGTTCAGAAAGTGGTAGGATGCAACACAAAAACTGAGGTAGGCTGCACCACAATAATGGAGTATGACATTGCGTGGTTTGCTTGCTGCTGCTGATCAATGGAAACCGTGACTGAGTTTAAAGCTGTAAAGATTACAGTATGTTGAATAATGTAGAATTTCACTGGTAGATTCCATCTTCCCATACTACCACTTTCTTTGTTTTCCCTTGCTTTTGTTATTCATTAGTCTCATGGTTTTCTTTTCTGAAGTGACTGAATTTGTGAATTGTTTGCAATTATATGCAAGTGTTTGGTAAGTTCTTTAAGAAAGAGCAACTTGTAGGCTCTGTGTTATAACCAAGTCCCACTTCCTTGTCTCATTCTCTGTTGTTCTATGACTTACAGCTTACTGCTGGGTGGTGATTTCTTTTATTTATAATAATGTTTCTTCTACTAATAGTTAATCTACTTGGGTCCTGCAAGCGAGAAAGTTGAGAATACAAAGTATTACATGACTACATCCATTAAGAATATAAGAATACAAATTTGAAGTATTGACCCCTTGTGTGTCTATTTCTATATTTGACGGGATCAGGGAAGTGGGAACCACATACTAGACAAGCATTCATTCCGGAAAGGGGAGCACTATTTTCACATTAATTTTTGATATGGTTTTTCTCACACGGGCGCTGGAATCCACTGTATCTTTCGTGTGAGAGAGACTACATCATCAAAAATACACGTAGTAAATATCGATTCGATTCCTAAATTATGCATGAAATGAGTGTTTTTCAAAACAGTGTATAGAATAAAAATATAGCAACTTGATTTTGGGTAAGAGTTTATATTTGTCTGTCGGAGATAAATTAATGAGGTGGGTGTGTGTGTGAGAGAGAGAGATTCATATAAATCTCAAAATTTAAAGAACATAATAAACTTTAGGTATATATTTTAAAATATACCAACTTGATATCTCGTAAATGTTGTGTTTTTTTGGTCTGGCTCATATATAATCTGGAGTAGTTCTACTATAGACAGACCCCACATGAGGAAATACAAAAATATTTTGCTGAACTGAGAACCTAGAGTAGAACTGATCCAAAAACCATGGGAACTGATAATTAAAATGATTAATTAACCTAGTTGGTTGGTGCTTTTATATAGAGGACAAAACAATACTAAAAGAGATTATTTTCAACTGAAGTTGAGTAACGGATTTGATGCATACATATCTATCGTCTACAATACGGTATTTGACAATAATCTTGTGCTTTAGCTCGTTATTTGCGCCTTGGACTCTAACAACTTTGTTTATTAGGTAAATTTCACTTCAATACTTGGAAGTCTTACCATTTTCGCGCTTAACCGTCTATTGTCTAGAAAATTACATTTAAACACCTGAAGTTTTGAGGTGAAGTTAAAAAGTGTTTTTCGTGTTAACGTCGCGACTTTAAATGGCTAAAGACATTTGCCCCTCGTATATAAATTGGATAAGACATAAATGAGGCTCAGGTGTGTCGTGAGAGATCTAGGGTTTGGAAAGAGTGAAATTAGGCGATTTCATGACGATTTTTGGTATTCCGTCAAATCTTCTTCAAATTTGAGTGGATTGCATGGTGATTTAAGGTGTTTTTGGGGTTTTAGACTCGATCCAGTGAGTTCATGGTAAAAATTGGTTGTTCGAGCTGATGAGAAATATAGTTGGTACGAGGAACTTATTGTTTACTGCAAATTGAGGTAACCTTTTGTCTATTTGTTGACCATTTGTTGTCTATTTTATGTTCACATTATGTACTATATTATGTTTGTGATTGGACTTTTGCTATGTGTATATATGCATATAGTATTTTAGACCACATTTATCATTAATAACTAACTTCTTGTAATTTTATCTTATGAAACATTCCAAAAAATATACACCTTATGTTGGGGCAAAGAATTCTACAAAGGTAACATATGCATCTTCTTCACAAGTACAAATATGTAATTACTTTAACTTTGCGCATTTTAAGTCTTCCTTTAATTTTATTACGGCATTGTAACTTTGTTACTAAATTTACTGCGCATGTTTGTATTTCCAGTCGAATACAAGACCACCAAAGTTGCAACCAAGAGGAAGTCAACTAAAGGGACTATTACTACCTCATATAGTAATTAGGTATACTAAGCTTTCCTTTAAACTGCTTTTAAAAGTTTTGAGTGTTAGGAAATAAAATTGGATATTAATATAATACTAATTTTTCAATGTTAATAGCCCAAATCAAGTTCTCAACCTAACCTAAACCTCAAGTGGG
The DNA here is from genome assembly GCA_020205615.1 of Panax quinquefolius. Taxonomy (NCBI): domain Eukaryota; kingdom Viridiplantae; phylum Streptophyta; class Magnoliopsida; order Apiales; family Araliaceae; genus Panax; species Panax quinquefolius. Next base: position 165,120,520 of record CM035153.1, on the reverse strand, counting down.
TTAATACTGGACCAAATTTGTCTACAATGTGGAGTAATGCAGCTGTAGGGATGAGTTCTTCAACTTCTCATCCTATGTTAAGCTCACAGTCTATCAGAACCAATATCAAGAACCCTAGGTAATGTAATGAAAGTCACCATTATTCCATCATACATTATTACTTAATGAAAACAAGACACATAAACAGGAGAAAGAAGAGATGAGGCATTTTAACAAACACCTTGTGGCAACTTTTAAATTGAATAACAACAATAAATTTATGAAAATAAAATAAAGTTAGAGAATAAATTAATTAATCTACATACCTTATTACTTGTGAATATGATATATTAATATCCTTGATCAAAGCAAGAGAAAAACTAAAAATGTTTTAAATGGTAGAAAAGAGATGTTAAGGGTGAACAAATGTAATTAGGAAGTAAAAGTTTTATAGCCAATGTATGTCATGGGAGCATATTGGACAAATTTCAGCCTTATTTGACCAGCAGAAGAATGCATCACACTCTTTAGTAGTTTTGAAGGAAAATGTAACTTTTTCACTTCACCTAGGTGTTTAAGTGTAGTTTTTTAGACCATAGGTGGTTAAGTGGAAAAATAGTAAAACCTCATGTGCTTGTAGTGAAATTTACCCTATTAATTAGGCAGCTGATTCCTACATAAATAACCATAAAGTTGATTGCTCATTTGAAGCGAATAAACAGTGAATCATTGTAAAAAGGAAACACCACTTGTTCTTGTTAACTAGAAAAAAGATAACCGACGCATAGAATATGGATAGGGAGGAGGCAGAGTTGCCAGAGAAAGAAGAAAGGAAATGGAGAATAACATGGAGTTTGTTTGGTCAAGAGCTAAAGAAGGTGAGCCTTATCGCCGCTCCAATGGTGGCCGTGACTGTGTTGCAGTATCTCTTGCAAGTAATATCAATGATGATGGTGGGTCACCTCGGTCAGTTATCGCTTTCTAGCGTTGCCATTGCCACCTCTTTAACTAATGTCACAGGTTTCAGTCTTCTTGTAAGGTTTCTTCTCCTTAAAATTTCGTTCGATTTTATTTGCGTATAATATAATTAAAAAGACGATACTAAATGCATTTTGTAAAAATGTCAAACAGTCGGGACTAGTTGGTGGATTGGAAACTCTATGTGGGCAAGCTTATGGAGCAAGGCAGAACCATAAAGTTGGTGTTTATACTTACAGTGCCATAATATCTCTGTGTCTAGTTTGTCTCCCGATATGTGTACTATGGATCTTTATGGACAAATTTCTGATTCTCATTGGTCAAGATTCTTCTATCTCAATTGAAGCGCGCAAATATTCCATTTGGGTAATTCCTGCACTATTTGGGAGCGCAATTATAAAGCCGCTAGTTAGATATTTGCAGTCTCAGACTTTGATTCTCCCGTTGCTCATAAGTTCCTTCATTGTTCTCTGTGTCCATGTTCCCATGTGTTGGGCTCTTATATTCAAGTTCAAGTTTGGACATATTGGTGCAGCTGTAGCTTTCAGTTTATCCAATTGCTTGTACTTAATACTGCTTGTGTTTTACATAAAATACTCTGCCTCTTGTAAGAGCACTCGTGTACCTTTCACTAAGGAGGCCTTCCTCGTTATTGGGGAATTCTTCCGGTTCGCTGTCCCATCTGCTGTAATGGTTTGGTAATTTTTCTTTTCTTTTTTTCCTACAATCATAAAATGAGCTATTAGAATTCCATCTCCCACCTAACTATGTTACTTTTTTGTTTTGGTAATGGTAACAGTCTCAAATGGTGGTCGCTTGAAATGCTTATTTTGATATCAGGCCTTTTACCCAATCCAAAACTTGAAACTTCAGTTCTTTCAATATGGTATGGTATGGTATGCTTCTAATTATTTGACCAAAAATGTAGTATCGGAGAGTCTTAACATGACTCGTAAAATATTTGATCAGCCTAACAATATCCACATTGCACTTCACCATACCGTATGGATTTGGGGCGGCAGCAAGGTTTGTTCAAAATTCACAGTTGTTTTTACATTAATTTTCTTCTTTTTGTACGTGTCCGGATCGACTAATTTATTATGTAGTACTCGAGTTTCAAATGAACTGGGAGCAGGAAATCCACAAGCAGCAAGGGTGGGTGTCTGGACTGTGTTGTTTCTTGCAGTCACAGAGACGGTAATAGTAAGTACAACTCTCTTCTGTTGCCGCTATGTTTTAGGACGCGCTTATAGCAATGAGAAGGCAATTGTGGATTATATTGCTGTGATGACTCCATTAGTTTGTCTCTCCACCGTCACAGACAGCATACAAGCAGTGATATCTGGTTAGTGGTTCACATCCCTCTGAAAAAGCAGAGCAACAATTTTTTATGGGTACAAACATTTATGTGAAACTGTGCATCATCAGGTATTGCTCGGGGGAGTGGTTGGCAGCATATAGGGGCGTATGTGAATCTTGGGGCATTTTATTTGTTTGGGATTCCTATAGCTGTGGTGTTGGGCTTCATTTTACATTTGAATGCAAAAGGGCTTTGGATTGGAATAGTTGTCGGCTCAATAATACAGTCGAGTATACTGTTTGTGATAACAAGTTTCACAAATTGGCAGAAGCAGGTCGTCCGCTGGAGTTCTGCAATATTAATAGTATTATTATTATTATTATTATTATTATTATTCCTTCATTTCTCTCGCTCTCTTCTTCTGTACAGAATGTATTTGTTGTCAATTCATAACTTTTGCATTGGTTTTGTAGGCCAACAAGGCAAAGGAAAGGTTGTCTCAAGGAAGATCCAGTACAGTAGTACAGTAGTCAGTAGTGACTACTATATAATTTGATCATATGACACTAGCTAGTATCAGCTAATCCCCATTAAAACCCAATAAAGAGGATAATACTTGTATAATGTAACTTAATATTAATTAGCTATTCCCCTCCTCTTGTATTTATTATAGTATTTCTTCAGCTAGCTATATTATTAAACACTAAACAAAGATATACAAAAAGCACATGGCTTACCCCATAAGCCCAGATAACTAAACCATTTACAGTCACTCTCTCCTTTTGCAATGGACAACATATACATACCCATTCATTAGATTAGATAGTTGTTTGTTTATTTTACAAACTTCAAATTCTTTTACTAGCCCTCAATTTTTGATATAATATCAACTCCTTAATCTTAAATAACCCCAAATTCATGATAAAGTTTCATTAGTTGAAGATGAAGTCTGCTTAGTGAAATTGATCTTTTTCACTCGTGAATCAATTTTAAAATAATTGCTACAAAAGACAAATACATGTTTTTTTCCCCTGCAAATTCATGTATATATATGATCACTGTTTTGAAACCTGTCTGGACCGGCCGGATCAAATGGTTGAACGGGGAATCGGTTCTATGCCCAGTCCAATTTGGTCCGCTTGAATTAGTTTGGTCAAAATCTGTCAACCCAGTGGTTCAACCGGTAATACCGGTTACGTTGACCCGGTGAACTAATTTTTTATTATTTTTAAATATTTTTTTTGTACCAATATTTTTTTAATATTAAAATTAACTACTTTTAATAATATTGTGTTTTAATTCATAAAAAACTAGATTTTTTAAAATTCTATTAACTACTAATAATATATATTTTTATATATTTATGATGTTACCGATTCAACCAACGATTAAACCAATAATTCATGTAATTTTTTTCATTCAATGATCGGTCCGAGTCTAAAAAGATTATGTTGCTAATCATTAATTCGTTTTGAGTTTCGAGTTTGGTATTTTCATTTAAAGGTCAGCATGGCCTTGCATATTCAACTATATATAAAATAAAATCACATAAAAGTGGGAAAATGATTGTTTCGGATGTAATAATGCAATAGTTATATTGTTTACTTTGAAATAAAATTTATGCTGAAAATATAAGAGTCATTTTCGCCAATTATACTAGTTATTAGTTTTATTATGGTAATGTTAATGATTTAAAATTTTTAATTTTAAAGTGTATTAAACGACTTAACATTATAACATTAATTAAATATTATTTTTATAATTGGCTATATCATAAATTAGTGTATCATTCAACGCCGTCATTCGTGTCGAGACTACTAATATCATCCCATTTTATTAAACGGAGTTGGTGGTGCAGGTGTTTGAGTGGGGAAATTAATAATTTTAAATTATTATATTTTGACAACTATATATAAATTGAAGTGTATTTTATGTAGCAGTGTTTCTACACAAACCGGAAATTTGGATCAGAAAATTGGATATTTTTTTTAAAAAAAAAATTGGCTTGTGACTCCCAAAAAATGTATAGTATTTATTCTAATAAGAATTTTTACAAAATATAGTATTTTAGGTGTAATTTAGATACAAGAACAGAATTGTACAAACTGTCCAAATTTGAATAGGTTCACAAGCAAAAAAAAAAATTTAAAAATATCCAAATTTTCGGTCTGCCTAGACTTATTTTTTATTTAAAGTTTGATTGAAATTTCATTTAAATACTTAACAAGACGATTCGAATTGAATTAGAAGCGGTTTGAACTTTTTGAACAAATATGATCCGAGTATCAATATAAAAATACAATTTGAGTAGGTTCGAGTAATTTATCAAACTTTAAAATCTATTCATATTTGACTCAATTATATTTCGAGTCGAGCTCAAATCGAATTTTTAATCGAGCGAGTATAAATTGAGCCCGAACTATTTGTTCATTTTATAGTTTTAAATCTATGTGGACATAAAAATTAAAAATAAGTGTATTTAAATTTTATTTTGACTCTCAATGGACATATCCAATTTTGATGTCGTAAGAGTTCATTTGGTATGTAGTATACAAATAGAGTCTAGAGAGAGAGTTGTTTCTATACAATCTCTTTCTTTGTCCTTGTGAAATTAAAGAAAAGGAGAAGTACTAGAGTCCACCAGAGCAGATTCCACGGGATGATGGAAGAGGCAATGCTGCTGCGGCTGCCGGAGAAGGGGGAAGAAGTAAATGAGACGACGGAAGAGGGGGTGTTAGGAGAGATAAAGAAGGTGAGCTACATAGCAATGCCTATGGCGGTCACCACTGTTTCTCAAAACTTGTTGCAAGTTGTATCTATGATGATGATTGGCCATCTCGGCGAACTCTCTCTCTCTCCGGCGCTGCCATCGCCACTTCGCTTACAAACGTTACCGGTTTCAGTCTTCTGGTACACTTAAATTTTTTGTTACTCTCTTCTCCCCCAGCCCTCTTAATTTTTTAATTTCTATTTTATTGATTTAATTTTAGAATAATCTTTAGAAACATATGGCCCCATTTTTTCTAATTATTGATGTGGCATCTCCACATCAAAGATATCAATGGGATCGAATATTACATTGAAATAATTTATATATCAATATCTTTGAGGTGGAGTATCTGGCATCGCCAGCTTTAGAAAATATTTGTAAAATAATTTATTCTGCAGATTATTCTTCTTAATTTTATATTGGTTTTTTTTTTTGGTTTTCGCTCTCAAAAAATATATAATATTTATTCTAACTAAAATTTTTACAGAATTCAGTGATTTATATGTATTCAAATTACACCTAAATTACTGAATTTTATAAAAATTTTAGTTAAAATAAATACTATATATTTTTTGGAAGTAAAAGAAAAAAAAAAAGCAAATTTTGAATCGGTTCAAAAAAATTGTCTGCCTAGACTTATTAAAATGAAGAAGAAAGAAGTTACTGCCTCCATAACATAATACTCTCTCCGTTTCTTAATATATGTCGTTTTAGAGTTGTGCACAAGTATTAAAAAATGATTGTAAAACATTAAATATACTATCAATTGTCTATATTGTCCTTGTATTGAAAAAAGAGTGTTATTTATTGGGCAAAAAAATAATGAGAGAACCAAAGTTATATTTATTACTTGAGGTAATATTGGAAACTAAACAATTAATGCTTACTTGAAATTCTCAAACGACTTATATTTAGGAACAAAAATATTTTTCTAAAACGATTTATATTAAGGAACGGAGGGAGTACTATATTTAATTTTATACTATCCTATATGATATTTTAGAATTGTGCACAAGACAAAATTAAGTAAATAATTGTATTGCATTAAATACAATATTAATTATTTATAATATTTTAAAGTTTCATAATTATCATACTTATTTCATACCCCCTTTCTCATTTATAACATTTTTTCATGAAGGAGTAATTTTGAAAAGATTATAGTTAATTCTCCTAGATTATATATAAAATTACAAATAATTTAAAAAAAAATAAAATCATCTAAATCTTAATATATTATGGGATGGAAGGAGTAAATGATAGTATTAAATGACTTTCTTAATTTATGTGCATGAATTTAAAACGACTATTATTATGGAGTAGAGGTACTCTCCTTTTTATATATCGTTTTAGAGAAGTGTTTTTGTCTTTTAATATTTATTGTTTGAGAATTTCAATTAAGTATTAATTGTTTAGTTTCCAATGTTACCTTAAGTACTATTAAATATAACTTTGATTCTCAACTTATTTCTTGCCCAATAAATAACATCATCTTTTTTTTAATACAACGATAATATAGACAATTAAAATTATATTTAATGTTATACAATTATTTTTTTAATATGTATAATTTTTAATGCTGTAAACGAGACAAACAGCTCGGACTCGATTCGGGCTCATTTGACTCGAAAAAAAAGACCCTTATATAAATATATGGTCCCATCAAAATCATAAATTAATAATTCTTTTAAATTATAAATATATCTAGGGTAATCTTGTAAAATACGATTCATCAAGCCACTCTTGTAAATATATCTAGTGATCTCTCTTATATTCTTATAACTCTTTGCGTATTTGATCGGTCGTAGTAGATTTATGGATACCTTTTAGATGAGAAGCCATTGAGTATGATTTAAAGAATTTTTGTTGATGTTTATATAGTAAGTCTCTTTATCATCATACATGAAATGTATTAAATTCTAGTACAATGAACTTATATATACAAATTAATTAAACTTAATATGAATATAATTTTTTTGAAATAAAATGTGAATGTAATTTAAAAAGTGAATACAATGAACATTATTTAATTATTAAAATAATTAATATCACTTACAATTAATTCTATTATTATATTAATTTAATAAGTATAATACATTGCATCAAAAAATATGATATAAATATCAATAAAATACAATAATTTTAATGTAATTAAATTTATGTTCACCAAATAGAAAAATACTCTTTAAATTAATAAATTATTAATTTTTAATTAAATAATAATTCTTTAAATTAATAAAAAAAATCAATCTCAATAATATTAATTTATAGAGATTTTACTTCAGTAATAAATACTTTAAATAGGATGCCGGAAGAAAGAAGCACGTGTGGAGTAAACCTGGAAAACAGGTAGGAGTAATAACTACAAAAAGATGAACAGATGAATAAGTCTTGGTTAGACCGGAAAATTGGATATTTTTAAATTTTTTTGTTTGTAATTTTTAAAAAATGTATAATATTTATTTTAATGTAAATTTTATAAAATATAATATTTTAGGTGTAATTTGAATATATATATATATATATATATATATATATATATAAATAAGATTATATTTTATAAAAAAATCCTGTTAAAATAAATACTATACATTTTTTTAAAGTCACAAGTAAAAAAAAATAATTTAAAAATATTCAATAAAAATATCCATGTAGAAGTAGTGAATCCAGATTAAATGGGGTATGTACACATAACACCACGTGGTCATAACTACCACAATTCTAGATCTAGGCCAATTGTTGTGGATCCCATTCCCATATGCAAGACTTAATTACTGATCGGCTCCGCTCCTTCAAGATTTGGTTGTTTACTAGTCTCCTTCAAAGCAGTCGGAACAATATTAAGTTCAAGTGTTATAATATCTTCATTTTCCAGCTGCATGGTGGATGGAAGTGAGTATTAAATGCCCCCTTTTCCATTATTTATTAGAGCGCAGTTTGTTAAATAAATTATTCAGAACGTAGTATGACATAAAATAAAATTAATTAAATTAATTATTAAATTAAGTACTTACATGAATGGAAAGAAGATATATTAAAGTATCTCCAACAGTCTCTTCAACTATTTTAGGATACTCAAATAGGTGAGCCACATCAGAAAAATAATCTTCAACAGACTCTTTAATTTTAGTCATCAAATGTGCAACTTTTTTCTCACTTTTCAAATCTACAATTACAGGTTAAAAATATTTATTACGTTTAATGGATTTAATGCACATCTCATTGAATTGAAGAGACTAATGAGACACAAAATATGAAAGTAACTTCAAATTGCCACGTAAGTCAACAAACTTCAATTTGAAGAGTTTTTTTTGCTATTACTTTTGGAGATGCTCTTATACGTATCACGCTTCCACTGCGTTTAAGGGTCTCTCAATCTTATCATGGATGTATATGGGTGTATAAAGTTCTTGAGACGACAGTTGAGACTAAACCTTAATTATTTTATTTATAAAATGGCTCATGTCAAAATCATCCATCAACATTATGAAACTCTAGTGCTTATTTTGCCAAATATTATCAGTAATATTATTTATATGCTACATAATTAATTATCAAACTCATAAATAAAATAATTAAATTAATACAATATGTAAACCTAATAATTCCATAAATAATAGATGTCACATAGAGAAATAAAATATTCTAACACAATTTTTACAGAATTATTACTCTATAGTAATTAATGATCGAAAAAGTGATCGAGACGTGTCTTGTGATGAGGCGGGAGTAAACTGTAGCGAGACTTACGTTTCACAGAGAAATTGAGAGGCTTGGGCTTTATTCAATTGAAGCTTATGCCTCATAGTCTTGCGTCTCGAGGCGTATCAAGGCTTACGCCTTGACTTCAGTTCTTTTCTTCTTGGTGACAGGTTCAGTTCTTTTCTTTCTCTCTCTTAGTCTCTTTGTTTCTTCTTCTTCTTTTTCTCTCTCTTCTTCTCTATGTTTCTTCTTCTTCTTCTCTCTTTCTCACTCTTCATTTTTGGAAAAGGAAAGGAAAGTGGTATTAGTTTCTTCTTCTTTTTCTTTTCTTTCTCACTCTTCGTCTCTTAGTTCCGGAAAAGGTCTTATGGATAATTATAGTTAGGTACTCCATAATCTTTATAAATTTTTAGTTTAGTCTCAAATGTTTTTTTAAATTTCAAAATAACCCTTAAAATTTTACATATCAGTCCCTATAGTTTCATTTTCTTTCATTTCAGCCCTTGACGTTTCAGAAGTTTCAGTTCAACCCCATTTTCTTTATATTTCTTGCACTTAAGTCATTAGAGCGAAAAAAATAAACATTTCTTGTATTGATAACTCGACGGAGTCGAGTGTTGATAACTGAATCTTTTTCTCTAAATTATTCATCAGTCATCACCACAAAATTTGTATATATTCAATATTTATCGATAACATATGTTTTCAAATCGAGGCTTACGCCTCGCCTCGTCTCGTCCGGAGAAAATGACGCTTAATAGATTCAAATAAATAAGTTTAGCTAGTGAGTACGTTAGAATTTTGAGTTGTGATACCGTGATCTTTTCAAGTACCAAAAAATAAATAAAGAAAAAAAGATAGAAAAAAAAACAGTTATAAAGTTCTGGTTTTTAATGATTTGGAGAGTTTCTGTTTTATAGTTGTCATTTCAGTCCTGCAGGGCCACCCCTGCTATTAGAAAGGTGGCGCTTCTCCTAAATGTTTGATCCCATTGCTGACCAACAACACAAAACCCGAATCATCTAACAGTTATGTATCCCAACACTTTGACCCTGAATACAACCAACACTCACCAAAATCCCATGGAAAATTCACCTTAAAGGGTTATGCATAAAATAACTATGATGGATCTAGCGAGAAAATTGAAGGGATTAATACTAATCAAGTTTTAGCATTTTATCATCTTAACATTTAATCATATTCTTTTTATACATCAACTGCAAGATAACCACAAACTTTTAATAATAAGTTAAATCTCTTTCGGCTGATAGTTTACAGATAACTTGCTCCAAGTTTCCAAGCCTAACTGAATAATTAATCTATTGAGCAGTTTGGAATGGCTGGTGCATTGGAAACTCTATGTGGTCAAGCTTATGGAGCAGGGCAATATCAGAAGCTTGGAATCTATACTTATGGCGCTCTTATATCTCTCCTTTTAGTTTGTCTACCAATATCTCTTCTATGGATCTTCATGACCCTTTAATCTCACATGAAGCTGGAAATTACTCAATCCGTCTCATTGGTACCCTATTTCCATACGCGATTCTTCAATTGTTGGTTCGCTACTTGCTGACTCAGAGTTTGACATTTCCCACGCTTTTAAGCTCACTTGCAGCTCTATTTTTCCACGTACCTCTTTCTTGGGCTTTAATTTTCAAGCTGGAGTTAGGAAGTTGTGGAGCAGCATTAGCCATTGGTCTATCATATTGGCTTAATGTCATCTTGCTCGGGCTTTATGTGAAGTATTCTTCATCATGTGAAAAGTCTCGTGTCTCCTTCTCGAAGGATGTTTTTCCAAGCATCCGGGAGTTCTTTCACTTGGGTATCCCTTCTGCTATCATGGTTTGGTAATTATATTATCACCCTTCTTTCCTACATAAATTGTACTGCCAGTATCTATTTTAAAGTTACCTTTGGACCCTAATACAGTGTAGAATAACAATGAATACAGCCTTGAATGGTGGTCATATGAGTATGTTATATTGCTATCTGGCCTATTGCCAAATCCCCAACTTGAGACTTCAGTGCTGTCAATATGGTACACGCTTCTTTTAATACTTTTACAAACTATGGATTTGCTAAATAGAAAATATATTCTTCTGATGTTTGATTAATTCTTGACTACCAGCCTTACAATCTCTACGGTGCACTACTTCATACCATATTCTTTTGGTGCTGGTGCAAGGTTTGTTTCGAAACTGTTTGCTTTTGCATTTGCCTGCATATGCATGATTCTATGATTATGACTTTATGAGAGTTCTCTAATGGATGGAGTGAATATTATGTATTGGACATCTTGTAGCACTCGGATTTCAAATGAATTAGGAGCTGGGCATCCAGAGGCAGCTAAACTGACTGCTTGGGTCGTAACTATTCTTGCAGCTGCAGAGATGATTATTGCAAGCATAATTTTACTTGGCTGCCGTTCTATTTTGGGATGTGCTTTCAGTGATGAGAAGGAAGTCGTGGATTATGTCAAAGAAATGACTCCTCTTCTTTGCATCTCAATTATGGTGGACTGCTTACAAACAACATTTTGCGGTAGTCATCTATACTCCCTCTCTTCTATACTTCCATATAAGCAGAAGCCATTGATGTTAATCACAACATTATTTTAATCCTTGTTTTTTGTTTGCATCAGGAGTTGCTAGAGGGACCGGTTGGCAGCATCTTGGGGCCTACGTAAATTTAGGGGCATATTATCTGGTTGGAATTCCAATGGCATATATACTTGGTTTTGTTTTACATTTGAGAGGGAAGGGGCTTTGGATAAGTTTAATTACTGGGACAGTGGTGCAAAGTGCTCTGCTTATCATGATTACATGTTTCACTAATTGGCAAAAACAGGTTGCTAGCTATAATATACTACAAACTTCATCTTTCCCTTTCCTATATATATATATATATATATATATATATATATATAAATGTTTTGTTTTAATATGTAGAATGCAGCTTGGATTGAAATGTTTGTTTATAGCTGATGACTTGAATGTTTGAAATGGTTATTACAGGCAACAAAGGCATGGGAAAGGATATTTGAGGGGAGAACTCCAGCTAGCAATTGATTTTAATTGAATGAAATTCCACTGGACATCTAAAACTGTGCAAGCATGGAAAAAGAATAAAACTTACCCGTGTTGGGTGTTAAGACTAGAGTTAGTATTAGAATTGAGTTATTCCTTTGCGTTTATATGTTAATTAATCTGTGCTGTGTTAAGACTAGAGTTAGTATTAGATTTGAGTCTTTCCCTTGTGTTTAAATAGATGTTATAGTCTGTGTTGTAATGGTACCAATTCTCAATTTACTTTTAGTTGTTATATCCATCTATATCTTAAATCAAACATTAAAAGACGTATTTTCCCAGAAATAAATTCCGACTGAGAATTGTTTAGAAATTGGCATGTACCAGTACCACATTCCACAGCCAATACATAATATACAATACAAGCTGAGAGATGAAGATTTTGAGATTTTGTGAAGATGAAAAAGGTAAAAGGTAAGAATCAAAAAATCCGAGAGATAAATCATAATAGATTCGTATAACACGGGATATAAAGGGGGTAAGATCGTGCTACTTCTCCTAGAAAAAAAATGAAATTATCTAAAACTGGGACGGAGGGAGTAATATTTCTAAACGCAATCAGCGAGAGAGGATAGCCATGGCAGCGAGAGGTTGAGCTGGTGCACTCCTAGGCGGACGCCCAGTCCCTTTTTTAAAACACTGACCCAGAGCCATCCAGATACAGTATTCGATTTGTATAATACTCTACCGTTTCTGTTGGTGAAAAAAAAGAAAAACAGAAGTGGGTCTTAATGGAGGAGGCAACATTAACATCAAGAGCAACATGGTGGGTGGTGATTGTGGGAGAGATGAAGGTGGTGAATTACATTGCCACGCTAATGGTGGTAGTCTCAGTTTCACAGAACCTCTTGCGGGTCGTATCAATGATTATGGTTGGCCACCTCGGTCAACTATCCCTCTCCGGCGCTGCCATCGCTACATCTCTCACAAATGTTACCGACTTTAGTCTCCTGGTACCTACACCCTTCCCTCGTAATTGTGATTAATTAATACGAGAAGGGCCTTTTATTCATCGTAGATATAAGCTATAAATATCTAACTTAACTTGCTTAATTGAAGGGATTACAACAATCATGTTTGAGCCCTTTTTTCATTAGATGAACATAGATTGATAGAAATTAGATCATACTGTGACAGTTTTGGAAGATTCTGAGAGCAAAATATCTTCTGACTTGGAATTCCAGAAATCCGCGAATGGAGATGGATGCCTCAAATGGGTTGTTATGAAGCACCCATCGACTGCTGACATTGTCTATGATGTCCCCTCAACTTTTTTACTTATTCCCCCCTCCCTTCCCTACAAGTTTTGATACATTACTATTCTGTCTGTCTTATATCCCCCACATTATTATAACAAAAAGACCCAGCAACTTTAGATGATTAAAAACAGAAAACAAAATTAGACAAGTTTAGATGGTTGCAAGTCTCTAACAGACACAAAATGTAGTTTCTTCATCTTCGGGAGACAGACAGACAGACACACACACACACACACACACAGAGAGAGAGAGAGCCTACTTTTCTTAATTAAAATTAAAAAAAGATAAATATCAAACCGGGCCGGTTTTCTTCCATAAATGTAAACTCTTCCTCAATCCATGCTCTTTTCACTGCAAAGAGGGGAATGACCACATGAGACAAAGATTTGATGATTCTGTACTTGACTTAAGAACTATATATAATTGTAAAAGGTATATATAACAAAAACGTAAATAATTAAAGGGCATGCATATGCATACTCCTAAAAAATCAGAAAACTTATAAGTCATAAAAATACCAAGTATTTAGCTTTATCATACCCATTTTGATGTTTCATAAAAGTAAAGCTTTCAAACAAAAAGACTAGGGAGGTTGAAATCTGGTGATGTTACACCTTGTAAGGGCCAAAATCAATTCTATATTATCATGAATGGTGCGATAACAAGACCAAACCTCCATATAAACCTCATAATTACTATGCAGTCCTCCAAATAGACCTTCATACTAACTAAGTGGGACTAGGAAATTAGAAATGAGAGAATTTCTTCTGAATTTATTTAAGGTACAAAAACTCACCAAATTCTAACGTACTCACTAGCTAAACTTATTAGAAATGAGAGAATTTCTTCTGAATTTATTTAAGGTACAAAAACTCACCTTGAAACTGACCTCATCCCTAGGTTCCAGATAGGATTGCATCATACGCTGTGAAGAGGGTTTCCGGATGTGAAAGACTATTGAATAACACCAATAAACAAATATTCAACAACTACTACAACAACAAAAAAAAGAAATTAAACAAAAAACCAAAATATTTTTATAAAATTGTTTTTAACCCAACTCAAAAATCAAAACATATTGGAATCACAAAATAAATAATACTGGGTTGTACTTGCCTCGCTGATGTTCATCATGGGAAAGCGTACCTGAGTAGTAGGATCAAATCCATTTTCTTCAGGATTATTTGTTGGTACCTCCACCTGAAACAATAACTTACGAAGAAAAAAAAAATTACTCTCAAACTATAATAGCATAAAAGCAGAGCAACAATATTTATACTAAAAGAACAAGACTTGGAGAAAAGACCTTGTGCTCATCTAAAGAAACAACATCATCTAAGAAGTCTAAAACATCTGCATCCCTTATAGCCCTTGCAATGTCGCTTCGCTGCAAAGTTGGTCGTTTGTTGTCTTCAGCGTGCAACCATGCACGGAAGGTGAGCTCAATAATGAAGAGCTCACAAGCTTTTGCAAACAAGATGGGCGTCTCCCCGCTTATCATCTAATACATTTTGAGCATAAGAAATTAGTTAAAGTAAATCAAGCAACTAAAAATTTCAAACAAAAATATAAAGTTGATTGGATGCACTTGACTTGAAAAAGGATTAATCCATTTAAATTAAGTTTGAGTCTACAACATATCAGTTATTGCACACAACAAACCTACTTCAACATGATGTATGTACCGAAAATGTCGCGGGCAATTTGAAGATTTTATGAAAACCAAACATTCAATAAAAATGGAAAATAATATATCTTGTGAGTTTATATGTTAGTTTTTTTTTGCGAGTTACATAGATAATCGTAGTAGATAATATTTTAACAATGTATTTGATATAATGTGTCAACCTTATAATCTTATACAATCCCGTGTATTAATATATGTCGCAATCATAATTCAGCATAAAAGTTTTGCAAAACATATCAGGCTCAATAAAAATTTGGCACATTTTATAAGTAGCAAAATTTTATTTCTAAAAAATCAATTACAATTAGGCTTTTGCATCTAGAGGTATGTAAATGCACGTGAAATGCTTGAGAATGGATAACTATAGAAATAAGTTTGTGGTTGCATGTCTAATGCATGAGAAGAGATAATTATGATAGAGTAGGTTTGTATCCAAGTAAGTGGAGGTCTATCTACGACATCAACAAATTAACTTTAAAGATTTGGTCTCATAAACATTTGGTAAGAAGTTATTTAGGTTTTTTTTTGAAGAAAAAAATGAGAAATTAATTGTTAACGTCCCATCTTCGGTTTCTTTACGATAAATCCACATCTTATGTATTTGGACTTTTAATGTAAGACAATATAATCAAGTTTTCTTGGTCAAACCGTTGACGTCAACCTTCGAATTTCAAACAATTTAACTTTAATATCTTACTTAGCTCACTAAATATACTAGCTAAATTATGGGGCTAGTACAAGGAAATAAATACGAATAATTTTTTCAATCATTACATCTTCATACATGAAAAATTGTTGTAAGATGTATAAGCATTATACGACAAAGACGGATTGTTGTACTTAGGTTTCAAGTCTAAAACTCGTGGAGGTACATCTCAACTAAGTTAATTTTGTTTGTGTCTTTATAGGATTAAGACGTACAATATTTTAAGAGTATGTAGGAAGAAGACATAAATATTTGCGAACATAAACTTTCTGATTTGAATTAATTAACTTTTCAATGATCTGCTATAGTAAATTTAATACATACACAAGGATGCTTCCAAGATGGTCCGTCGTTAATGCATTTTATCCTCAGTCTCACTTAATTACTAGCTTTCTTGTTGCAAATAACGTTTTCTAGTGGACCCCATCTCAATTAATCCTCCGTTGTGTAAATGCTGATTAAAGTTTTCAAATAACATTTTCTAGTGGACCCACTCTCAACTAATAGTATATAAGACAAAGCACACAAATTTTAAAAAAGACAAAACTAGAATAGCTTTGTTTTGGAACGTTGAAAAAAGAAAGGATACCGAGTAAAGTGGGAAAATGGGAGCATACACATTTCCTTCATTAAAGTAAATAATCAATTCTAATGGATTAAATTTGTCAACCTTCACTTATTCGTAAGAGGATATGATTCTTCTAATAGGCTTGTTGTAATTAAGTAGACTTTCATTAAAAAATAGGTATGATTAATTAAGATTTGAGTAACTACACTTGTAGGTCCACCTCTTGACCTCAAAGATTAATAAAAGCATACATTTTCTTAATGACAACTCGGCAAGTAGTTTGAGAGGATTAGTAAGGGATCAAATAAGAATAAAATCGGCTAACAAACTCTAACTCATCCTATGTTCATAGTTTATAATAGACCCATCATAAGTGGAATTTGCATCTAAGACAGGTGGATGACATGAAAAATTAGGGACGCCAATAGGGAAGGATAGGGAAAGGGACGGACGGGAATTACCTATACATCCCCATCCCTCTCCCGTTCCCCAACGTGATTATTCAATAACAGTCATCCTCATTGTAGGGCTATGGGATCCCTAGTCCCATTCCATTGATTTTTGAATTATCTACATAGTAAGATTTTAATAAAAATGCTAGCACATACCTTTGCTCGTAATTTTTTCTCAATTAAAAAATCTGAATTTTGAAACACTAATTCTGAGACTCTAAACAATATATTACAAACATGTAACTAAGGATTTACAAAACATCAGAACAAAAAACATGTCACTAATAGTAGTGGAGTTATTAAACACTAGTGATAACAAAGATATAATTTTCACTTTGCCTTTTTGTATACACATTCTCTCCAAGAAATCACATGGAACTCAAGCAAGCGCGCTGATTAATTAGTCATCACTTCCCAAAATACAGTATTATATCATACACTATGCTAGGAAATTTGTTACCTAATAAACACAAAAAATTGAAAAGAATTAAGGGTTAAAGTAACAGTGAGTGTATAATATAACTTAAATTTTTAAAACAAACATTTAGAACTAGGGAAGCTAATACCAAATCCTCCCCAAACCCGTCTGAAGCTAATCGAGGATTCCCTATAACATTCCAAACCCAGTCAAAGCCAAAATTGTCGGCCAGTTTGTGGTGGGGCAGGTCATCGAGGAACCGAATCACATTTCCTCCCTAATTCAAAATGCACGTGAACAAATTTTATGGAGGTCAATAATCCAACTTCAAAGGAAAGTTTTAATACCTCCCCAAAATTGGTTGGCATTATAGGATAGATTCAAAGCGAGTTACTTTTGAGAAAATTGTCGTTTTGTAATTTGGCTTATCACGGTCACTGATTTGTAATGTTCCCGACAAATAGGGGTAGGCCAAATTCTGATCTAGATTATTTGTTGGAGCCACAATTAATCGTGGAATCAAAAAGCAAAAGGCATCAACGATAATCCTATATGTCTAGGGTCACAGTCAATAGACCATCATAGATTTAATTTAGTCTCATTTCAAGCACCAAATTAAAATTCAATTAATAAAATCCATGAACTCAGCAGATTAATGATGAAGCAAAACATGAATAAAATTTACCAACCCTCACATCTGGGTCTGACTTTATAATCCTTCTAATCCTTGAAAGAGGTAGTTGTTGCAGGCTCCTTAAGTCTGCAAGGTAATATGACAAACAATTTTTCTTCAGAATAATGTAGCAACAAAACAGTGATTACATGAAGATACATCAGCTTGTTTTTTCTTTGAATGCATTCAGATAAATTGACTTAAAAGGAAAAATGCGAAAGGAAAATTGGTGATGAGTCTGAAGATATATAGCTCTGACATAGATTGGAACTAAGGTGAATTATTAAATCAAAAGAAAAAAACCTGAAGCATTCTGAATCTCCATCATTTGTTGGTTCCAAAAAAGCTCCATCCTTTGCTTGAGCAATTGCGTGAAACGAGCACGCTTGCTTTCATCAACCTACAATCAAAAACAGAATGAACACTTGCATTCTTAAAAATACAAGATCAGAAAATATTAAATGAACAGTACAAGCATATACAAAAATCTTAGGCAGAGGTTGATATCATTGATTAACTATTACCTGATGGGTGTTCCGCAACATGAAGGCAGCAGGCACAGGCAAACCGTTGTTCTGGTTTGATGGGTTTATTGAAGTTGAGTACTGACCATATGCCCGGTGAGAGTCCATGATGTGTCCTAATTGCATTTACTGGTGTCAAGAAAGAGTCTTAAATGAAAAAATAGAGAGAGAGAGGGAGAGAGAGAAGCACCAAGTTTGTTACAATGTTTAGATGGATTAAGTTTTGTAGTGCCAGCAAATAGATAGAGACAAAGTCTAACAGCTAAGCCATAATTAATGACATAATTTCTCTGAAAAAATATTTAATGACATAACCTCTTTCTTAACCTTTTTCTTAGTTGCTCCCAAATCAATAACTTTCAAAACAAACAATTTGTTTATGCGTTTCCCCCCTTAGTGATGGCTATTTTGAAATGAGAATTTTAATTAAAGTTGAAATTTGAAATTTCACCAATATTTCGTGTTTAGATTAAGTTTTGTTTTGTCATTGCTTATTTTTTTTATATAAGTAAATATTGTACGCCTAAGGCGTTTCGCCATTACTTACAAAGATTATGTAATTTATGTTTCCTATAAAAAGGATTTAGGAATATAAGATAATAGTTCAGTAAATTTTATAATAAATTATTCATCAAGAAATCTATTTTTTTCTAATCTGTATTAACCCAATTTATAGTTCTTAACCAATGGGGAAACAATTCACTTCTTCATTTGTAACAACTATACGAGTATATGACCATGTAGATAAACTGAAAATTCTGCCAAATTACTTTTAGAATAAAATAAATTGAATTGTAATGTTTGCTAGCTACTCCACATTCTATTATTCCAACTGATGTAATAAACTGAAAGACTCCGTGAATAATCAAATTCAAAGTTAAAAAAGAAGAATTAAAGAATAAAACAGAGAGAAAGAAGTTAAACCCAAACCCTTTTTATACCAAACTGTAAGGTTTGAATCCATACTGAGCCATATATTTGTTAATTATGCAAACAAAAGAGTCCCAAAAAATAACTACATCTTTGCTCCCAAAGCAAACTCACCAATATAATTGTCAAATCATGAATTGTATCAAATATCGAAAACCACCATTTCGTGTTTCATGTATCGTATCGTGAATCGTATCGTACGATACAGAAACGAAATGAAAAATGTGGTAATGTATGTTAAAACATATAAAACACACAAATTACAGGACAATCAAGCATATTAGCTTGACTATATATAAAAGTAATCAAGTACATAATATTATAGACTAAAAATAAATTTTAAAGTTACAAAATAGCCCCAATGCTCGAAATTGATTTATTAGATATTATTTTAGTATCTTTATAGAGTAACAAGAGAAAACGAAAATTCAGATTCACCTTTAAACTATAAAACAAAAGACAATAATTCAAATTAACAAGTGAAGATTTATTTATCTGCTTATGGAAGGTTATGTGAGACAAATAGAGCGATATTCTGAAGAAAAGAAGAAGAAGAAGAAGAAGAAGATATAAAACTCTTAAAAGTGAATAAATGCTCATTAAACAATATAGAATATGTTTGTGCTAAAAACCTCTTCATTTGAAATGGTAGAAGGCTAAGAAGGCTTAAAATTTTTGCTTCTACTCTTTTGGATTTACATAAAAACTTTTTTAAGTCGAGTTCTAACTTTAAAAAGTATCGTTCATTGTATCATTTGGTAAGAATCGTATCAAATCGTAATTGAATCATATGATACGGTGTCAGTTTCGATTCAACTTGCGATATGTATCAAATTGTGTGCATATTGTATTGTACGATTGTAATAACTATGCTCACCAAGAACAATCAACAAAAGACAATGAAACCTGCGTAGACCATTAAGCAAAAAAAATTAATAGGCTAAAAACAAGTACCAAATTTGTACTTATTACAAATTCATATTATATACTCCTTCCATCTACAATGAAAATACTATTTGACTAATTCTTTTATGCATATTAGGGTATGCCTAGGATACACTTATATTCATATATTCATTTATTTTATTTTATCTTTGTAAAACTAAAGTTTATGACTAAAACCTGTTATTGCAAAAACATTATCGACTAAAGTCGTGTCTGATAGTGTCGTATGCAAACTTTGATACATATAAAGAACCAAGGTCAACAAGTTAAATAGAATTCTCATTCATGGCCAGAGGGAGTATTTTAACAAATAACTAAAAGATGAAAAATCATGAATTTAGCTACATTGGAGAACAACTTCTACACTATTAACGTGGGCGGCCGGACTATATCTACGAGATCTCTACACTGAGCTCATTAAACATTAACATAGAAAAGAATGTCAAAAAATTCTATAAAGATCCTCTTTGTATGGTAAGTTATACACTGAATGTAACTTTTATACAACTACCATACCAGGAATATAAGATATATATAAGCTTCAATTTAGTATGAAAATGAATATATATGTAATATATATCCTTATCAAAAACTGTATGAGTAACCTTAGTAACTAATACTTCTAATGACTAAGAGTGGTTTATATTACCATATAAGAGAATAACATCCAATTTTTTCTCTACATAGTCCTGTCTTTTCTCAAAATGTCCTTTTATTTTAGGCACTAAGCCAAACAATGAGTTAACTCACCATATCAAAACCTCCGTACTCTTTCCTTGCTCCAGCAGCACCGGCCACCACCACATGACCAGATCCTCTCATAATCCCTGACCATTTACAAAATACAACCAAGTCCGAGCAAAATAACTGAATAAATAAATAAAATAAAAAATACACTTTATAAAGAAATAGAGAGGAATCGAAAAGACTAAAAGATTATATAATGAAAACCAAAAAAGAAAAAAAAAAAAAAAAAAAAAGTAATGGGGAAAAATTGAAGTGAAGGAGCTTTATTTACCTGTGATGATAATCGGGTATCATCAGTAGAAACGGGGTAGTTGATAATCTAAAGTCTCAGGTCGGTAAAACCCTTCTTCACCTTTACAATTCCCAAATTCCAATCAAATCAACACTGGCCTTCTTCTTCAAAAAAAACAAACCCCAACCAACCTCTCCCTCTCCGGGAAGTGAAATTTTTTACTTTTTTATCTGATGTGCACATACTCATAAACTTGTAAATTAATATTTGAATTTTAATACGTTCTTTTATAGTACTAAAATTATTTAAGAAATAATTATTTATTTTGATAATTATATAAATGACATAATATCTTTTAAAAATTGTCATTATAATGTAATCACCGTATAACTAACAATTATTATCTTTAAAAGTAAACATGGAACAAAAAATATCCTCAATATTAAGAAATAAAAATAGAAAATATAAATTCTCTGTTGTTTCTATTTCTTTTCCTTCATGTTACTTAATTAGCAATGGATATTTAAGTGTATTTTTTTCAAATTACTAACTAATATATATTATATATATATGCTCTAGTTATTTCATAATTTGTAATTCAACGTATATATTAGTTTATTTAACTTACTTTACAATAGAGTGAAAACAGTGAGAAGTGAAAGCACAATGGAGTAATTTTTTAGAAAGTCAATTTAATTAATATATTTTTAAGTTGACTAAGAACAATAATTTTTATAATGTGCAATATATACATTTTAAATATTTTATAATTACATTAATTATAATTAAATAAATTAATGCTAATTTTAAAAGTGTTTTATATATAACGTACACTGCAAAACTTTAGCCATATATATAGTAGTAATTTAGAAAGTAGAAGCACGTGCACTAGTCCTCAACAATTTTTGTTAATCTCGAGTCTTACGTTTTTGTGCATAAATTATCAAAACAAGATATAAAGAGGAATGTAGGACAAATACAACCAATTAAACTCCTCTATTTAACAATTCATGCTTAGAGAGGTAAGAGTTAACATGCATGTATGTGTATACAGGGACGATTACTAATTTTTTTTAAAACATAATATATATATATTCATCATTAAAAAGTAAAGTTCCACCATTACAAAATATTATATTTTTACTAAAATAAAGATAATGTAGTAATAGAATTTGTTTTGACAAAGATAACAAAACATATAAGTATTCTAAATGAGTTGTATAGAATGATAACGGTACTCTGCCTAAACAAATTTTTAAATTAACAATAACAAATTGTTTTTATTAAAATAACTTTCTCACTTAAGTTAATTCATACAAATCGTCTAATTAGTTATATATAATGTCCTTACGCTTATTCTTAGCATCAATCTCCACTCAATTTTAACATTTGAATGCAAACACCCCTATCTCTATCAGGACTTTTAACAAACACTATACATGTGTCCATTTCCAAAGAAGAGGTCAGAGATGTTTGCACCTATTCTTATGCTATAATTTCCTCCCTTATTGCTCCTCAAAACAACAACAAAGCTACTTTACTATACTTGGATACACCAGTTGCAATTCGCATGTGGTATCACAGTTCCTCCAAAGCCTCAGTCCAAGTGTGAAGTGTGGTATCAACCTCAATTTCCGGACCCTCCAAACCCCACTACTTACCAAATCTGACGCTATTCATGTTCATGTTCTTCCGGTGGGCAGTTGCACCGTCGAAACGCTTGTATCATCTCCTTATCCTTTGAATGAAACCTCTTTACCATGACTGACGCCGTTTGAACTTTATAAAGAAATTAACCAAAACAAGCTAATTAATTAAGCATTAAAAAAACGATAATTACACTGCAAACCATGCACATTTTTCATATATATACTACAAGCTTGAATGGTCAAAATTAAAGACGATCGAAAATATTACTACCAATGACTTATAAATTTCAAGAACGTCCAGCCTGCCCTGCATGTTGTGGAATTCGGTGGTGGTGGAGTAAGCAATTGGAATCCTTTGGAATTCTTTTGTCACAAAAATTAAAGTAGTGTTAATATTAATACTATTTGATCCTCCTCCCAAATTAAGCATCATATTTATGTACTTCCTCCAAAGCCTCAACGGACTCTTAATTTTTGGGCAGGCAGCTTTGATCCTCCTACGTACTCCAATGAGGGCGTTGTATCCCCCGTTTAAACCTCTATAAGGTTTGACGAGACGCGGGTTTGATCCATTTTTTTATCTCACCTTAATTTCTTCTTCTTCTGGATTACTAATATATAATTTGTTTTAATTTGCGTACGTGTCAAAGTCAGTGCTTAATTGTTTGCATGAGACAAATAAAAAGAGACTTTCAGAAAGAGAGAGAGTGAGTGAGCATCTATTCATCTTTATATCTGATCGATTTAGCTGAGGATATGTAGCATCTTCCGCGTAATTTCTAGACGTTACATTGAAAGAAAACTTGTTTGTGTTCATATTATAAGCTTTGTTTAGGAGGAGCTAGGTGGTAGTTTTTTATTCTCTCTCTAGTCAATACCCTAACCTCCGTCTTAGATCGGAGAATGAATGAATCTCCTCTTAGAGATATCCTCTCTCCTAGTCTAATAAATTATTCTCCCTTTTTATATACTTAGTTTATTTTCTTTGAAACTTAGCTTGTGTTTCCATGAGATGATTGATTTCTTTCTCATCTTTTGTGAGGAGATTTCATTATTATTTTTTGGAAGATTTTGCTTTCTCCCTTTGAGAGATTTTTTTTTGTTTTGATACTTTTTTCGGTGCATAAATTGTTGAATATGGATTATTGACACTTTTTTTTATAGCATTATTTATCACAAAAATATATTCAATTAATATAATGATAACATATCTTTTTTTACACTTTATGAGATCATACACACCTATGATGAGTACCTAATTAACAATTAATATTATTTTTTTATATATAATGATCATCAAAATTAGTCATATCTTTTTCTTGCTTAATTAATACACAGTCAGTCTGCTAGTGAAGGCAATATAATACAGTAACAGTAACAGACCTTGTTTTGCAAAAGGAAATGGAGATCGAGAAGAATAAACTAGAAGCAATGAAAATTATGTATTGAACACGATGCACTTCAATATATATATATATACTCCCCCGTCTAATAATATAAGATATTTTAAATAATTTTATTTATCTTAAATTATTTGATGTTTTAGAAAATTTAGAAGTATTAATTACAATATTTCAAAATTATAATATTTTTTAATTATTTTTTTAATTTTTGTGCACAACTCTAAAACATTATATATTATGGGAGGGAGAAGGAGTATAGTACTATATGACATTCTTGACTTGTAACAAACTCTGACTAGCAACTTTTTATGATATATCCAAACTTGTTTGGTAGATAATTTATTAAATTTCACTAAATACTAAATATATTTAGTGAAACAAATATTATTTTTAAGCAAACGTGAGCCTAAATATGTCATGTTCTGAAAACGGAATAAAAGGAATCATAGTATGCAAGCCTATATTAGTAAAAGTTTTAAGTTTAGGAGCCAATTTTTTTGCTTGAGCCGAGCCTATAGTGGATACATTAAGATTAGTTATAAAACCTAGCTAGGATCTGGGACTGACGACTGGTACAACATTTAAGAATTACTACTACTACTACTCGTTTAAACGTTAGGACAGGACAGGATAGGATCTGAGCCTCATATCATATGTTTCCCAACTGACGTACGCACTTACTTGAAATAGCTAGCTGGTTACACACCAAATTAACATGGTCAAATAATCAAAAACCAAATGGATTAAATTAATTAATAATACATGCACTCAACATCTCTTCCTTTTCAAACAATACCTGTTCCAAATCTCAATATATATATATATATATATATATATATATATATATATATATATGTATGTATGTATATATATAGCTGCAGCTGGGTAAAATCTCCCACTATACATAAATATACAATATATTTTGTAAAATATGGATCAGTATAATACGTACGTACAGAAATTGAAATAAAGATGTATATATATATATATATATGAAATACTCCTACCGGTACAAGTAATTAATGTAGTAGTATAATACATTAATGAGTAGATAGATCGATCGACATTAATTAATTAATTAATTCACAATTATATATATATATATATAAGTTGAATTAATTAAGAGGTCGTAGCCAATTCACGAGAAGCAACCAAAGATTTGTAAATCTCCAAAACCAGCCTGTTGTCGAATTCTGTAGGTGCATAAGAAGCGGGGAGTTGACGAGCCTTTGGTATTCTTTTCCCACCAAACGCCGTCCCATTCCCTGCTAAATTAAGCATCATGTTAACGTACCTGTCCTTGACCTTCCTCCAAATCTTTAACGGTGATAAACCCGCCGCCATGCTCTTCAACCGCAACTTGGGGATCACTTTGATCCTCCATGACCGCTGATCAGGAGTTCCTCCGAACCGTACGATCTTCATGTTCTTTCTCGATGATGATGCTGCACCATCATAACGATTGTATCCCCTTCTTTTTCTAGACCCCTTTAAGCTTCCACTCAACGGGTTTGATGATAGTAGTTCCATTTCAATTTCAATTTCAATATATATATTAATTCCTTATTTTCTAATTACTACTATTACGTAGTAGTATTTCTCTCTCTCTCTCTCTCTCGTCAGAAGAAGAGAGAGAATATTGTAGTGATTGATGAGTAGTAGTATAATATAGATAGATAGGGGCTTCTGCAACTGCAAGAGTACGTATTTATGTTCGTACATATATGAGTTAGTATGAAGCTAGCTAGCTAGTATGAAGGGAAATTGGGTTAAATTAATAAAGTTGGACCGACTGGGTCTGGTCAAGAAAGCCGGTTAGCATTCAATTTAATTTCTTTTGGGTTCTGGAAGCCACTGCTATATATCAATCGTTTACACTATATAGCAGGCTTTTGAAAAAGAATTTGGCTGGGATTAGTAAGTACGTACGTAGCACCACTATAATATACTAACAAATTAATTAATATGAAAATTTTCAGGTTTATTTCTGTGATTTTATTTTGAGACTTGCAGTGCTTAATACTGTTTTAATTTAGTTTATTATATGCGTGGTCTATAAATATAGTATCATCAAGATAATAATATATACTAGTATCTCGCCAATCGCCACAATTAATGCATGTAAGTGTGAGTTACAAGTTTTTACATATTATAATTAATTTCTTTTAGAATCACATTGTTTGACCGTATCATTTATTTTGATTTGCCGAAATTTTTAATTAGAGATGGTATTTGAAGAGCCAAATATTGAGATAAAATTATGGGGAAAATATTTAAGAAAATGGTGGAAAGAGTCCTCAATTTCAAACCCTTTCATTTTATTCTAGTTAAAATAAGTTATTTTATACTCTTCTTCCCTCAAGGAATAAAATTCATAAATTTAAGAAAGAATAAAAATGATTCAATCCATTCTAATAGTAGCTAAATAAATTTTTTTTATTACATAAAAATAAATTATTTCATTCACATCTTCATTACTCCAATCCAAACCTACCATAATATACTGTAATAGCCGCAGCGTAGAGATTAGTTGGCTTGGGAGGGAGCCAGTACTACAACTTCGCATATGACTCGAATTTAAAAAGTCAAACTGCTTAATTTTCGTCTACTTATTTTTCAGAGACTATATATATAAAAGATCATCTTAAATAAATATAACTTGTAAGTTGTAAAATACATTATTATTATTATTACTTGTAATCTTCCTCACGCAAAAAAACCCAATTATTCTAATGCTTCTGAGTTCTGACTCATTTTATGCTTTTAGGAAACATTGCAAGTTGGAAGCAATGATGGTATCACCTAGAATTAGATTATACTTTCTCCACCTCAAAAAAACTTAATTTAAGAATAACTTCTAATTTATATATATATATATATATTGATATGGAAGAGTATAAATAATTTTTAATTTTATTTACAATGAACTCCACATATATAAGCATGCAATGAGTTTTAATTTTATAAAAAATATTAAATCTTATTTAAATATTTTTAAAGTAAACAAAATATTCATGCAATATTTAAATTTTAAATTGTGTATTTCAGACTTCTGTTAAGGAATAAAATTCTCTTGTACTGCATCTTTTCTAGAGCGAATGGAGTGAAATTAAAAGTAATGATCAAGGTTTTCAAATTTAATGTTTCAAATAATTTATTATTATTAATATATTGATTGATAATGTTAATATTGGTGAATGTCGTGTAATAAAAAATATTTAAATAATCATTTAAGGCTCTAAACTTGAGATCTCAAACATTTAATAATTAAATAAATAAAGTTTCACACGTATTTTTGAAATATCCTATTCATCATAAAATTATTAACATACTTTTTGCATAGACATATATTCCACATATATGTAATTAATTTTTGTTGTGGTAATAACCGTGAAAGTACTGGATTTGTTAAATACCGTTCACGTTAGCAAAGAAGTAAGCAAAATTAGAGAACAAAAAAGTATTCCATCTGTTTTATATTATTTGATAGTTGTTAATTTTTAAAATTAATTTAAGAAAATTTTAAATTCGAAATTAATATATATTCTTTTAATTTTACATCAAATATTGTAAAATATCTAAAAATTATAATTCATCGTAAGTTTTTAGTGTTTCACAATTTTTAATTAATCATTTCAATTTTAAATTAAAAAACATCATAAATTTATTTTTAAAAATTAATAATAATCATATAATTTTATAAGTTAAAAAAATAAAAAGGAGGACAAGTTCAATTAAAAATGTCAAAAGTTTTATATTAATTTCACTCTCTTATTAGGATTTAAACTCTTAGTAAAGTTGAAAGCTAACTAAGTCATGCTATACGTCACCCACTATTTCGTGACAAACTATACACCATAATAACGGAATCTTAATCAAATTTAATTACACACACCCATACGCCGCAATATTAGAACACCATTTAACTGTAATTCATTTAGGCCGCCAACAATTTTCTAAGACCGACGGTTTTCCAGAAAAAATAAAAATAAAATTTGTAGGCTGCAGATTCTTGTTGTTTTATGTTTAAAACGATTATTAAGATATAAACATTATCAATGCTTACTGTTAACGCCAAGATCTTCTGTCACGTCCCAATCACATAAGACGCCTCGATCTTCGCATGAAAGAAATAAACATAAACACTACAAGTTTGACATTAAAATCCGTCGGGATAAATTTCGGGACGCGAGAGTCGATATCGCGTGTTCACGAGGTTAACAATGGAGGATGTAATGTACAGTGTATTGAGAGAGAGATAATAATTTTTTCGGTTGTGTGTATGTGATTATGAATGAGAATGTGTATGAGAACGTTAACGTCACCTCTCTTTGTGAAGACCTTCTTCATGATATACTACAGGGACTTGGTTTACCGCGCTGATGACTCTCCGACACCTGTTAATCCCATCCCTCTCATCCACCTTTGGCCCAACCGTCTAATCTTATTAATGCTATGTAAGATGTGACGCCTTCTAAAATTAGGTATCGTCACCCATCTTGGGCCGCCACTACTTGTAGTATATAAATTCAAATACAATTTACTAATATAATCACGTAGGTATAATACGACATAAATCGTGAGTTTGAATACAAATATTGTCTATTAGATATTATACAAACTCAAAAGGAGTCCTCATTACAACTATTATCACACTATTTCATAGAATAGTGAGGATTACTAATGCTATCCTCCGGACCATTACTCCGCTTCCCCGACTCGTCCAAATGTATGTTCTCATTTCCTCAAGAGAATGAAATGAAAGAAAGAAATTTCAATGAAATTTCAAGAAGAAATATTATGACTAAGATAATGCGTAATAAATTATCATTAGCCTTCAACAATGTTAAATCGATAAAATACAATAGACAACCGGTTTAATCATAATGAATATGCAATCCATTAAAAGAGTCAAGTAGAAAATAAAGTCTACTATCTTTTAGGTTTTAAAAGGTTTTCATCAATTTTTATCACCGAGACTCGACTTAATAAATAAACCACCACATCTAATCATCCCCGTATTACACGATCCAATGATTTTCATCAAATTATCAATGTTCATGACTATACCGAATCACCCCCGGTCATAATTGTAAGACCCCAAATTTTTTTTTTAAATAAAAGGAATTTCCTTTATTTATTATTTTGAAATAGTAAGGTTTGATTTGATTAATGTGGATAGTTAAGGGTTAAATACGCAAATATTTCAAAATAAGCAAGTGGTTATAAAATATTCATTTTTGTGGGGAATATTCGTTTGGTCGTGGAATATTAAATCTTGTCGGGAATATTAAATGCACGACGGCCTACCAACCCATGTGTGGGCCCATAACTGAAAAAGATTGGATGAGGAAAACGACAAATATAAGTTGTTTAAAAATAACGGCAGTAATTGTTACAATTATCTTGTTGGAATACCCGGTGGTTAAAACACACTAATATCGTTGTTGAACAAGAAGCACGGTATTGCATCAATTATTGATTCTTACGTAAAGAAGGCACTACTCAATAATTGTTACGATGATTCTTCGCTCAATAGTTTATTTTATTGATTCAATAATTGTTGCGTTGATATTTTATATTATTATTGTTTCAATAATTGTCATTTGCACAATATTTCCCATTATCGGATCAATAATACATATTATTTGAATAATATTATTAGATAACATTATTGGCAATGTCTAGAAAGTTACGCTCAAGGAGAGGTTTGGTCACCTAATTGCGGCGCCGATGAGAGAGATCCTTATTGAAAGCCCCTCTCTTCTTGGAGCAACTGATTTGTCATAAATGTGATTACATAATATTATTTGTGAATAATTAATTATTGATTTATATGATAAGAAAATATTTATTTGATATGGATATAAATGATGAATTTATTTATTATATGTGGTTATAATTGAAGGAATTAATGCTGAGATGTTTTATTTTTATTTTGTCGGATTGGAGGTATTAAAAGATCAAATTGGTGTTATTACAGCTTTATTGTGTGAGTTATAATATTTAATCCGACCGTTGGATCGTTGTAATTTTTGGATATGTTATACATATATAAGTTGAGTATATGTCCACAAATTTTGAACCGTTAAAAATGAGCGTATAATTTATTATGAATTTTAAGAGGTGACCGATTCGTAAATTAGGTTATAAATGATTTTGGTGGAAAATTCTAGAATTGGTGGGCCCCACTTTTGGTTGGTGAGAAATGTGCTCAATTGAATTTTCAAATGTGGTGGGTGGGAATAAGTAGTAGCGGTAAAGCCATCGGGTTCAGCGAGTTAAGTCTGCTTGACGTCTTAACATTTTCCTATAAATAGAGGCTAAGTTAGAATTGAAAATCACACCGTAAACAAAGTTTTCTCTTTCTCTCTCTATATTATTGAGCGTATTTTGTGAGTATTTAGATACTTTGAGAGTTCTTTGCTCGTAACAAGTTTCATTCAACATCACTTCCGATCTTTCCTTCCAAATCTTGATTCTTTGAGGTAAGGGATATTATTTTTTCATAATGATATTATTTCTTCAATCATTATCTTTGAAATGTTGATCTGAAGTTTTATCAAATTTGGAACCTTTTCATGTCGGGTTACTATTCTTTACTATTCATGAGTTACTATTCACGAAGTATTATTCACGAGTACTATTCATGAAAGCGTGAAGATGTTTTTGTGGAATTTCTATCTTTTGGTTTGAGTTACTTATTTACGTGATACTAAGACTTTCATTCACGATATCTGACTATTCACGTATACTGCACTATTCAATAGAAAAATAAAATTTCTTCTTTTAGTCCAAAATATCTATTCGGATACTAGCTTTGATTGTATCCATGTTTTGATTATTCTTGAATTTTACACCACTATGATTATTTTTGAGGTATTGTTGGACATGGATAAAAACAAAGTACGAATCCTTAATCCTTAATCCTTGTCATTTTGTTTCCTTTGGATTCGTTCTTTAAAAATATTTTTCATCATCCTCGGTCTTAAATGATGATATTATTGAATATCTTTGGCACCAGAGTGCAAAGATGAATGATTTCAAGAATATCTTTGGCTTTGTAGTGCAAAGATGAGCAGTGTTTAAATGAACATGATCGATCGATGAATATCTTTGGCCTTTAGTGCAAAAGATGAACAGTGTTGAGATGAACATGACCGATTGATGAATATCTTTGGCACAGAGTGCAAAGATGAATATTTGATTCCGGATGTATATTGATTGATGTTACGGGGATAAAAGATGAGATGATGAACTTTTAAATTCATACATAGAGAGATAGTAGTTTGCATTCTCTACTTAACTCTTCTAATGAATTATTATTTTCATTGCGAATATTGATTTAAAATTTGTTGTCTATTGTATTCTATTAGATTTTTCCTGTTGAAGACTAACGATAATTTGTTGTATATTATCTTAGTCATAATATTCTTTTTGGGCTAGTTGAGCTCACCCTTTTCTTTGTTGTTCCATTTTTCTTCTCGGGAGCGAGAATGTAAATGAGTACTTAGTGGGTATGGAATGAAGGTTCTGTAGAGAGTTGTTTAGTAGTCCTCACCATTTTTGTAAAATAATGTATCAATAATTATGATGATGGGATTTATTTGCGTGTGGATATTGTCTAGAAGACAATATTATATTTAAACTCATTAAGATATATTGTCGTATTTCACACGACATTTGTATTATTGAAGTTGTAGTTTGCTTCTTGTACCATGTATTTGGCGACTTAGAATGGGTGTTGTGATGTATACCTATTTTGGGGGCGTCACAGTTGGTATCAGAGCTTAGGATATGATCTCTGGCGAGATCGGGAATAGAACTAGGAGGGGAGAGACGAGTAAATCCTTCGCTAGTGTGTCCTACCTAAGCTTATTTGTTAGTTGGTCAAGATATAGGGATATTATGTGATATATTGATTTCCTTAATTAACCCTTGTTTTATGATGATGATTTAAGAATGGTCTGCGAGAGCGTTAACAATGGAGTGAATGAGATCGTGGAGACACCTCTAATCGCCAACCGTGGATAATGTGATGTCGGTGAAGAAGGAATTAGAGATATCCATGTGGTGAGTGAAGAATTGATAGTTGACACGAGATAGTCAGCAGAGGTAACAAATTTGAGAGTGAGGAAGAAGAGGAAGAAGAGGTACACAAGAGAGTTTATTAGAGGTATTTTATGATCAAAATGTAGAATTGCAAAATCGTATTCATGAGTTAGAAGAAGCAAATTGAAGAATTGCGGTGCGTCGTGGAGCAAAAGGATGCAACGATTCAAGCTTGTGTTACCCGATACGTGATGCTTGAATGAAGCACTCTTTGGCGAGTATAAGATGATAAAGTTTGGAATCTGAAATGAAAGAAGAAATAAGCGAACGAGTGAGAATGAGTGATGCATGGGTAAAAAGCCGCACTGACGCGTTGATATTATGGAAAGAGATGTCCAATCTAAAAGAGAAGATTTAACGATGACGAGAAGACGTCGTCGGCGGCTGACATCGACACCATCAACAAATTCTAGGGAAGAGAACGATCGCCAGTTAGATGCTACTGAGATGTGGAGAGGAGGGACATATAAAATTCAAACTGCTCAAAGCCTTCCAAGGTATGCTATAATTGTGGAAAAAAGGACATATCGCTTCGAGATTATGCGATATCGAAACCAGTCCAATGAATGGTGACTCAAAAGGATGTCCCGAAAAGTCAAAGTCAATCGGTTCTTGGAAGAGCGTTTGTCGTGACCCGGTCAAAATCACGAGAACCCGAACGAAGTTAGCACGTTAGTTAATTATAAATTCTTGCAAAGTATATACCTTACTAGATATTGGTTCTACCCATTCTTTATATCTCTCTTACTTGCGCTCAACGTTTGAACTTGACTACGGAGAAATTAAACTTTGACTTATCTATGGAGACTCCATTAGGAGAAACTTTCATTACATCCGTTGTTTAAAAATCTTGTTTGATTCAAGTTGGCACTATCACATTACCTCATTAACCTTATTTCTATAGAGATATTTGCTTTTGATGTGATTTTAAGGTTAACTACTCATCATGCCAAATTGATTGCTTTTGTAAGGTTGTTAGTTTTCATATTCCTAAGCAACTCATTATTCAATTCAAGCAATCAAACCATTGTAGTCAAACATTTTCATATCAAGCCATGAAGTCATTCGTTTATTACGGATGTCATGTTTTCTTAGTCCATGTTATGGATTTGAATAAAGACATGTCGATTTGAATAATATTCCTGTTGTTATTGATTTTTCTGGCGTATTTTTTCTCAAGAATTTCTTGGCTTACTCCCAAAGCGATATTAAATTTTGTATCGAATTTGAACCCGCAAGACAAAACTCATTTCTAAAATCTCATATCGAATGGCTCTATTGAACTTCGAGTTAAAAATTCAACTATAAATTTGGTACCGAGCCTTTATCTTGTGACTTCCTTTGTGGAATGCACCGCCGCATCTCTGTAAGGGGACGTCATATTCGCGATATAAGAAATCGATAGGTGTCATTGTGACGTCTTATCCAAGGTTGGGATATGAGTCGCGATTGAGAACAACCTAAGTCGATAATCGAAATGCATAGTTTTCTAGGCTTAGTTGGTTATTATCGGAGATTCGTTGAAGGATATTCTCGAATCGCTATTCCATTATCGCAAATGACTCGTAGAGATACAAAATTCGAATGGAGCAAGGAATGTGGGAAGATCTTGAAGAACTCAAGAGAAGACTCATTTCAAAGACATGTTACGACCATGCCATCCCGGAAAAGCGAACGTGGTAGGCGGCGTGTTGAGTAGAAGATCGTTATATAAAGACGAGTACGATATTGTCAAAGACTAATTTCAGTATAATTTACAAATAATAGAGATGGAGATGAAAACTCTAGGTACCCACGTGATGATATCTGAGTATAATCGACTTTAATCGATAAAGTTAAAAGCCTGCTCAAGCCACCGGCCAGAGATGATGCGTATGAAGAAGAAAGTAATCAGAAGGAGCTATTAGGGCGAGAATTGATGAAGAAGGAATACTTGAGTCCACTCTGAGACTTTGTGTTCCTAACGACTACGATTTGAAGTACAAGATTATGATGGAGGCACCTGATATACACCATTTGCAATCCATCTTGAAGTACTAAAATGTATCGTGATCTTCGACATACATTTTGGTGGAACAATATGAAGAGAGAGATTGCAAAGTTTATCTCGATGTGTTTAACTTGCCAACGTGTAAAGGCGGAGCATCTAGTACCTAAGGGTTCGTTGCAACTACTTGAGATTCGAAATGGAAGTGGGAACATATTACCATGGATTTCACATGGGTCTTCCTACGGTTTCTCAAGGCATCAATGCTATTTGGGTTATTGTTGATAGATTAACCAAATCTGCTCATTTCTTGCCTATCACGGAGACTTATTCACTTGAACGTCTTGCTAGTATATGCGTAAATGAGATTGTGAGGTTGCATGGCATGCTGTATCCATAGTTTGGGATCGTGACCCAAGATTCACTTCAAGATTTTGGGTTAGCTTGCAAAAAGCTATGGGCGCGGTTTGCGATTTAGTTGACATACCATCCCCAAACCAGACGGACAATCGAGAGAGGACTATTCAAACTCTTGAAGATTTATTAAGACTCGTGTCTTAGACTTCAAGGCGGTTGGGATAAGTATTTACCATTGGTGGAATTCTCCTACAACAACAGTTATCGAGCAAGTATAGGTGTGGCTCCATTCAAGCATTATATGGGCGAAAATGTCGTTCTCCAATATGTTGGGATGAGGTGGGTGAAGCAACATTGTTGGGACCCGAGTTAAATACGTATGACTCACCGAAAAGATCCAAATGATTCGACAACGTATACAAAAGCGGCACAAGATCGACAAAAGAGTTATGTGGATCTTCATCGAAAGGACGTGGAATTTAGTGTAGGGATCATGTATTATTGCGAGTTGCTCCATGGAAGGGAGTTACAAGATTTAGGAAGAGAGGAAAGCTCGATCCACGATTTATTGGTCCATTTCAAATTCTTGGCCGAGTAGGAAATGTAGCCTATAGACTGCGTTACCTCCAAGTATGTCTCGTGTTCATAATGTGTTTCACATATCGGTGCTTCAGTAAATATGTGAAAGACCCAACCACGTTATAGAGTTAGAACCAGAGACGAGATAGCCAAGACTTAACGTATGAGGAGGTACTGTCAAGATTTTGGATAGGAAGGAGCATGTCCCTACAGCATGAAAAGGTCATACCACAAGTTAAAGTTTTGTGGAGGAATCATGCTTATAGAGGAAATGACACGGGAATTGGAAACGGAAATGAAAGCGAGGTATCCTCACCTTTTGAAACACTGGTATGTACGTCAATTTCGAGGACAAAATTTCATAAGGAGGGAGGTTGTAAGACCGAAATTTTTTTTAAATAAAAGGAATTTCCTTTATTTATTATTTTGAAATAGTAAGGGTTGATTTGATTAATGTGGATAGTTAAGGGTTAAATACGTAAATATTTCAAAATAAGCAAGTGGTTATAAAATATTCATTTTTGTCGGGAATATTCGTTTGGTCGTGGAATATTAAATGCTTTGTCGGGGAATATTAAATGCACCACAGCGACCCGTGTATGAGCCCATAACTGAAAGCGATTGGATGAGGAAAATGACAAATATAAGTTGTTTAAAAATAACGGCGTAATTATTACAAGTTAATCATTGTTGGAATACCCAAATGGTTAAAACACACTAATGTCTGGCGTTGTTGAACAAGAAGCACGGTATTGCATCAATTATTGATTCTTACGTGAAAGGCACTACTCAATAATTATTCACGATGAGTTCTTTGTTCAATAGTTTATTTTATTGATTCAATAATTGTTTGCGTTGATATTTTATATTATTATTGTTTCAATAATTGTCACCGCACGATATTTCCCATTATTAGATCAATAATTCATATTATTTGAATAATATTATTAGATAACATTATTGGCAATGTATAGAAAGTTACATCTAAGGAGAGGTTTGGTCACCTAATTGCTTGCGCCAAGATGAGAGAGATCCTTATTGGAAAGCCCCTCTTTCTTGGAAGCGACTGGTTGTCATAAATGTGATTACGTAATATTATTTGTGAATAATTAATTATTGATTTATATGATAAGAAAATATTTATTTGATATGGATATAAATGATGGATTTATTTATTATATGTGGTTATAATTGAAGGAATTAATCTTTGAGATGTTTTATTTGTATTTTGTCCGGATTGGAGGTATTAAAAGATCAAATTGGTGTTATTACACTTTTTATTGTGTGAGTTATAATATTTAATCCGAAATATTTGGATCGTTGTAATTTTTGGATATGTTATACATATATAAGTTGAGTATATGTCCACAAATTTTGAACCGTTAAAAATGAGCGTATAATTTATTATGAATTTTAAGAGGTGGTGATTCGAAATTAGGTTATAAATGATTTTGGTGGAAAATTCTAGAATTGGTGGGCCCCACTTTTGGTTGGTGAAAAATGTGCTCAATTGAATTTTCAAATGTGGTGGGTGGGAATAGTAGCGGTAAAAGCCATCGAGGTTGCAGGTTAAAATGCAACTTACGTCTTAACATTTTCTATAAATAGAGGCTAAGTTAAATTGAAAATCACACCGTAAACAAAGTTTTCTCTTTCTCTCTCTATATTATTGAGCGTATTTTGTGAGTATTTAGATACTTTGAGAGTTCTTTGTTGAATAAGTTTCATTCGACATCACTTAGATCTTTCCTTAGAAATCTTGATTCTTTGAGGTAAGGGATATTATTTTTTAAATAATGATATTATTTCTTCATATCATTATCTTTGAAATGTTGATCTGAAGTTTTTATCAAATTTGGAACTTTTTTATGTCGGGGTTACTATTCATGAGTTACTATTCACGAGTTACTATTCATGAGTTACTTATTCACGATTCTTATTCACGAGTTACTATTCACGAGTCTTATTAAGTAAGCGTGAAGATGTTTTTGTGGAATTTCTATCTTTTGGTGTCTGAGTTACTATTTTACGTATCGAGACTATTCACGATATCTGACACTATTCACGTATATCAAGACTATTCATTTAAAAATAAAATTTCTTCTTTTAAGTCAAAATATCTATTACGGATACTAGCTTTGATTGTATCCATGTTTTGATTATTCTTGAATTTTACACCACTATGATTATTTTTTTGAGGTATTGTTGGACATGGATAAAACAAAGTACGAATCCTTAATCCTTAATCCTTGTCATTTTGTTTCACCGATTCGTTCTTTAAAAATATTTTCATCATCCTCGGTCTTAAATGATGATATTATTGAATATCTTTGGCTTTGTAGTGCAAAGATGAATGATTTCTGAAGAATATCTTTGGCACAGTAGTGCAAAGATGAGCAGTGTTTAAATGAACATGATTGATGATGAATATCTTTGGCCTTTAGTGCAAAGATGAGCAGTGTTGAGATGAACATGATTGAGATTGATGAATATCTTTGGCACAGTAGTGCAAAGATGAATATTTGATTCAGATGTATATTGATTGATGTTACAGGGATAAAAGATAGATGATGAACTTTTAAAATTCATACATAGAAGATAGTAGTTTGCATTCTCTACTTAACTCTTCTAATGAATTATTATTTTCATTGCGAATATTGATTTAAAATTTGTTGTCTATTGTATTCTATTAGATTTTTCCTGTTGAAGACTAACGATAATTTGTTGTATATTATCTTAGTCATAATATTCTTTCTTGGGCTAGTTGAGCTCACCCTTTTCCTTGTTGTTCCATTTTTCTTCTCGGGGAGGCGAGAATGTAGCAGAGTACTAGTCGGGTATGGAATGAAGGTTCTAGAGAGAGTTGTTTAGTAGTCCTCACCATTTTGTAAAATAATGTATCAATAATTATGATGGGGATTTATTTATGTAGGATATTATCAGAAAGACAATATTATATTTAAACTCATAATTATATATTGTCGTATTTCACACCGACATTTGTATTATTGAAGTTGTAGTTTGCTTCTTGTACCATGTATTTGGCGACTTCGGAATGGGTGTTGTGATGTATACCTATTTTGGGGCGTCACAATAATAATCATACCAAAAATTATCCATCAACGTGATTACATTCACAGACCCTTTGAGGACTTTTGTCACATCATTTATAAAGCGAGTCATGATTATACTTAGAATGATCCACTGGTCATAATCATACCAAGTTCATCTATGCACGTAAGACATAGATAACTTTCAACATAACATAACATGAGGATGATGACAATGACATAATAATTCAATAAAACAAGTTCAAGAATTAATTAATCCAAGAACCAATAACGTCCAAGTTGTCGACATGATACTTCTTTGTAGAGTAAAATTCAAGAATGCTCGGAAAATATTTTCATGAAAGATCTTTGGATGAAACATAAATATCAAGGATATTCTACTAATTTCATGGAGTATAGAAGTCAAAGTTTTAACCAATGGGTATAATAAAGAATGGAATAACAAAAGAAATCACCATACATGCGGTACTTGCATATGAGGCGAGTTATTCAACGAATAATAATAATAACGGGTCGAGGTCGTGAAATTCACACCGAGCGGGATGATCCACATGAATAATAAATGTGAATAATAAACAATGGAACCGAGTCCTGTAAAACACACGACGAGGATATTCCAATGTAATAATAAATGCGGAATAATAAACAATGGAACCGGTCCGTTGTAAAACACACGAATGTGATATTCCAACGTAATAATAAAGAATGGAATAACGAAGAAGATCAACAAGTATAGGGGATTCCGCGTATACTGAGTTATTCCAATGTAATAAATAAGAATGGAATAATATAAGGATTTCACCAAGTATAGGGTATCTGCGTATCTGAGTTATGTATAGGGTATACCACTTTTTACGAGTTATTCAACGAATAATAATAATGAATGGAATAACGAAGTTCTCTTCATGAATAAGAAAGAATAATACCCCTTACGAATACAACAAATAATATCCCTTCTAGTAAAAGACACTTTGGATATCAAAGTAGTGAAGTACTGAATACTCTTCTTCTTTCTCTCATAGATTTTCTCTCTATAAACTTCTCTCTATAATTTCTCTCTAGAGTTTCGGTGAATTAAAGAAAATAATGAAGGAATGAGCTTCTATTTATAGGAAAATAGAATGCGTAGTAATTAATCCATGAACGATCTAGATTGATTTACTTTAATCGGCGGTCCATATTTAAAAGCAAAATCTTTTAAATAAAATATCATATATTCTATTTATATAAAAACATTTTACTATGCAAACACTATGCAACACTATGCAAAAATACTATGCAACACTATATAATAATAAAATATAATATATTCTATTTATAGAATAACTTTAATAAAGTATTCTTTTATATAAAAAAGATGTTTACATTTTATTACGTTAATAATACGAATAAAACAAAAGCGTCATTATCTCTATAATAATTCATATTATTAATCGTGATAATGGAATCAAACCGAGGTGACTTCTCACATAAGCATCGATAATCAATACCGTGTCTTCTTATACTGACCACCACACGTATTCTTGTACTTTTACTACCGAGTAGTTCAACAATGTCAACGGTAAAACTTCCACCGTTATTTCAATAAAATATTTTTATCGTTTTCTCGATCAAAATGATAATTACATTTGTGGGGTCCACCAATGATTGAGTAGTTATACGAATATTCCTGCTAAAGAATATTCCCCAGAACCAATCGAATATAATATAACAACTTGCATACTTTGCAAAATTTATAAATACTACCCACAACTATAATATTATCTCAAATTCACACCATAATATTAAAAATTATTTCGACAAAATTTAAATCTTTATTGATAAAATCTGGGGTCTCACAATCCCTCCTTATGGAATTTAAGCCTCGAAATTAGAGTGCGTACTACAGTATGATAAGAGGTGAGGATACCTTGAATACCTTTATCGTTGAAAACATTAAATTCATCTTTCTGATCCGGCCAAAGATATTCATTAACAATTCATCTTTTGCACTACAAAGCTAAAGATATACAACTTATAAAACCAATAATGCTAAGACGCGGCTTAATAGTATCACGACCACGAATTATCCATGCCTTCTTGGCCAAGGATATTACGTGTTTTCAATTCTG
Source organism: Panax quinquefolius (assembly GCA_020205615.1). Classification (NCBI taxonomy): domain Eukaryota; kingdom Viridiplantae; phylum Streptophyta; class Magnoliopsida; order Apiales; family Araliaceae; genus Panax; species Panax quinquefolius. Next base: position 165,080,295 of record CM035153.1, on the reverse strand, counting down.
ATCGTGATTATCTTAGAATAATTGTGGTCATAATCATACCAAGTCTATCAATGCACTACTGACGAAGATGACTTTTACCACATCCATGAATAAATATTTCATTCTTTGAGACTCATTTCGAATAATTAATTCATATCATCGAATCATCCACGCTTTACGGGCCAAGGATATTCATTAGTATCACGACCACGAATTATCCATACACTACGATCGAAGATAATCGTGTATTCATTAGTTTCACGACCACAAATTATCCATACACTTACTATCTACCAAAGATAATCGTGTGTATTCATTAGTATCACGACCACAAATTATCCATGCACTACTACCAAAGATAATCGTGTATTCATTAGTATCACGACCACAAATTATCCATACACTACTGACGAAGATAATCGTGTATTCATTAGTATCACGACCACAAATTATCCATGCACTACTGACCAAAGATAATCGTAGTATTCATTAGTATCACGACCACAAATTATCCATGCACTACGTGCCAAAGATAATCGTGTATTCATTAGTATCACGACCACAAATTATCCATACACTTACGACCAAAGATAATCGTGTATTCATTAGTATCACGACCACAAATTATCCATGCACTACGTGCAAAGATAATCGTGTTTTCAATTACGGTTATGATTATCTTAAACAATCCACGGTCATAATCATACCAAGTCCATCTATGCACTACAAATACGAGATGACTTTCAACATAATATAAGCATGAGGATAATGATATAAAGAATCAATCAAATGAAATAAAGGATAAATATTAAACATTTATAATATAATTTATCCGAGGATTCAAGAATATCCCCATGTTATCAATCACTTAATAATCTCATAATCTAATATCATTAATATTATAACAATAATAATCTTAAATTTATAAACAATTTATCTCAATTGTTTACGCTTTACCATATAATGCATTTAATCATTCAAAAATGCCATACTCATAAGATATCATCACCAATTATCAAATCCTCATAAAAAAAATATGCATATATTCTATATAGGATTCTCTAACCATAAAATCCTATTTTCAACTTTGTTACTTCACATAACATATTTAACTCATATGTTAAATAACTAAACTATTTTCATGAAAATACCAAATCAGTCCCAAAAATATTTCTTTTACGGGATTTAGCATAATATAGTCCCATAATGAAAATATATTTTTCTCGAATTTTTAAAATTCATTTACTATTTTTTCAAAAAATCAATTTCTAATTAATTCCTTAAGAAATTAGCTACCTCAAGTTTAACTCCAAAATTCCCAAATATTGGCAGGACCTTACACATGTTAACGTGAGCTTCGGTTTAAAATTAATGGTCATCGTAGTTATAGAACTCCCGGTTATAGCGTTTTTAAATCGGAAAAACCTTAATATTTCAATAGTCATAACTTGCTCATTTTAAGTCGAATGAGCTCATTTTTGGACAGGAGGTACTTTATACCATATACCTTCATGTCCCAAAAGGCCAGAATTTTTCTCATAATTAAAGTGGCCAAAACAGCCCTCTAAAATCATGGCAGCAGCTTTTTTCGATTTTTACAGCTTTGTACTCCTTTGCTAAAATCAGTCCACACAAAATCTACAACACCTTTTCCAGTAATTCCACTTGGATTAGTTAGGTAACTCATAGATCTAACTCTAGAACTTGACCATACTCAAAAAATTCAAAATATAATAGGAGATATGGTCAATTGAATTTCATGTTACATTTTTCACCAAAATCGATTTTCAACTCTTTGTGATTTCTAAGAAACTTTCATGTTTTCACATACTAACCAACATAACTCATCATAAAACTTACTAATACTTCATATACCCATGATTTTCATTAGTCCAATGCTTTTATTATGACTTTCATCATAAACCACGTAAAGCTGTTCATTTTAGTTGAAGAAATATTTGAGGTTTTAAGAAATGGGTTTTATCTTTGGGGTCAATACAAAATTTGATTTCACGCTCTAGGGTAGGCTAGGAATTCTTCAAGAATCGCCAAAAAATTTATTAATAATAGAAATATCATTCAAAAGCTGTGACTCTCATCCAAGACTTGGATAGTCGTCACATTGATACCAACTGTGACTTCTATCCCTTAACCTAGATAGCACCTCACAATGATACCTATAATCTTGCCATCTTCATTCACGATGTTGCCTCTGAAAAGTCGGCTTGTGCATTCCACACAAGGAAGTCAACAACGAAAGGTTCGGGGCTCTTTACTTATGGCTTGATATGACAATAATTGACTTTAGTAGTTTGGTTACTTGAATTAGCACAAACAAGTTGGTTATGAATATAAAAGCTAACAACCTTACGAAAAGCATGATGAGTAGTTAACCAATTGATTCCTAAAATCACATCAAAGGAAAATATTTTCAAAAGATAAGATCGACGAATTAACGTGAAAATGTTTATTTGAATCAAACAAGATTTAAAAATAGTAAGCGATAGAACGAAGGCTCCTACTAACGAAGTTTGACCAATAAGTCAAAGTTTAACTTCTTGGTCAAATTTAAGCGTTGAACACAACTAGGTGAAATAAAAGAGTGGGTAGAAGCGGTATCTAACACGGTATAGACTTATGAATTTATAATTAACTAACCCGTGCTAACCGTTCGGTTTACTCGCTTTTTGAGAAGTCATGGAAAAATGCACTTCCTAAAACCAACGACTTTGTTTTGTCCATATCCACCTTTGGTGCCACCGTCCCAGCTAGACTTGACTTTGGTGCACAACAAAATTGAGCTAAATGACCTTCTCTTCTTGCAATTTTCACTTCTATTATCTTTGCCTTGATTACCACCGGAAGTGGTTACCATTCTTAGCATGATAATTTCCCCGATGGTTATCATTGTTACGATAGTCGTTGCCACCAAATATGATTATTATCGTGTTGTTGGTCGTTACCTTTTGTTTGAAATTTGAATCAACACTCTCATGTGCTTCATTGCTTATCTCGGCATTTTCGGATGTCATTCTCAAACACTTGTCACAAAACAAGGGTTAATTAACATATCACCTATTATCCACATACTACGTGAGCCAATTAAATACCAAATAAATTTAGGTAGGTCATACTACTAGCGAAGGAATTCCCGGTCTCTCCCCTCTAGTTCTTATCTCACATCTCGGCCGGGGATCATATCCTAAGCTCGATACTGTTGTGGCGCCCCCAAAATTAGGTATCGTCACCCATCTTGGGTCGCCACTTACATGGTACATAAATTCAAATACAACTTACTAATATAAGCGTAGTGTACAATCTGACATAAAGCGTGAGTTTGAATACAAATATTGTCTACTAGATATTATACAAACTCAAAAGGAGTCCTCATTACAACTATTATCACACTATTTCACGAAATAGTGAGGATTACTAATCTTATCCTCGGACCATTACTCCGTTTCCCAGGCTTCGTCCCAAATATGTTCTTATTTCACGAAGAGAACGGTGAAAGAAAGGGTGAGCTCAACTAGCCCGATGAAAATATTATGACTAAGATAATGCGAAATAAATTATCATTAGCCTTCAACAATGTTAAAGCGATAAAATACAATAGACAACCGGTTTAAGCTGCGGCGGAATATCTGATCCATTAAAAAGAGTCAGTAGAAAATAAAATCTACTATCTTTTAGGTTTTAAAGGTTTTCATCAATTTTTATCATTTGAGACTCGACAAATAAATAAACCACCACATCTAATCATCCACATACCACGGTCAATGATTTTCATCAAATTATCAATGTTCATGACTATATCTAGAATCACCCCGGTCATAATCATACCAAAATTATCCATCAACGCATTACAGACCACCCGAGGACTTTTGTCACATCATTTATAGCGAGTTATGATTATCTGAGATGATCCATGGTCATAATCATACCAAGTTCATCTATGCACGTAAGACATAGATAACTTTCAACATAACATAACATGAGGATGATGACAATGACATAATAATTCAATAAAACAAGTTCAAGAATTAATTAATCCAAGAACCAATAACGTCCAAGTTATCGACATGATACTTCTTTGTAGAGTAAAATTCAAGAATGCTCGGAAGAATATTTCCATGAAAAGATCTTTGGATGAAACACAAATATCGAGAATATTCTACTAATTTCATGGAGTATAGAAGTCAAAGTTTTAACTTATTTGGGTATAATAAAGAATGGAATAACAAAAGAAATCACCATGCATGTGGTACTTCAGATGAGGCGAGTTATTCCAATGAATAATAATAATAACGGAACCGGTCGGGGTGAAATTCACACAAACGGATGATCCAACAGAATAATAAATGCTGAATAATAAACAATGGAACCGAATCCTGTAAAATACATGAACAGGATATTCGATAGAAATAATAAATGCGAATAATAAACAATGGAACCGGTCGGTGTAAAAACACACACGACGAGGATATTCAGCAGAATAATAAAGAATGGAATAACGAAAGAAAGATCACCAAGTATAGGGGATTCCAGCGTATCTGAGTTATTCAACCGAATAAATAAGAATGGAATAATATAAGGATTTCACCAAGTATAGGGTATCTGCATGCTCACGAGGTTATGTATAGGGTATGCCACTTTTACGAGGTTATTCAATAGAATAATAATGAATGGAATAACGAAGTTCTCTTCATGAATAAGAAAGAATAATACCCTTACGAATTACAACAAATAATATCCCTTACCGTAAAAGACACCGGATATCAAAGTAGTGAAGTACGAATACTCTTCTTCTTTCTCTCTATATTTTTTCTCTATAAAGCTTCTCTCTATAATTTCTCTCTCTAAGTTTCGATTGAATTAAAAGAAAATAATGAAGGAATGAGCTTATTTTTAGGAAAATAGAATGCATAGTAATTAATCCATGAGCAGTCTAGATTGATTTACTTTAATCGGCGGTCCATATTTAAAGCAAAATCTTTTAAATAAAATATCATATATTCTATTTATATAAAAACATTTTACTATGCAAACACTATGTAACACTATGCAAAATACTATGCAACACTATGCATAATAAAATATATAATATATTCTATTTATAGAATAACTTTAATAAAGTATTACATTTTATATAAAAAAAGATATTTACATTTTATTACGTTAATAATAATGAATAAAACAAAACGTCATTATCGCTATAATAATTCATATTATTAATCGACAATAATGGAATCAAACCGAGTGACTTCTCACATAAGCATCGATAATCAATACCGGTGTTCTACTATGCAACCACACGTATTCTTCGTACTTTTTACTACTGAAGTAGTTCAAGATGTCAACGGTAAAACTTCCGCCGTTATTTTAATAAAATATTTTTGTCGTTTTCTCGATTCGATAATAATTACATTTGTGGGGTCCACCAATGATTGAGTAGTTATCGAATATTCCTGCTAAATAAGAATATTCCCCACCAATCGAATATAATATAACCACTTGCATACTTTGCAAAATTTATAAATACTACCCACAACTATAATATTATCTCAAATTCACACCATAATATTAAAAATTATTTCGACAAAATTTAAATCTTTATTGATAAAATCTGGGGTCTCACATAAGATATCAGTCGGCCATATCTTTGTCATCATCACCGGTTCACAAAAACCCAAGTGAAGATATTTAAATATATGATGGGTCGACTCACTGATTGGGTCCGATACTAGAAGGACTTAACAAAGATAATAAAGTGACTAGGCCTAATAATGTCAACACCCAATAGTGAAGACCCAATGGACTAACTGAATATGTAGGCCCAATCCATTCGACCCAATAGGAGAAATATCACGACCCAACATTGCCCCCTAGTTTTTTATTAAATGAGGTTTAATAGAAACTATAAATGGCATCGGTTAGGACAAAAGGAATTATAATAAGACCAATGAAGGCCCAAAATACGAACTTTTATCAAGCCCATCATCCGTTAACATCAAATAGCAACATAAAGGGTTCATCTTTGCCGACCTCTCTGAAGTACCCAATTGAAGAGCTTTCAACCAAAAGCTCGAGCCATAGAATGAAATTCGGTTCAAGAACAATTCCATCACGGACACGATGGACGAAGGAATGAAATAACGGACTAAAAGGAATTGATAGTTTTGATTTATTCATTCACTTGACGCCCATCAATTTGAAATGATTGACTAATAATGGTCATCTGCAGGCAAACGCTAATTCGTGTGTCTCCGTCTCAAATACAAAGAAGCCGAAAAGGATACCGAAGAGAATGCCGAAGAGGATAACGCCATCCGGAAGTCTGTGTTGGTGAAAGAAAGAATCAATCTTGATGTTGCTATCTTCAACAATGAATGCCTTCGGAAGGATATCGACAAAATCAAAGAAGAACTAAAAACGACCAAGGCCACTCATCGGGTCATCACAATGACAAAAAAGAATGAAGATCTGACCGAGTCTAATCAGAGCTTGGCGAAGCAAAATAATAATATCCATACTAAAGAAGCAAGATATATGGCACTTCGTCAAAAGCTTGAAGAAGAGCTCAAAGAGCCTCTGCCCCAGAGAGATTTGGGTCCGCCATTTGATCAAGACTTTCGCAGGAGATCCAGTGAAATCGACGTAAAATCCGCCGAGTTGAACAATAAGATCGTCCATATGTATGCCAAAGGATATGAAATCTGCCGAAGTAAAGGCAAGAAAAAGCTCGGTCCAAGGTAGATCCATCTCTTCTAGACTCTTTAGATGGTGAAGATGACAAGGAAGAAGCCTGAAGATGACCTCTCCTTATCTTTAGCTGTAGAACTTTCTGTAAAAATTCTAACTTGTTGTGAACAGTTAATATTAAAATAACAACTTCATGCCTTATTACTTATGAGTGAACATTTCTTGTCAATAATTCAGTATCAATAAACTGAACCCAACTAGTGAATCAGCTACGGCATATAACAGTTAATTTATGAAATGAAGTGAATTGAATTTTACGGACAGGATTTAACTTAACTGAATTGAATGAACTGAACTCAACACTTAAATAAAATAAAGTAATATATACTCATCGGTACCGAAGTGTGAGATCGGTCATGTGTGAGGTGAATTCGGCTGATCCTCTTTGCACCATCAAAATCTTGCTTACCACTCGGGGTAGAACAAGTATATAAGGACCAAGAGATAAGGATCAAGATATAAGGATCAATTGTGACCATTGACTTATCACCCTTGGTAAAATCAATATAGGAACATAGGATTTGTCTACCACGCTGGGCAACAAATAAATGGGCTACCATCGAATGGCCAGCGAGTCCTACCATACCTTCTTACACCATTGTGACCTTAAGACAAATAGGACCAGGATCAATAGTGACCATTGACTTACCACCCTTGGTAAAATCAATATAGGATCATAGGATTTGTATACCACACGGGGTAACAAATAAGTGGGCTGCCATCGAATGGCTAGCGAGTCCTACCATACCTCCGTACACCATTATGAACTTAGGACAAATAGGAACAGGATCAGTTGTGAAAAAGTGAATGTGGATGAGCCAATCAAATCATGCGTCTTGAGCTCTTTCTTTCATGAATATCCCTGCCGAAGTGCTTTGTAGGCCAACAACTTCAGGTCAAATGATCGCCACAGATGTCTTTGTGAACTTCCTGAAGAACATACTCTACTTCGGATGGAACCAAATGTTAGAGCAATGATGACGAAAAAGGTCCTTCGATAAAGATTCTCATCAATGAGAGCAAAATTGACACTCTTGCATTTGGTATACTTTGCCAGCATTTGATCCGAAGGAAAGACGCCATCTGCCATCAAAATTATAAGCATTTGTAGTGGCCAACTTCGATAATACATCGGCGGTGGAATTGTTATTGTGATCGACCTCTTGATAGCCTGTTGTACTGATGTCTGAAGTAGAATATCCGTCTTCATGCAATGTCTATGAGCTTTGCTTCTGCTGAAGTACTGCAACGGCTTTGTCGGACTCCTCAACTGCTTTCCATCTGAAACTGCAACTTTAGATGGATTTCCCCGAAGACAAGTGCCCACAGGGCGGTGTGCCCTCAGTGGACTCTCGGGAGTGTGATTTCTGGATCTACTTCGGTGAAACTTTCTGTCACTGTGGTGAGGATACTCAAGTCAGGATGCCTTATTTGTATTACGAGGTGCATACTCCTGGACCGGTTTTCCTCACTGCTGCCCCCTAATCCGGGAAGCCGATAGAGGCGGAATACCTTCTTCGATCAATCGGAAAATGATTGTGGTCTTCATCTACTCGCTTCGACCATAATCCAAGACCAATAGGGCGAGTACCCTCTTGATCAATCAAGAAAATGGATGTTGGGTCTTCATCTACTCGCTTTGACCATAATCCAAAGACAATAGGGTGAGTATTACCTCTTGATCAATCGAGAAATGGTTTGTTGGGTCTTCATCTACTCGCTTCACCGTAATCCGAAGACCAATAGGGCGGAGTACCCTCTTCGGTCAATCAAGAAAATGGTACATTGGGTCTTCATCTACTACTGTTTTACCATCATCTTCATCACCTGACCACTTGATGTCGAAGTTCTAAAGCGGGGTGCCTTTCTTTGCCTTGGCCATGATCATGCTCTTTATCGACAATAAAAGACCAACCATCTTCTAACTTCGCCAGTGGGATCTCGAACGAAAACCCCGATTGGTGCCATAACTTCCGATGTATAACAACTGGAAATATTGTGATTGATAACTCGAGAACACTAGAAAACCCCCTCTCTTAGCGCTTGATGTTAACGCAAAGATCTTACGCCACGTCCCAATCACATAAGGCATACGATTGTAAGACCCCAACTTATTATTAATGAAATTTAATTTTCTCTATTTATTATTTTGAAATAGTAAGGGTTGATTTGATTAATGTGGATAGATAAGGGTAAAATCATGAAATACTTCAAAATAAGCAAGTGGTTATAAAATATTCATTGTTGTTTGGGAATATTAAATGCGACGGCATAGCAACCCATGTAATGGGCCCCATAATGGAAAGCGATTGACGAAGAGAACGACAAATATAAGTGGTTTAAAAATAACTTGGCGTAGTTATTCTAGATTATCTTGTTAAAATACCGGTGGTTAAAACACGAGTAGCACCAGTATTGCACGATTATTGATTCTTACGTAAGAAGGCACTACTTCGATAATGGTTACGATAATTACTTATTCAAGATTTTTATTGAGTTAATAATTGCTACGTTGATATTTTATATTCACATTGTTTCAATAATTGTCATTACATGCGATTTTCATTATTGAAGCAATAATTCATATTATCTGAATAATATTATTAGATAACATTATTGGCAATGTCTAGAAAGTTACATCTAAGGAGAGGTTTGGTCACCTAATTAAGGCGTCGATGAAGAAGAAATTCTTATTGAAAGCCCCTCTTCCTCAGGAAGCTGCACGGTTGTCAATATTGTGATTACGTAATATTATTTGTGAATAATTAATTATTGATTCATATGATGAGGAAAATATTGATTTTATGTGGATATAGATGGAGAAAAATTTTAATGTGACAATTGTTGAAAATTGAAATTTTATCTTTTTCTCGATAAAATAATTATTTAAATATATTATTATATTTTAATAATATAATAATGGTGATATTTTTACAATGAATGTGGGATATATGAGTATCTGAGGAGGAAGAGTATTTTGTTGCAATAAATGTTTAAAACATGTTAAACATGTCGGTGGACCCCATTTATTGACGAAAATTTGATTATAACTGTAAAATCGCTTGGTTTGTGGATTTCAGATCCAATTTTGTTTGGAATTGGAAAAACTTTCTTCCGCAAAGTTGTAGGAATTGAATTTCCTATAAAAACTCGAGAGATTCATTTTTCGATGAAAGGGCTATTTATTATGAATTATTGAAGTTCAAGTTCAAAATAATTGATTTTGGAAGTTTAAAATATTTTAAATAATAAAATGTTTTTGTTTGTTTTGTGGGCTACAACATGTGCATAATGAGCTGAGATCAGATCTAGGAAGGTGGGCGTAGAAATATTAATATATATATATATATATATTAATATTTTATTAAATTTTCGCTTTTTGGTGTTAGCATTTTCCTATAAATAGGGTGCTTAGGTTAGAATTGAAAATCACACGGCTCAAGTTTTCTCTCTATATTATCGAGCGTATTCTTGTGAGTATTTTGAGTATACTTTGAGTATTGTTAGGCGGTAAGTTCCTTCAAAGACTATATACTTCATTATTCCAAATGTAAGTCTTAATCTTTCGAGGTAGGGGATATTATTATTTTTCAGTAATGATATTATTTCTTCAATATCATTATGCTAAAATATTGATCTGAAGTTTTATCAAATTTGGAACTTTTTTCATGCTTGGGGTTACTTATTCATGAGTTACTATTCACGAGTTACTATTCATGAGTTCTTATTCACGATTCTTATTCACGAAGTCTTATTATTATGAAGCGTGAAGATGTTTTTAGGAAATTTCTATCTTTTGGTGTGAAAGTTACTATTCACGTGTACTGACACTATTCACCTAGAAAAATGAAAATTCTTCTTTTTGTTCAAAATATCTATTACGGATACTAGCTTTGATTGTATCCATGTTTTCATCATTCTTGAATTTTACACCACTATGATTATTTTTGAGGTATTTTTGAACATAGATAAAACAAAGTACGAATCCTTAATCCTTAATCCTTGTCATTTTGTTTCACCGGATTCGTTTCTTTAAAATATTTTTCATCATCTTGATCTTAAATGATGATATTATGGAATATCTTTGGCTGTAGCAGTGCAAAGATGAATGATTTCTGAAGAATATCTTTGGCTGTAGTGCAAAGATGAGCAGGTGTTTAGATGAACATGACCAACTGATGAATATCTTTGGCCTGTAGTGCAAAGATGAAAATGTGATTCCAGATATATATTAATTGATGTTACAGGGATAAAAGATAGACGATGAACTTTTAAATTCATGCATAGAAGATAGTAGTTTGCATTCTCTACTTAACTCTTCTAATGAATTATTATTTCCGCTGCGAATATTGATTTAAAATTTGTTGTCAATTGTATTCTATTAGATTTTTCCCTGTTGAAGACTAACGGTAATTTGTTGTATATTATCTTAGTCATAATATTCTTTACTGGGCTAGTTGAGCTCACCCTTTTCCTTGTTGTTCCATTTTTCTTCTCAGGAGGCGAGAATATTGCGAGTACGAGTCGGGGTATGGAATGAAGGTTTTAGAAAGAATTGTTTAGTAGTCCTCACCATTTTTGTAAAATAATGTATCAATAAATGTGATGAGGATTTATGTGAGTATAGATATTGTCTAGAAGATAATATTTGTATTCAAACTCACAGTTTCTTGTTGTAATAATATTGTTTCGTACCATGTATTGACAACTCGAATAGGTGATGTATACCTATTTTGGGGCGCCACACCCGATCTGCCACGACAAGAAACACGATAAACACCACAAGCTTGACGACTGTTCGCAGTTGGGGGGATAGCTTTCGGCGTGAGAGTCGAGATACATGTTCACAAGGTTAACAATGGAGGATGTAATGTCTAGTGTATTGAGAGAGATAATAATTTTCGGTTGTGTGTATGTGATTATGAATGAGAATGTATATGAGAACGTTAACGTATCTCTTTGTGAAGACCTTCTTTCTATGATATACTACAGGACCTGATTTACCGTGCCAATGACCCTCCTGACACCTGTTAATCCCATCCCTCTCGTCACATTGCCAACCGTCCAATCCTTATTAATGCCATGTAAGATATCGATTGGCCATATCTTTGTCATCATCACCGTTCGAACCCAGTGAAGATATTTAAATATATGATGGGTTCGACCCACCGATTGGGTCCGATACTTTAGAAGGACTTAACAAAGATAATAAAGTGACTAGGCCCAATAATGTCAACACCCAATAGTGAAGACCCAATGGACTAACTGAATATGTAGGCCCAATCCATTCGGCCCAATAGGAGAAATATCACAACCCAACACTTACAATTTTGTTAATTGTTTTCTCTAGCTTAGTAATTTTTATTTTTTATTTTTATACTTTACTACAAGGCTATAACACAATAAAATGTCACTTGTAACCGAAAAATAGAATATTTTTCTGGGTTCGTATTCATTTATAAAGCGGATATTATTCATATTCGACTTAAACAAATATTATTCGTATTCGATTAAAAATATTTGTAAATAAATGAACACAAATACTGATACATATATATATATTTGTATCCGTACACATCCGTTCGCCAACATATCTATCGTATTAGGTATCTGATATCTTTATCCCGACCAAATAACGAGTCTTATTATAAAATTATAATATCTTTTAATATCTTTTGTAAAGATATTTTATTAAATAGATTGATTAATTGTGTTTTATTCTGAATTTTATATTTTAATCATATGGTTGATGATTGCGTTATGTTATATTACTATCATAATATCAAAAAAAATAGTTTTAATCATTTATTTATTAATTTTAATTAATTATACTAATGAATTCGAATAGTTATTTAGAAACGGATAATATTTAAATTTGAAAAGTTTTTCGAATATCGAATTCGAATGATACTTGAAGAAATTTGTTAAATATCGGATACGAATATGAATAACATATTTGTTTTCTAGATATGAATATTAGTTGGTGGGTGTGAGACAAACAAGCAAGTAAGACGTCGTTGGAAATGATTTATGTATGCATCTTAAGGGTTGTTTGTTTATGATTGAATGGTTGAATCAGTCAGCTATTTAGTGCGTTTGTTTTGAGAAAAAAAATTGTCTGAATCGTTTAGTGTCATTTTTTTGGCTGAATGACAATAATTTTGAATTTTTTTAGAAGTGTAAAATAATAAAAATTTATTATTCAGATGATGTTTCAGACATATCAAATATCAAATAATTTTTTTATTCAGATTCAAATTTTATCAAACACCCCTAGATGTTAGTGGGGGGTAATATTTTAATACTTTGTGTTTGGTTTTGACTTTTAACCATCCATTTGGACCCAAAATGATTAAATCTAATTATACGCTTTATATTTTAAGGGGAGTTCACGACAACAGCTCAGGCCAACTCTTAAAGCCTAATACATTTATGCTCTGTTTCTAAGTTTTAAAATTGATAGGAAAAAAAAAAGAAATGGACAGAAAAGTTAAGTTTTCTTTCCAATTCTTATGTTTTTGAGTTTTTTAATAAACAGAAAAGAAAAGAAATGGATAGAAAACTCACCACTTTTCTCGTCGAAAGTTTTTAGTCCAAAATTAGCTTTGATTTGACCGAAAAAGAAATTGGAATAAGTAATATTTTATAATTCTCATATTATCCTCAACTTTTAATATAATAAATTTTAAATTACAACTCATGTCCTCAATTATAAATTTTCTATTCTTTTCCATTAAAAACTCAGAAACAACACAAATGAAAACTTTAATTTTTCTATTCTTTTCTTTTCTGTTCTAATTTAAGTTTTCTCGTCTTTTCTTTTCTGTTCAAAACTTAGAAAAAGAGTGTTAGCCAATTATTGGTCGTCTTGTAAGACCCCAAATTATTAATAAATAAAATTTAATTTCATCTATTTATTATAGTAAGGGTTGATGTGATTAATATGATTAGTTATGGGTAAAATGCGCAAATATCTTAAATAAGCAGATGGTTATAAAATATTCATATTTTATCGGGGAATATTCGTACGACGGCGCAGCCTTGTGTGGGCCCCATAACGGAAATCGATTGGATGAATAAAACGACAAATATAAGTTGTTTATAAATAACAGTAGTAGTTATTCTGGAATTATCTTTTGTTGAAATACTCAAATTGGTTAAAACACGAGACATTACCGGTATTGAACCAATTATTGATTCTTACGTAAGAATGCACTACTTTCGATAATTGTTACAATAATTCACATTCAAGATTTTATTTTAATTGATTCAATAATTGTTGCGTTGATATTTTATATTATTGTTGTTTCAATAATTGTCATTACACGATATTTTTCATTATCGGATCAATAATTCATATTATTTGAATAATATTATTAGATAGCAATATTGGCAATGTCTAAAAAGTTACATAAGGAGATGTTAGGTCATCTAATCATACTTGCGCCAAGAAGGATAAATCCTTATTGAAAGCCCTCTATATTAGGAACCCTGCTTAGTTATCGATTATTGTGATTTTGTAATATTATTTGTGAATAATTAATTATTGATTTATATGATGAGAAAATATTGATTTTATGTGGATATAGATGGAGAAAATTTTTAATGTGACAATTGTTGAAAATTAATATTTTATCTTTTTCTGTTAAAATAATTTATTTAAATATATTATTATATTATTATAATATAATAACGGTGATATCTTTACAATGAATATGGGATATATGAGTATATGAGGAGGAGGAGTATTTTTATTACCAAAAATATTTAAAACATATTTTTCATGTCTGTGGACCTCATTTCTTGACTGAAATTTGATTATAGCCTGTAAAATCGTCCGTTTGTGGATTTCGGTCAATTTTTGTTTGGAATTTGAAAAAACTTTCTTCTGCAAAGTTGTAGATAATGGAATTTCCTATGGAAAATGCGCGAGTTTTGAATTTTTTGACAAAAGGGCTATTTATTATGAATTATTGAAGTTCTGAAGCTCCGAAATAATTAATTTTTGAAGTTTTAATTATTTTTAATAAGAAAAACATTTTTTACATTTTTGGGACTCATTTTACATGTGTTAGGTTGCTGAAATCAGATTCTAGGTGTGCGTAGAAAATTTATATAAATATATTATTAATTTATTAAATTTTATGCTTTGGTGTTCTAAGCATTTTCCTATAAATAGGGTGCTTAGGTTAGAATTGAAAATCACACCAGAAACTGAAGTTTTCTCTCTCTTTCTCTCTCGATATATTGAGCGTATTCTTGTGAGTATTTTAATACTTTGAGTGTTGTTATACGGTGCAAGTTCAAGTCATAGCCTATATTCGGTGTTTCAACTAGAAGTACTGTCTTTACGAGGTAAGGGATATTATTTTTTTTAAAAATGATATTAATTCTTCCAATATCATTATGTCGAAGTATTGATCTAAACTTTTAATCAAATTTGGAATTTTTGTGCCGAGATTCTTATTCACGTATACTGACTATTCACTTAATCTGACCTATTCACGTAAAAATTATTTTTTTTTATTTTCGTCCAAAATATCTAGTGTGGATACTAGCTTTGATTGTATCCATGTTTTGATCATTCTTGAATTTTACTCCATTAAAATTATTATTGAGGTATTCTTGGACATGAATAAACCGAAATACGAATCCTTAATATTTATTCTTTTGTTTCATGGATTCGTTTTTTTTAAAATATTTTCATCATCCTCGATCCTAAATGATGATATAATCGAATATCTTTGGCTGTTTGTAGTGCAAAGATTAACGATTTTATGATGAATATCTTTGGCCGTAGTGCAAAGATGAGCAGTGTTGAGATGTACATGACCAATCGATGAATATCCTCGCCTTATAGTTCGAGGATAAATATATGATTCAAGATGTGCATTGATTGATGTTACAGGACAAAAAATACTCATTGATGGATTTGTTAAATTCATAGATAATATGTGGCGCCCCAAAATTAGGTATACGTCACCACCCATCTTGGGTCGCCACTTTCATGGTACATAAATTCAAATACTGACTTACTAATATAAGCGTCGATACAATACGATATAAATCGTGAGTTTGAATACAAATATTGTCTACTAGATATTATACAAACTCAAAAGGAGTCCTCATTACTACTATTATCACACTATTTCACGTAATAGTGAGGGACTACTAATGCTATCCTCGGACCATTACTCTGCTCTCACTCGTCCCATTTATGTTCTTATTTCACAGAAAAACGGTGAAAGAAAGTGTGAGCTCAACTAGCCCAAGAAGAAATATTATGACTAAGATAATGCGAATAATTTATCATTAGCCTTCAACAAAGTGTTAAACCGATAAAATACAATAGGCAACAAGTTTTAATCTGCGGTGAATAAGCGATCCATTAAAAGAGTCAGTAGAGAATAAAGTCTTCTATCTTTTAGGTTTTAAAAGGTTTTTCATCATTTGTTATAGCAGAGACTCGACTTTAATAAATAATCCACATCATCGAATCACCCCCCACTACTGACGAGGATATTCATCAAATTATCAATGGTCATGACTATACCGAATCACCCCGGTCATAATCATACCAAAAATTATCCATCAACGCATTACAGACACCGAGGACTTTTATTACATCATTTATAATAAGCCATGATTATACCGAATGATCCTCAGTCATAATCATACTAAGTTCATCTATACACGTAGTTCAAGATAACATAATATAACATGAGGATGATGACAATGACATAATAATTCAATAAAACAAGTTCAAGAATTATTTTATCCGAGAATTAAGTAACGTCCAAATTGTCAACAAGATCTTTGTTTTGTAGAGTAAAATTCAAGAATGATCGGAAGAATATTTCCATGAAAGATCTTTGGATGAAACGCAAATATCAAGGATATTCTACTAATTTCATGGAGTATAAGTCAAAGTTTTTAACCAACCGTATAATAAAGAATGGAATAACAAAAGAAATCACCATGCATGCGATGCTGCGATGTATGTGTTATTCCAATGTAATAATAATAACGGAACCGGTCGTGAAATTCACAAAGCGAGGATGATCCAACAGAATAATAAATCTTTGAATAATAAACAATGGAACCAGTCCCGTAAAAAAACACACGAATGTGGATATTCCAAAAGAATAATAAATGCGGAATAATAAACAATGGAACCAGTGTCCGTGTAAAACACACGATGTGATATTCCAATGAATAATAAAAATGGAATAATGAAGGAGATCACCAAGTATAGGGGATTCACATATATACAAAGTTATTCCAACGTAATAAATAAGAATGGAATAATATAAGGATTTCACCAAGTATAGGGTATGCCACAGATATCTGAGTTATGTATTGGGTATACCACTTTTACGAGTTATTCCAATGAATAATAAGCAATGGAATAATGAAGTTCTCTTCATGAATAAGAAAGAATAACACCCTTACGGGTATAACAAATAATATTCCTACCTTAGAAGAACCGAATATTGGAAAGGTGAAGTAGCGAATACTTTTCTTCTTTCTCTATAGTTTATCTCTCTAGAGTTTCAATGAATTAAGTGAAAATAATGAAGCACTAGGCCTCTATTTATAGAAGATTTCTAAACACTTTTACCATGTGAAAAAGCAAAGTGGCTTGACAATGGTGGTGATGTGAAAAGAAAAGTGGTTCGACGCCGTGTGTGAAACGACAAAGTGGTTTGGCGCTGTAATGTGAAACGGCAAGTGGTTTGGCCTTTGTAATGTGTAAACGGCAAGTGGTTTGACGTCTGGTAAAGGTAATTACTATTGACGAAGGTAATTACTATTCACAAGGGTAATTACTTATTGACGAAGGTAATTACTATTAGATGAAGGTAAATCTTATTGACGAAGATAATTACTATTCACAAAGGTAATTACTATTGATGAAGGTAATTATTATTGACGAAGGTAAATACTATTGACGAAGGTAAATACTATTGACGAAGGTAAATACTATTGACGAAGGTAATTACTATTCACAAAGGTAATTACTATTGACGAAGAGACTCTTAGATAATGACATATGGTATAAGACCCCAAATTATTAATAAATGAAATTTATTTTCCTCTATTTATTATTTTGAAATAATAAGGGTCGATTTGATTAATGTGGATAGTTATGGGTAAAATACGCAAATATTTCGAATAAGCAAGTGGTTATAAAATATTCATTATTGTCTGGGAATATTCGTTTGGTCGTGGAATATTCAGATGCTTGTCGGGAATATTAAATGCGACTGATACAGATCTTTAATGGGCCCCATAACTGAAAAGCGATTGGATGAAGAAAACGACAAATATAAGTTGTTTATAAATAACAGGCGTAGTTATTACAGATTATCTTTGTTGGAATACCCGATGGTTAAAACACACTAATAATGGCGTTGTTGAAGAAGTAGCACAAGATTGCACACAATTATTGATTCTTACGTGAAGGCACTACTACTCGATAATTGTTACGATAATTACTATTCAATATTTTATTGATTCAATAATTCTTGATTGATATTTTATATTCTTGTTGTTTGATAAATTGTCATTACACAATATTTTCCATTATCGAAGCAATAATTCATATTATCTGAATAATATTATTAGATAACACTATTGGCAATGTCTAGAAAGTTACATCAAGG
Source organism: Panax quinquefolius (assembly GCA_020205615.1). Taxonomy (NCBI): domain Eukaryota; kingdom Viridiplantae; phylum Streptophyta; class Magnoliopsida; order Apiales; family Araliaceae; genus Panax; species Panax quinquefolius. The sequence goes on along the minus strand of CM035153.1, from coordinate 165,061,888 downwards.
AGAGGTTTGGTCACCTAATTGCTTGCCAAGAAGTGAGAGAGATCCTTATTGGAAAGCCCTCTTTCCTCGAACTGCACGGTTGTCGATATTGTGATTCTGTAATATTATTTGTGAATAATTAATTATTGATTCATATGATGAGGAAAATATTGATTTTATGTGGATATAGATGGAGAAAATTTTAAAATGACAATTGTTGAAAATTAATATTTTATCTTTTTCCGATAAAATAATTCATTTAAATATATTATTTTAATAATATATTAACTTGATATATTTTACAATGAATGTGGGATATGTGAGTATATGAGGAGGAAGAGTATTTTGTGGCATTAAATGATTAACACATGTTTTGTGTGTCGGTGGACCCCATTTCTTGGTGAAAATTGATTATACTTTGTAAAATCGCTTGGTTTGAGGATTTCTTCAATTTACATTTGGAATTTGGAAAAACTTTCTTACGCAAAGTTGTAGAGAATTGAATTTTCTATAAAAACTCTCGAGATTCAATTTTCTGCTAAAAGAGCTATTTATTGTGAATTATTGAAGTTCAAGTTTCAAATAATTGATTTTTGGAAGTTTAAAATATTTTTAATTACAAAAACGTTTTTCCATTTTGAAACTCATTTAACATGTGTTAGGGTGGCTGAGTTCAGATTCTTGGATGCGTAGGAAGTTGTAGAAAAATTATAATATTAATTTATTAAATTTTCTACTTTGGTTCTAAAGCATTTTCCCATAAATAGGGTCTTGGGTTAGAATTGAAAATCACACCGAAATCAAGTTTTCTCTCTATATTATCGAGCATATTCTTGTGAGTATTTTGAGTATACTTTGAGTATTGCTATCTGCAAGTTTAAGTCATAGCCTATATCCTGGTGTTTAACTAAATCTTGTCTTTCGAGGTAAGGGATGTTATTTTCTTCTCAAATGATATTATTTCTTCAATATCATTATCTTTGAAATATTGGTTGGAACTTTTTATCAAATTTGGAACTTTTTCATATCGGGTTACTTATTCATGAGTTCTTATTCACGAGTCTTACTATTCACGAGTACTATTAAGCAAGCGTGAAGATGTTTTTGTGGAATTTCTATCTTTTGGTGTCGAGATTACTATTCACGTACTCTGACTATTCACGATATCTGACTATTCAATTTAAAAATGAAATTTCTTCTTTTGTCCAAAATATCTATTATGGATACTAGCTTTGATTGTATCCATGTTTTGATCATTCTTGAATTTTACTCCACTATGATTATTAATGAGGTATTTTTGGACATGGAATAAATTTGAAATACTGAATCCTTAATATTTATTCTTTTGTTTCAATTGGATTCGTTTTCTTTAAAATATTTTCATCATCCTTAGTCCTAAATGATGATATAACCGAATATCTTTGGCTTTGTAGTGCAAAGATGAATAATTTCTGAAGAATATCTTTGGCTAGTAGTGCAAAGATGAACAGTGTTTAGATGAACATGACCCGGTCGATGAATATCTTTGGCTTTGTAGTGCAAAGATGAATATTTGATTCGGATGTATGTTGATTGATGTTACTGAGGGATAAAAGATAGATGATGAACTTTTAAATTCATACATAGAAGATAGTAGTTTGCATTTTCTACTTAACTCTTCTAATGAATTATTATTTCATTGCGAATATTGATTTAAAATTTGTTGTCTATTGTATTCTATTAGATTTTTCCTGTTGGAGACTAACGATAATTTGTTGTATATTATCTTAGTCATAATATTCTTTCTTGGGCTAGTTGAGCTCACCCTTTTCCTTGTTGTTCCATTTTTTCTTCTCGGGAGGCGAGAATGTAGCGAGTCTTATTGGGTATGGAATGAAGGTTCTGAGAGAGTTTCTTAGTAGTCCTCACCATTTTGTAAAATAATGTATTAATAATTATGATGGGGATTTATTTGCGTGTGGATATTGTCTAAATGGCAATATCTCGATTAAACTCACAGTTTATATGTTGTAATAATAAAGTTGTAGTTATTTACGCACCATGTATTTGGCGACTTTCGAGAATGGGTTGGATGGAATGGACCTATTTTGGGCGTCACGGTTGGTATCGAGTTATAAATAAAGAGCCCCGAGCCTCTCATTTGGTGACTTCACATTGATGGGGATGCACCGGCGGACTCTCCGTAGGGTATGCTGTTGCTCATGGGCAAACCGATAGGTATCAATGTGAGGTCTTGACCTGAAGTTGGTGTCCGAGAGTTACAGATTGGTATCGAGCTTAGGGATATGATCTCCAGCGGAGATCGGGGAATAGAACTAGGAGGGAGAGACAGAGTAAATCCTTCGCTAGTGTGTCCTACCTAAGCTTATTTGTTGGTTGGTCATAATATAGGGGTATTATGTGATTTGTTAATTTATTTAATTAACCCTTGTTTTGTGATAGTTTTTAAGAATGGGCTGCTTTGAGAGCGTTAACAATGGAGTGAATGAGATCGTGGAGACACCTCTAATCGCCAACCGGGATAATGTGATGTCGGTGAAGAAGGAATTAGAGATATCTATATGGTGAGTGAAGAATTGATAGTTGCACCTAGATAATCGCAGAGAGGTAACAGTGAGAGTGAGGAAGAAGAGGAAGAAGAGGTACACAAGAGAGTTTATTAGAGGTATTTTATGATCAAAATATAGAATTGCAAAATCGTATTCATGAGTTAGAAGAAGCGGTTTGAAGAATTGCGAGCGATCGTGGAGCAAAAGGATCTGCAACGATTCAAGCTTATGTTACCCGATATGTGATGCTTGAGCGAAGCACTCTTTTGCGAGTATAAAGATGATAAAGTTTGGAATCTGAAATGAAAGAAGAAATAAGCGAACAGTGAGAATGAGTGATGCGTGGGTAAAAAGCCGCATGACGCGTTGATATTATGGAAAGAGATGTCCAATCTAAAAAGAGAAGATTTAACGATGGCGGAAGAGGTCGACAGCTGACATCGACCAAAGACAAATTCTAGGGAAGAGAACGATCGCCGGTTAGATGCTTCTGACGATCACGGAGAGGAGGGACATATAAGGTCAAACTGTTCAAAGCCTTCCAAGGTATGTTTTAGTTGTGGAAAAGATGGTCACATAGCTCAATTTTGTCTATAAGCGAAATCAAGTCCATTGGGACGTTGGCACGAGAGGCGGATCTGAGAAAACTTCAAAGTCAACGATTCTGGGAAGGCGTTTGTCGTGATCGGTCAAAATCGAGGAACCCGAACGAAGTTAGCACGGGTTAGTTAATTATAAATTCTTGCGAAGTTTATACCTTACTAGAATCTGGGTTCTACCCATTCTTTTATCTCTCTTGCTTGCGCTCAACGTTTGAACTTGACTATGGAGAAATTAGACTTTGACCTTATTTATGGAGACTCGCGTTAGGAGAAACTTTCATTACATCCGTTGTTTAGAAATCTTGTTTGATTCGAGTTGACACTTATCACATTACCAGTTAACCTTATTTCTATAGAGATATTTGCTTTTGATGTGATTTTAAGGTTAACTACTTATCATGCCGAAATTGATTACTTTCGTAAGGTTGTTAGTTTTCATATTCCTAAGCAACTTTGTTATTCAATTCAAGCAATCGAAACCATTGTAATCAAACATTTTCATATCAAGCCATGAAGTCGTTCGTTTATTATGGATGTCTAGTTTTCTTAATCCATATTATGGATTTGAATAAAAGACACGTCGATTTGAATAATATTCTGTTGTTATTGATTTTTCCCGACTTATTTCTGAAAAATTTCTTGGTTTACTCCCAAAGACGATATTAAATTTTGTATCGACTTTGAACCCGATGACAAAACTCATTTCTAAAATCTCATATCGAATGGCTCTATTGAACTTCTCGGAGTTAAAATTCAACTATAGAATTTGGTACACGAGCCTTTATCTGGTGACTTCCTTTGTGGAATGCGCAAAGCCGAGACTCTCAAGTAGGGACACCATATTCGTGCGATAGTAAATGATAGGTGTCATTGTAGCGTGTTATCCAAGGTTGGGATATGAGTCACGATTGAGAACAACCTAAGCTCAGAATTCAAATACATAGCTTTGAGGCTTAGTTGGTTATTATGGAGATTCGTTGAAGGATATTCTCGAATCGCTATTCCATTAACGGTGACTGTAGAGATACAAAATTCGAATGGAGCAAATGTGATGTGGAAGAGCTTGAAGAACTCAAGAGAGACTCATTTCAAAGACATGTTACGACCATGCCATCCCGGAAAAGCGAGCGTGGTGGTAGCGTATTGAGTAGAAGATCGTATATGTGACGCCCCCAAAATAGGTATACATCACCCATTCTGAGTTGTCAATACGTGGTGTAAACAACTACAACTTTATTATTACAACAAAACTATGAGTTTAATACAAATATTATCTTACAGACAATATCTATACTCAAATAAATCCTCATCACATTTATTGATACATTATTTTACAAAATAGTGAGGACTACTAAACAACCCTTTCTAAAACCTTCATTCCATACCCAGGCTTGCATACTCGCTATATTCTAGCCTCCACGAGAAAAATGGAACAAAAAGGAAAAGGGTGAGCTCAACTAGCTTCGATAAAAGAATATTATGACTAAGATAATATCTGACAAATTATCGTTAGTCTTCACGAGGAAAAATATAATAGAATCTGATAGACAACAAATTTTAAATCAATATTACATGTGAAATAATAATTCATTAGAAGAGTTAAGTAGAGAATGCAAACTACTATCTTACATGTATGAATTTAAAAGTTCATCGTCTATCTTTTATCCTATAACATCAATCGATATACATACGGAATCAAATATTCATCTTTGCACTCTGAGCCAAAGATATTCATCGATTAATCGTATTCATTTAAACACTGTTCATCTTTTGCACTACGGGCCAAAGATATTCTTGAAAATCATTCATCTTTTGCTACTGACAGCCAAAGATATTCTTAAGAAATCATTCATCTTTGCCTCTGGGCCAAAGATATTCCATAATATCATCATTTAAGGCGAGGATGATGAAAAATATTTTTTTAAAAGCGAATCCGATGAAACAAAATGACAAGGATTAAGGATTAAGGATTAAGTACTTGGTTTTATCCGTCCAAAAATACCTCAAAAATAATCATAGTGGTGTAAAATTCAGAATGATCAAAACATGGATCTGATCGAGTTAGTATCCGAATAGATGTTTTAGACGAAAAGAATAAATTTTATTTTTCTATGAATAATAGTCTTGAGTATCGTGAATAGTCTTAGTATCGTGAATAGTCTTGAATCGTGAATAATAACTCAAACACCAAAAGATAGAAATTCCAAAAAAAACTTCTTCATTGAATAGTACTCGTGAATAGTAACTTTCGTGAATAGTAACTCGTGAATAGTAACTTCGTGAATAGTAACTCATGAATAGTAACCCATGAATAGTAACCCCAGCATGAAAAAGTTCCAAATTTGATAAAAACTTCGGATCAACATTTGAAATAATGATATTGAAGAAATAATATCATTCTGAAAAAAAAATAATATCCTTACCTCGAAAAGATCGATCTTCAAATAAAACAGGATATAGGCTATGACTTGGACTTGCCGCCAGTATAGCAATACTCAAAGTATACTCAAAATACTCACAAGAAATACGCTCGATAATATAGAGAGAAAACTTGATTTACGGTGTGATTTTTAATTCTAAACTAAGCACCTATTTATAGGAAATTGCTTAGAACACAAGCGAAAAATTTAATAAAATATTAATATATATTTATTAAATTCCTCGCCTCTTTGGAAATCTGATTCAAATCATCACCACACAAGAGTGACTCACCTTGCCTAACTCAAAAAAAAAACGTTTTTCTTATTAAAAATATTTAAAACTTCAAAAATTAATTATTTGAACTTGAACTTCAATAATTCATAATAAATAGCCCTTTCATCAGAAAATTCGAATCTCATGAGTTTTATAGGAAATTCAATTCTCTACAACTTTGCGAGAAGAAAGTTTTTCCAAATTCCAAATAGAAATTGGCCGAAAAATCACAAGCGAAGGCAATTTTACGGTATAATCAAATTTCGATCGATAAATGGGGTCCACCGACATGTTTAACATGTTTTAAACATTTATTGCAACAAAAATACTCTTCCTCCTCGTATACTCATATATCCCACATTAGTTGTAAAAATATCACCGCTAATATATTATTAAAATAATATATTTAAATGAATTATTTTATCGAGAAAAGATAAAATATTAATTTTCAACAATTGTCATTTTAAAATTTTCTCCATCTATATCCACATAAAATTAATATTTTCCTCATCATATAAATCAATAATTAATTATTCACAAATAATATTACGAATCACAATATTGTGACGAGGCGGTTCAGGAAGAGGGTTTTCGAATAAGAATTTCTTCTTCTTGGCGCCGCATTAGGTGACCAAACCTCTCCTTAGAGCGAACTTTCTAGACATTGCCAATAATGTTATCTAATAATATTATTCGGATAATATGAATTATTAGCTTCGATAATGAAAAATCTTTGTGTAATGACAATTATTGAAACAACGAATGATATAAAATATCAACGCGACAATTATTAACTTTCGATAAAATCTTTGAGCGATAATTCTGTAACCATTATTGAGTAGTGCCTTCTTCACGTAAGAATCAATAATTGGTGCAATACTGGTATCTTCTTGTCAACAACGCGGCGTATTAGTGTGTTTTAACCACCGGGTATTCAACAATGATACTTGATAAACAACTACTGTAGTTATTTAAAAACAACTTATATTTGTCGTTTTCTTCATCCAATCGCTTTCAGTTATGGGGCCCACACATGGGTTGTTGTAGTAAATGCGAATATTCCCAGGCAGATGCGAATATTCCACGACCAAACGAATATTCCCAAACGATGATGAATATTTTATAACCACTTGCTTATTTTGAAATATTTGCGTATTTAACCCTAAACTATCCACATTAATCAAATCAACCCTTACTATTTCAAAATAATAAATAAAATTCCTTTTTTTTTAAAAAAATTTGAGGTCTTCTGACCTCCCTCCTTATGAAATTTAAGTCCTCGAAATTGGCGTCACGTACTGGTGTGTTTGAAAAGGTGAGGATACCTCGCTTTCATTTCCATTTCCAATTCCCGGTCATTTCCTCTATAGCATGATTCCTCCACAAAACTTTAACTTGTGGTATGACCTTTCTTGGCGTGGGGACATGCTCCTTCCTATCCAAAATCTTGGCGGTACCTCCTCATCGTTAAGTCTTGGCTATCTTGTCAGGTTCTAACTTTCTATAACGTGATTGGGTCTTTCATATATTTACGAAATACGGATATGTGAAACACATTATGAACACGAGACATCTACTAGAGGTATGCTTGTGATGTCATAGGCTACATTTCCTACTTTCGGTCGAGAATTTGAAATGGACCATAAATGCGTGGATTGAGCTTTCCTCTCTTCCCAAATCTTGTAACTCCCTTCCATGGAACAACTCATGATAATACATGATCCCCACACTAAATTCCACGTCCTTTCGATGAAGATCCGCATAACTCTTTTGTCGATCTTGTCTTGGTTTATATCGTTGTCGAATCATTTGGATCTTTTTCGTGAGTCATACGTCTTAACTTTCGGGTCCCAACAATGTTGCTTCACCCACCTCATCCCAACATATTGGAGAACGACATTTTCGTCCATATAATGCTTGAATGGAGCCACACCTATACTTGCACGATAAGCTGTTGTTGTAGGAGAATTCCACCATGATAAATACTTATCCCAACTACCCTTGAAGTCTAGGACACGAGTCTTAATAGATCTTCAAGAGTTTGAATAGTCCTCTCGATTGTCCGTCCGGTTTGGGGATGGTATGCTTAACTAAATCGCAAATCCGTGCCCATAGCTTTTTGCAAGCTAACCCAAAATCTTGAAGTGAATCTTGGGTCACGATCCGAAACTATGGATACTGGGCATGCCATGCAACCTCACAATCTCATTCACGTCTGTACTAGCAAGGCGTTCAAGGAATAAGTCTCCGTGTCGGCGAAAATGAAGCGAGACTTGGTTAATCTATCAACAATAACCCAAATAGTATTGATGCCTTGAAAGCCGTAGGAAGACCCGTGTGAAATCCATAGTAATGTGTTCCCACTTCCATTCCGGAATCTCAAGTGGTTGCAGCGGACCCTTAGGTACAAGATGTTCCGCCTTTACGTTGGCAAGTTAAACACATCGAGATAAACTTTGCAATCTCTCTCTTCATATTGTTCCACCAAAATGTATGTCGAAGATCACGATACATTTTAGTACTTCCGAGGATGGATTGCAAATGGCGTATTGTGTGCCTCCATCATAATCTTGTACTTCAAATCGAGTCGTTAGGAACACAAAGTCTAGAGTGGACTCGAAGTATTCCTTCTTCATCAATTCTAAGCTTAGGAATAGCTCCTTCTTGTACTTTCTTCTTCATACGCATCATTTCCGGATTGGTGGCTTGAAGCGACCTTAACTTTTTCTATTAAAGTTGGCTCTGTCGTATACTTGACATCATCGCTTTTCGTTCCGCATATGATCTTCTACTCGATCGTCGGCTACCACGTTAAACTTTACCGGGATGGTATTGAATAGTGTGGTCGTAGTCTTTCAATAGCTCGAGCCAGCGTCATTGCCGCGTGTTGAGTTCTTTTTGAGTGAAGAAATATTTAAGGCTTTTATGGTGCGAATATATCTCCACTTTCTCCCCATATAGATAGTGCCTCCATATTTTTTTAGCGCTTGGCTTGCATCTACGCCACTCTAGATCATGAGTAGGATAATTCCTCTCATACTCTTTAAGTTGTCGCGAGGCATAGGCTATGACTTTCCCGTTGCATGAGAACACATCCTAACCCTTTGCACAAAGCATCGTTTGTAGATAACAAATCCATCCAGAACCGGATGGTATTGTTAGAAACAGTCTTAGAAATAAGTCTCTCTTAAGCTCTTGGAAACTTTTCTCGCATTCTTCACTCCAAGCGAATTTTGTATCCTTAGGAGTTAGGCGAGTTAATGGAGTAGCGATTAGAAAAAACCCTTCCACGAATCTCAGATAATAACCGGTAAGCCCAAAAAGCTACGTCTTGATCATGGACTTGGTTGCTCCCAACTTTGTATTGCTTCATCTTGGCGGGATCAGCGGATACTCCATGTTTCGACACCGCGTGCCCAAGGAATGCTACTTCCTCGAGCCGAACTTCGCATTTCTTCAATTTGGCATATAGTTGGTTTTCACGAAGCCTTTGGAGTACCGACTTCAAATGGTGCTCATGATCTTCACGGCTTTTGGAATATATGAGGATGTCATCAATAAAGACAACAACGAATTGATCCAAATATTCCTTGAATACTCGGTTCATCATATCCATGAAAGCCGCATGAGCATTAGTTAGTCCGAAAGACATGACTAAAATTCATAATGCCCATCTGGAGAGTTACGAAGCGGTCTTTGGAATATCCTCGATTCTAATCTTGGTGATGATATCCGAGCGAAGATCGATTTTGAAAAGAATTGCCCCTTACTGTTGGTCAAACAAGTCATCAATACGAGGTGAGGGATACCTATTCTTGATGGTGACATGGTTCAATTCCAGATAGTCAATCTGAAAGTCGCATACTCCGTCTTTCTTCTTTACTGAATAAAAGCAGGAGCACCCCGAGGAGATGTCTTAGGGCCAGATGAAACCGATGTCCAACAATTCTGTAGTTGGACCTTTAACTCCACGAAGTTCAATAGGAGCCATTCGATATGGGGTTTTAGAAATGGGCTTTGTACCGGTTCAAGATCAATAAAGAATTCAACTTCACGTTACGGGGTAGGCCGGAAGTTCTTGAAATCGTCGGGAAAGTCGATAACAACGGGAATATTATTCAAATTTGGCGTGTCTTTATTCAAATCCATAACATGGGCTAAGAAAGCTTGACATCCGTTTTTCAATAAGCGAATAGCTTTATGATTAGATATGATAGTGATTGATTTTAATGGTTTAGTTGCTTGAATTAAATACAACGGGTTGGTTAGGAATATGAAAACTAACAACCTTACGAAAACAATCAATTTTGGCATGATGAGTAGTTAACCAATCAATCCTAAAATCACATCAAAAGCAAGTATCTTTAAAGAGATAAGGTCAACGGTAAGGTAATGGTGCAAACTTGAATCAAACAAGATTTATAAGCGGTGGATGTGATGAAAGTTTCTCTAACGGAGTTTCCACGAGATAGGTCAAAGTCTAATTTCTCCGAAGTCAAGTTTAAGCGTTGAGCACATGCGGAGAGATAAATGAATGGGTAGCAAACCGTATCTAATAAAGGTATAAACTTCGCGAAAATTTATAATTAACTAACCCATACTAACCGTTGGGTTCCTCACTTGTTGGGAAGTCATGACAACCGCTCTCCTTTGAACTACACGGCTTTGACTTATGCAGGTAGCATTTGGTGTCGTTACTATCGTTGGAATTGACTTTTCTATAAAGCATATTCCACCTTCAAGCTGCTTCATCGTACTCTGATTCATGATCTGAATCATCAATCTTGATCCATATCGAATTGAGATTGGCCACTTTCTGTGCAGGTAATTTAAAACTTCGATGTTGGGTTCTTCCAATTCTTTGTCCAAAAGAAATGTATATCATCTATTTTAACCTTTTTGGATCGGACGTCTCTTTCTACCATATCAACATGTCGTGCGATGCGGCTTTTACCCACGCATCCTTCATTCTCACTCGTTCGGTTGTTTCTTCTTTTTCGGTGATCCTTGATATTTAAATTCTCGATTCGACTTTAATATCTTACCCTCTCTGCCAAAGCGTGATTTTGTTCGAGCATCACATATCGGGTAACACAATTTTGAATTGTTGTATCTCTTTGTTCCACGACCAACTTGCAATTCTTGAACTGTTTCTTCTAGCTCACGAATACGATCTCGTAGGTTCTACATTTTGATCAAAAATTTCTTCTAATAAATTCTCCTCGGGTTCCTCTTCTTCCTCACTCTCTCATTTGCTTACCTCTGCGACTAGCTCGGGTGCAACTATTAATTCTTCCCTCACCACATGGATATCTCTAATTCCTTCTTGGCTTGATATTACATTATCACGGTTGGTGATTAGAGGTATATCCATGGTCTCATTCACTCCATTGTTGACATTTTCAATTTGCCGTCTTAAATCTTGCCATAAAACAAGGGTTAATTAAGAAATCAATATATCACATAATATCCTATATCTTGACCAACTAACAAATAAGCTTAGGTAGGACACACTTAGCGAAGGATTTACTCGTCTCTCCCTCCTGATTCTATTCCCGATCTCATGGAGATCATCATATCCCTAAGCTACGATACCAAGTTGTGGCGCCCCAAAATAGGTATACATCACCCATTACGAGTTGTCGATACGTGAATGCGAAAAACAACTACAACTTTATTATTACAACGATAAAAGCTGTGAGTTTAAATACAAATATTATCTTACAACAATATCTATACTCAAATAAATCCTCATCACATTTATTGATACATTATTTTACAAAAATGGTGAGGACTACTAAACAATCCTTTCTAAAACTTTCATTCCATACCCAGGCTACGTGCTACTTCATTTATTCTCGCCTCACGAGAAAAAATGGAACAAAAAGGAAAAATGGTGAGCTCAACTAGCTCGATAAAGAATATTATGACTAAGATAATATACAACAAATTATCGTTAGTCTTGAACGAGGAAAAATATAATAGAATCTGATAGACAACAAATTTTAAATCAATATTACATGTGAAAATAATAATTCATTAGAAGAGTTAAGTAGAGAATGCAAACTACTATCTTACATGTATGAATTTAAAAGTTCATCGTCTATCTTTTATCCTGTAACATCAATCAATATACATCTGGAATCAAATATTCATCTTTTGCTTTCTGGGCGAAAGATATTCATCGATTAGTCATGTTCATTTAAACACTGTTCATCTTTGCACTACGGGCAAAGATATTCTTCGAAAATCATTCATCTTTGCACTTTCTGAGCCGAAAGATATTCTTAAAAATCATTCATCTTTTTGCCTTCTGAGGCCAAATATATTCCATAATATCATCATTTAAGGCGAGGATGATGAAAATATTTTTTTTTAAAGCGAATCCGGTGAAAACAAAATGACAAGGATTAAGGATTAAGGATTAGTACTTGGTTTTATCCACGTCCAAAAATACCTCAAAAATAATCATAGTGGTGTAAAATTCGAGAATGATCAAAACATGGATCTGATCGAGTTAGTATCCGAATAGATGTTTTAGACGAAAAGAAGAAATTTTATTTTTGGTGAATAGAATAGTCGTGAATAGTCTTGAGTATCGTGAATAGTCTCGTATATCGTGAATAATAACTCAGACACCAAAAGATAGAAATTCCCAAAAAAACATCTTCACGCTTCATGAATAGTACTTTAGTGAATAGTAACTCGTGAATAGTAACTTCATGAATAGTAACTCATGAATAGTAACTCATGAATAGTAACCCATGAATAAGTAACCGAAGCATGAAAAAGTTCCAAATTTGATAAAAACTTCAGATCAACATTTCAAAGATAATGATATTGAAGAAATAATATCATTCTGAAAAAAAATAATATCCCTTACCTCGAAAGATCGATCTTACTAAATTTGAAACAGGATATAGGCTATGACTTGGACTTGCAGATATAGCAATACTCAAAGTATACTCAAAATACTCACAAGAATAAACTCGATAATATAGAGAGAAAACTTGATTTACGGTGTGATTTTCAATTCTAACCTAAGCACCTATTTATAGGAAATTGCTTAGAACACCAAAAGAGAAAATTTAATAAAATATTAATATATATTTATTAAATTCCTACGCACCCAAAATCTGATTCAAATCATCAGCCACCAAGAGTGACTCACCTTGCCTAAAAAAAAAAAAAACGTTTTTCTTATTAAAAAATATTTAAAACTTCAAAAATTAATTATTTGAACTTGAACTTCAATAATTCATAATAAATAGCCCTTTCATCAGAAAATTCGAATCTCGCGAGTTTTTATAGGAAATTCAATTCTCTACAACTTTGCAGAAGAAAGTTTTCCAAATTCCAAATAGAAATTGACCAAAAATCCACAAGCGGGCAATTTTACAAAAGTTATAATCAAATTTCGATCAATAAATGGGGTCCACCATGACATGTTTAACATGTTTTAAACATTTATTGCAACAAAAATACTCTTCCTCTCGTATACTCATATATCCCACATTCGTTGTAAAAATATCACCGTTAATATATTATTAAAATAATATATTTAAATGAATTATTTTATCGAGAAAAAGATAAAATATTAATTTTCAACAATTGTCATTTTAAAAATTTTCTCCATCTATATCCACATAAAATCAATATTTTCCTCATCATATAAATCAATAATTAATTATTCACAAATAATATTACGAATCACAATATTGACAACCACGAGTTTCAGGAAGAGGGGCTTTCGATAAAATTTCTTCTTCTACTGGCGGCAATTAGGTGACCAAACCTCTCCTTAGAGCAGAACTTTCTAGACATTGCCAATAATGTTATCTAATAATATTATTCAGATAATATGAATTATTGCTTCGATAATGAAAAATCTTGTGTAATGACAATTATTGAAACAATGATATAAAAATATCAACGCAAATTATTAACTCGATAAAAATCTTGAGCGATAATTCACGTAACCATTATTGAGTAGTGCCTTCTTACGTAAGAATCAATAATTGGTGCAATCTGGTGTCTTCTTTGTCAACAACGGCGTATTAGTGTGTTTTTAACCACCGGTATTCCATTCAAGCGATGATACTGATAATAACTACTGTAGTTATTTAAAACAACTTATATTTGTCGTTTTCTTCATCCAATCGCTTTCAGTTATGGGGCCCACACATGGTTTGCTTGTGTCGTCGATACGAATATTCCCAAGCGATGAATATTCCACGACCAAACGAATATTCCCAACGATAATGAATATTTTATAACCACTTGCTTATTTTGAAATATTTGCGTATTTAACCCTTAACTATCCACATTAATCAAATCAACCCTTACTATTTCAAAATAATAAATAAAGGAAATTCCTTTTATTTAAAAAAATTTCGGGTCTTACAAAGATAAAAATGCTGATAACGATATTGTCAAAGACTCATTTCAATAATTTACAAATAATAGAGATGGAGATGAAAACTCTAGTTACCCACGTGATGATATACGAGTATAATCGACTTTTAATCGATAAAGTTAAAGTTGTTCAAGCTACACATCGGTGATGAATTTGAAGAAGGAGGTGCAAGAAGTTGTTATTTCAAAAAGCGAGAATCGGTGAGGTGAGAAAGCTCAAACCTTCGATTTATTAATCCATTTGAAATTCTCGATCGAATAGAACTGTGGCCTATAGACTCGCTTTTATCGCCAAGTATGACGCATGTTCATAACGCTTTTCACGTGTCGATGTTACGTAAATATGTGGACGACCCAAATACGTTCATTGAGTTAGAACCGAACGAGATAGCCGAAGACTTAACGTATGAAGAGGTACCTGTCAAGATTTTGGATAGGAAGGAGCATGTCCTACGTACGAAGGTCATACCACAAGTTAAAGTTTTGTGGAGAAACCATGCTATTGAGGAAATGACCTGGGAGTTGGAAACGAAAATAAAAGCGAGGTATTCTCATCTTTTCGAAACACCAGGTACGTACGTCAATTTCGAGGACGAAATTTCATAAGGAGGGGAGGTTGTAAGACCCCAAATTATTAATAAATGAAATTTATTTTCCTCTATTTATTATTTTGAAATAATAAGGGTCGATTTGATTAATGTGGATAGTTATGGGTAAAATACGCAAATATTTTGAATAAGCAAGTGGTTATAAAATATTCATTATTGTCGGGGAATATTCGTTTGGTCGTGGAATATTCGTATCGCTTTGTGAATATTAAATCTGACCAGTAGCAGATCTTTATGGGCCCCATAACTAAAGCGATTGGATGAAGAAAACGACAAATATAAGTTGTTTATAAATAACGGCAGTAGTTGTTACCAATTAATCTTATTGGAATACCCGTTGGTTAAAACACACTAATACGCGTTGTTGAACAAGAAGCATACCAGTATTGCACCAATTATTGATTCTTACGTGAAGAAGCACTTCTTCAATAATTGTTACACTAATTACTTGCTCGATATTTTATTGATTTAATAATTGTTGCGTTGATATTTTATATTGTTGTTGTTTGAATAATTGTCATTACACAATTTTTTCATTATTGAGCAATAATTCATATTATCCTAATAATATTATTAGATAACATTATTGGCAATGTCTAGAAAGTTCGCTCTAAGAGAGGTTTGGTCACCTAATCAATTGCTTGGCCAGGTGAGAGAGATCCTTATTGAAAGCCCCTTCTCTGAACCGCACAGTCATTTATCGATATTGTGATTCTGTAATATTATTTGTGAATAATTAATTATTGATTCATATGATGAGGAAAATATTGATTTTATGTGGATATAGATGGAGAAAAATTTTAAAATGACAATTGTAGCGAGTACTAGTCGGGGTATGGAATGAAGGTTCTAGAGAGAGTTGCTTAATAGTCCTCACCATTTTTATAAAATAATGTATTAATAATTATGATGGGGATTTATTTGCGTGTGGATATTGTCTGATGGCAATATCTCGTATTTAAACTCACAGTTTATATGTTGTAATAATAAAGTTGTAGTTATTTCATCATTATGTGATTGGCGACTCGTAATGGGTTGGATGGAATGGACTCCATTTTAGGGGCGTACATATGGCCCCCCCCATAAAATAATCAAACTTACCACAAACGTCTCATATGGACTCTTTATATACATTAAGGATTGAATAAATATTACCACAAATCATTTTATTTTTAATCAACACATTTTTAATCTTTCAACAATTATTAATCATTTATAACTCATCATCTCAATTAATAATATAACATATTATACGAGATGATCTTGTGACAATAATTGAATCAATAATATAAGAGATATGATCACGTGAATTCTCGTAGCAATAATTGAGCATAAATGGTGACTTCTCACGTAAGCATCAATAATCAATACCGTGTCTTACTATGCAACCAAGCGTATTCTTTATACTTTTACCACCGGGTAGTTCAGCAGTTTTAACGGTAACACCTCCGCCGTTATTTTTATAAAAAATATTTTTGTCGTTTTTCTCGATCCGATAATAATTACATTAATGGGGTCCACCAATGATTGAACCGTTATGCGAATATTCCCTAACAAAAGAATATTCCCAGACCAAACGAATATTTTATAACAACTTGCATACTTTGCAAAATTTATAAATACTACCCACAACTATAATATTATCTCAAATTCACACTATAATATTAAAAATTATTTATACAAAATTTAAATCTTTATTGATAAAATATGGGGTCTCACAATCTCCCTCCTTATGGAATTTTGCCCTCGAAATTAGGTGCGTACGCACTGGTATGATAAAGAGGTGAGGATACCTTGAATACCTTTATCGTTGAAAACATTAAATTCATCTTCAAATCCGGCCAAAGATATTTATTCACAATTCATCTTTTGCACTACTGAGCCAAAGATATACAAGCAGTAAAACAAATAATCTTTGAGGCGCTTGACTTAATAGTATCACGACCACGAATTATCCATGCACCATCGGCCAAGGATATTCGTGTTTTTCATTACTGATCGTGATTATCTTAGAATAATCCTTGGTCATAATCATACCAAGTATACTACTGACGAAAGATGACTTTTACCACATCCATGAATTAATATTTCATTCTTTGAGACTCACTCAATAATTAATTCATATCATCGAATCATCCACGCACTACGAAACAATGATATTCATTAGTATCACGACCACGAATTATCCATACACTACGGCCAAAGATAATCGTGTATTCATTAAGATCATCGCACCACAAATTATCCATGCACTACTGACGAAAGATAATCGTGTATTCATTAGTATCACGACCACAAATTATCCATACCGCACTACGGCCAAAGATAATCGTGTATTCATTAGTATCACGACCACAAATTATCCATGCACTACTACCAAAGATAATCGTGTATTCATTAGTATCACGACCACAAATTATCCATGACTACTGACGAAAGATAATCGTGTATTCATTAGTATCACGACCATAAATTATCCATGCACTACTGACCAAAGATAATCGTATTTTCAATTACGGTTATGATTATACTTAGAACAATCCACAATCATAATCATACCAAGTCCATCTATTCACTTACAGCTACGAGATGACTTTCAACATAATATAAACATGAGGATAACGATATAAAGAATCAATCAAATGAGATAAAGGATAAATATTAAACATTTACAATATAATTTATCCGATTCAAGAATATCCCCATGTTATCAATCACTTAATAATCTCATAATCTAATATCATTAATATTATAACAATATTTTATTCACTTCTTAAATTTATAAACAATTTATCTCAATTGTTTACGCTTTACCATATAATGCATTTAATCATCCAAAAATGCCATACTCATAAGATATCATCACCAATTATCAAATCCTCATCAAAAAAATATGCATATATTCATATAGGATTCTCTAACCATAAAATCTTATTTTCAACTTTGTTACTTCACATATATTTAACTCATATGTTAAGTAACTAAACTATTTTCATGAAAAATACCAAATCAGTCCCAAAAATATTTCTTTTCTGGGTTTTAGCATAATATAGTCCCATAATGAAAATATATTTTTCTCGAATTTTTAAAATTCATTTACTATTTTTCAAAAATCAATTTCTAATTAATTCCTTAAGAAATTAGCTACCTCAAGTTTAACTCCAAAATTCCCAAATCTTGGCAGGACCTTACACATGTTAACGTGAGCTTCCAGTTTAAATTTCATGGTCATCGAGTTATAGAACTCCGGTTATAGCGTTTTTAAATCGAAAAAACCTAAATATTGAAATAGTCATAACTTGCTCATTTTAAGTCGAGAATGAGCTCATTTTTGGACAGGAGGTACTTTACACCATATACCTTCATGTCCCAAAAGACCAGAATTTTCTCTCATAATTTAGTGGCCAAAACAGCCCGTCTAAAATCATGGCAGGCGAGTTTTTTCGGTTTTTGCAGCTTTGCACTCCTTTGCTAAAATCAGTTCACACAAAATCTACAACACCTTTTCCAGTAATTCCACTTGGATTAGTTAGGTAACTCATAGATCTAACTCTAGGACTTGACCACACTAAAAAATTCAAAATATAATAGGAGATATGGTCAATTGAATTTCATGTTACGTTTTTCACCAAAATCTGATTTTCAACTCTTTGTGATTTCTAAGAAACTTTCATGTTTTCACATACTAACCAACATAACTCATCTTATAATTTATTAACACTTCATATACCCATGATTTTCTTCAGTTCTATCCTTTTATTATGACTTTCATCATAATCCACGTAAACAGATCCTTTTAGTTGAAGAAATATTTGAGGTTTAAGAAATGGATTTTTGTACTTTGGGTCAATACAAAATTCGATTTCACGTTCTAGGGTAGGCTAGGAAGACTTCAAGAATCGCCAAGAAATTTATTAATGATAGAAATATCATTCAAAACTGCTACTCTCGTCCAAGACTTGGATAATACGTCACATTAATACCAATCATGACTTCTATCCTTAACCTTGATAACACCTCACAATGATACCTATCAACTTGCCATCTTCATTCACGGCGTCGCCTCTCTGAAAAGTCGGCGCGGTGCATTTCACACAAGGAAGTCAACAACGAAAGGATCGGGGCTCTTTACTTATGGCTTGATATAACGATGATTAACTTTAGGGTTTGGTTACTTTGAATTAAGTATAACAGGTTGGTTAGGAATATGAAAGCTAACAACCTTACAAAAGAATAATGAGTAGTTAATCAATCATTTTCAAAAAATTACCTCAAAGGCAAGTATTTTCAAAGAGATAAGATCGTGAAAGTGTTTATTTGAAACAACAAGATTAATAAGCGATGGAGGTAACGAAGGTTTCTCCCAATGAAGTTTCAATAGAAAAATCAAAGTCTAATTTTTCCTAATCAAATTTAAACATTGAACACAACTAGGTAGAATAAAAGAGTGGGTAGAACTTGTATTGAATAAAGTATAGACTTAAGTAATAATTTATAATTAATTTACCCGTAATAACCCGTTCGGGTTTCTCGACAAACGCTCTCGCTTAAATTACCGAAGTTTGACTTTCTATAAAGTACATTCCACCCTTAAGTGCTTCTTCACATTCACGATCCATGATTTGAATCATTATTCTCCGATCCATATCGAATTGGGTTGACCGCTATGCAGGGTAATTCAAATTCGATGTTAAATTCTCCCAATTCTTTCCAAAAAGCAAAGTCCATTTCATCTATTTTGGCTTTATTGGATGAGGACGTCTTTTCTACACTATCAACGCGTTGTGCGACTTTTACCCATGTATCGCCTATTCTCCTTCGTTTCATTGTTTCTTCTTCTTTGGTGATCTTTGATTTTTAAATTCTCGATTTCAACTTTATATTCTTACACCACCGCCAAAGCGTGATTTTGTTCGAGCATCACATATCGGGTAACCCAATTTTGAATTGTTGTATCCCTTTGTTCCACGACCATTTCTGGTTTTTCAACTTTTCTTACACTAGCTCACACGAACGATTTTGTAATTCTAAGTTTTAATCATAAACTTCTTAACCAATTCTCCTCGGGTTCCTCTTCTTCCTCTTCTTCCTCACTCTCGGTGCTACCTCTGCAACTAGCTCAAAGTGCAACAATTAGTTCTTCATTCACTATGTGGATATCTCTAATTTGTTCCTCGTCGACGACCTTGCATTAACTTTGATTAGTGATTAAAGGTGTCACAACGGTCACATTCACTCCATTGTGAATATTTTCATTTGCCATTTCAAACCTTTGCCACAAAATAAGGGTTAATTGACATATCGACATATTATCATCACTATACTACGTGAGCCAATCAAATACCAAATAAACTTAGGTAGGTCATACTAGCGAAGGTATTCCCGTCTCTCCCTCTCCTAGTACTATTCTCACATCTTAGCCGGGGATCATATCCTAGCTCGATACCAATCGTTTCGCCCCAAAATTAGGTATACGTCACCCATCTTGGGTGCGCCACTTATATGGTACATAAATTCAAATACAACTTACTAATATATAATTGTAAGTATGCAATCTGACATAAATCGTGATAGTTTGAAAACAAATATTGTCTACTAGATATTATACAAACTCAAAAGGAGTCCTCATTACTACTATTATCACACTATTTAACGTAATAGTGAGGACTACTAATGCTATCCTCTGGACCATTACTCTTTTCCCGGCTCCCCGGTATGTTCTCATTTCTTGAAGAGAATAGTGAAAGAAAGGGTGAGCTCAACTAGCCCGATAAGAAATATTATGACTAAGATAATGCGAATAATTTATCATTAGCCTTCAACATGTTAAACCGATAAAATACAATAGACAACAAGTTTAAGCTGCGGCGAATAAGCAATCCATTAAAAAGAGTCAGTAGAGAATAAAATCTACTATCTTTTAGGTTTTAAAAGTTTTTCATCAATTTTTATAGTTTGAGACTCGAATTTTAATAAATAATCCACATCATCGAATCACCCCTTGCACTACTGGCCAGGATATTCATCAAATTATCAATGGTCATGACTATCTTTGAATCACCCTTGGTCATAATCATACCAAAAATTATCCATCATCGCATTCACAGCCCCTTTGAGGACTTTTATCACATCATTTATAACAAGCCATGATTATTATCTTAGAATGATCCACGGTCATAATCATACTAAGTTCATCTATACACGTAAGCGAAGATAACATAATATAACATGAGGATGATGATAATGACATAATAATTCAATAAAACAAGTTCAAGAATTATTTTATCCGAGAATTATTAACATCCAAATTTTCAAAATGATCTTTGTTTTGTAGAGTAAAATTCAAGAATGATCGGAAGAATATTTCCATGAAAAATCTTTGGATGAAGCGCAAATATCGAGGATATTCCACTAATTTCATGGAGTATAGAAGTCAAAGATTTAACCACCGAGTATAATAAAGAATGGAATAACAAAAGAAATCACCATGCATGCGACTTGCAGATGAATGAGTTATTCAACCGTAATAATAATAATCGGAACCGGTCGTGAAATTCACACTCACAAGCAGGATGATCCAATAGAATAATAAATCTTTGAATAATAAACAATGGAACCCGGTCCGGTGTAAAACACACGAGGACGATGGATATTCAAATGTAATAATAAATGCGAAATAATAAACAATGGAAAATAGAATCCGGTGTAAAACACACATGTATATAGGGTATGGATATTCCATTAGGTTTGTAATATTCTTTCAACAATGAAAATTTATATGATCAAATTGCAAAAAATTAAGCGAGCGTGTAAAAATCGAGTTTAAAAATTTTTACAAACCATATACGGATCACCCTTTATGCACAATTATTAATTAAGCGAAAAGATAAAGAATAAAATCATACCCTTGAAGATCGAGCTTCCTCGGTACAAGTTCACCTCCAAATCCTTTTAGCGTTCGACTTGAATCCACAGGGTTTGGTTCCTTCCTTTGATCGGCGTTAGCCACCCATATGTTTGGCCTCTGGGGTGATCCACGAGGAAGAAGAAAGATTGAAGAAGATGGGTGGTTGGCTCAAAACCTAGTTTTCTATCTCTATATAAAAAGGCGTACTCTCTCAACAATTGGAATTATTATATATGTTGAAAAATCAACAACCCCCACCACCATAATAAGACTCCTCTTATTTATAGATGTGGGCAACCCACCTTAACAATTAAGGAATTGGGTTTTATTTAATTAATTAAATTCTTTTAATTAATTAAGCTCCCTAATCTTATTAGGGATAATTAATTAAACTCCTTTAACTAATTTTCCTTCTAATCAATTAGGAAAAATGAAATACTTATATTAAATTAATTCCTAAACTCTTTTAGAAATTAAAATAATAATAATTGTAATAATATTAATAAGACTCCTCTTATTAATTTATATTTAATATTTCTAAAATATTAAATAATAAATATTAAGCTATTTAATTTATTCTATCACCATAGATTAAATTAAATATACATAACTATATTATTACGATTATGCCATTAACTTCTTAAATAATTATTCTTCCTTTTATGGTGTGACCCTTTAGGTTCTCCATATTAAGCCGGTTGTGAATAAATCAATTAGAACAATTCTAATCTTATTTAAATAAATAAATTAAACAATTAATTTATTTAAATAAATAATATTTATTCTCTGATAGGGATAAGCCTCCTAGCGATCAGCGACTTTCCGGATAATATAGATTTCAACATTAATCATTAAAGAACCTTTGAGTAAATAGTTCTGCAAATGCAATTCAATCCTTCCACCATCTGATGTCCCGATTAAATATAAGGCATGGAATTCTTTGTCGAGTCTTATTTTATTTAATTATATGTATTTCGATCCTTAAATGCACTGACTCCAATAATGCAAATTAGAAACTCCTTTCTAATTTCATTACGCCTTAACCCGAGGACTCTTGGGTTGTCATTTATCGAATCACATAGGACATTTCTCTTCTTTTATTAGAAGTGGTAGATTCTTTATTGATCATACATTATCTCCATATACAACTTATTATACCCAAGCATACCCTTTGATATACCTAAGGGTCTTAAGGAATAAGTCAAAGTATAACTCATCATACACGAATCTTATGATGATCTCAAGTCGAGGATTACTTGTCTTACTATCATCTCTGAGAATTCTATTGATGAGCAAAATAAAACTCCATTAGGTATTCCTTAGCGAGCCACGTTCGATGAACTTATTCTCTAATAAGCACCTACATACTTGCTTTAGTGTCTCCACACAAATGATCGTGAGATCAATCATCCTCATCGATGAGCAAGCAACAGCGTATGTACCAATCTATCAGGATTCACTAATCCCCGATTTAGTAATCCAATGATTGGGAACTATTTTAGTTTTAAGCTTTCTAAAATTTAGATCTCATTAGAATGATCATCATCATTATTCTAAAAGCATTGCTTAAAACTATGGGTTTATCACATATTATAAAACGACATCATGTAGATAATTAAAAGCCTTTAATAAATTAATACTTTTTATTAATAAATGAATAAGATTATTCAAAGTATATGCTTTATCATCAAACATGATTGATTGCTTGTGTGCATACTACTTTCAATCTCCCTTTGCACTAAAACCCGATAAATCGTGGTATCTCATACTCTTAACTTCTCAAGTGGCGATTATCCTGCTTTGTTGGATAAGCTTTAGTTAATGGATATGTAATGTTGTTCATGAGAGTCCACTATCTACATAGTGATTTCCCATCTTTCAATGATTCTAATAATCAAATGAAAGTGCCCTGACACATTTTAGATCGAGATGAGACTTAGGAACTATTCTGGATTACGTAATGAACTTTTAATCCAAACAATCAACTTGCGACTTCATTTATAGCTATATACTTTGTCTTTATCACTAAACCAACAACTCTTTCTTTTTGTTTGGAACCTTTCGATTCAACTTTGCACCTTTGTTCGAGATAACACTTTACCTTAAAGTGGATTTTTACGTCATCTTGGTGCATCTAAAAAAAACTTGAGTGCATTAAGCCCTCTGGTTTTAATTTAGACCCACCATGAATATGATCACATCCTTGTGTCTTGGGTTAAGCACTTTAAGATGTTTTCAGCGACTTCATAGTGAACTTCTCCATAATATGGTGATCGACATCGGTCTCGTATATTTCATTGCATACATGATATCACTCATGCGATCTCTCTTTTTGAGTCTGTGGGGACTATTAAGAGAGATACACTCCATAGCTCATCGACATGAGACATCTCTTGGAGTTTGCCATGCTAAAAGCGACTTTAGCATCAAATGAATATCGTTCCTTGGGTTAAGTCGAGCATCCTCTTGTATCTATCTATATAGATTTTATCCCCAATTAAGATACTCTTCCCAAATCATTCATGGAGGAATGTTTAGAACAACTTTATCTTTCTTGATTGTAGCATTGGTATGTATATTACTAGGAATGTCTCATCCTTTTTGTAGTATATCATTCATATAAAAATCACTAGAAATTTCACGACGCTCAATCCATTTTTGACCCTTTTGTACACCACTAGAAGTCTTTTTCCTCATCGTATGTAACTGGATCATCATCTTCTATGATGTGTACCTCATCATCATCATCCATGATGAATCCATACCTCTAGGTATCTTGATACTATTCGATTTACTGATTAGGTTGTGGTATAATAGAATTACATCTACGGAGTTCCTCTTATTTGACTTATAGTGTTTTGTGGTTCTTGAACTCTTGAAGATCTATTATCCTCCCACTAGCCCTTGATGATAAACACCTTTATCTTAGAAAGCGGCGTGTTTATAACAAACACCTTTTGCTAAGTAGGATTATAGAACATATACCTAAACTTACTTTAGGATGTCCCACAAATCTGTACTTGTCAAATCTTGTCCCAAAACTTATCCTTTGAAACCTTTTCACATAAGTTGGACAACCCTTATCTTAACATACTTAAGATTAGGAATCCTCCACATCCATAACTTTTATGGAGTCTTGGGGCGGGATTTTGAGGTTACCTTTTTAAATGATGTCTGACCATTTCTAGGACATTATCCTGAAGGATCTTTGGAATGTCGGTAAAATCATTATGGACCGCACCATGTCCAACAAGTACGATTTTTCATTCGGATACATCAATCAATTATTGCGTGTCGGGGATGTGTCCATTATGAGAAAACCATTTGAGATGATCTAGAAACTTATTGCACAAGTATTTATTCCTTGATCTAATCGAAGAATCTTAATACTTTGCCAATTTGTTTCATTACGAATTCTTTGAACCTTTCAAATAATTCACACTTGTATTTTAACAAATACACACATTCAACTCTTTGAATGATCATCTCCTTTTCTTATACTAATTTGTTCAATATGCAAAATTATTTTTTCATGTAAATCAGTATACAAAATTTATTAAGTAATATTCGATTCTATACAAAACATTATTATTATAAATAGAACAACAATTGTTCTTAATTATAATACCAAAGATTTCATTGTCCAACAATAAAATGGAAATAATATTTTAACAAGAATGGAATCTGATAACAACTTATTGACTTAATAGATTTGCGTAGGCGTGCTTCAAACTATAAGTTTCTATGGCTAATCTAGCAACCTTTGCTTCATTTCCCACACGTAGGATTACTTATCTTTGTTTAACTTTCTACTTACCTTGGTCCTTCATAAATCTATATTTATGATAACCAAAGTCGGTATCCAATACCCAGTAGAACCTTGACTTAAAGAAAATTTATTTCAATCATGAACAAAAAATTTGTATTATGTAGAAAACTTCACTAAGCTTCTTTGGTTAGCCTCTGCAAGATGCTTCTCATGATTTCTTTCGATGTCGGGGCTTATTGCGGTGGAAGCAAACTCCTTTGCTATCCATGTCGAGTTTTGTTCTTATTATCCTTTGTTTTTGCCTTTACATTTACCTTCTTTGAATCGTTCTTCTTTTGAAAGATCCTTTGGCCCCTACCGATGGAGACTTGGTCTTTCTTGGTTGGAAAGTGACTCTCGACATTTTTCAACATGTTAAGCAAATCGGCGAGGCGATATCTAGCTTGTTCATATGAAAAATTCACAACAATTGTGAAAGAATTCAGGGGTGAGTGCAAGATCAAATCTTGGCTCAACTCTCCATCCATGACAAAACCGGTTGTCTAATTGATCAATCAAATTGATTATGTTAAGAACTTTTTATGCATCTTTATATAGTGCCGTTGGCCGTTCTAGATCGGAAGAGCTCCTTGAGATATCGATATCTATCGGTCCTACTTTCCTCACCATCAACTACTTGATGTGCGGGAATATAGTAGGAGCATCCATAGTTTCATCTTGTGGCTTGAAGCTTCGTTACTCGTGGATCTGAGCATGATGCGTTGAGCCAATGTGTGCATCATCTTGCCACTTTCTAAAAAGTAGCAATCTCTTCCTCGGAGGCATTATGCGCAACCATTGCGAGGATAGGCGTATTAAGGACATAAGATAGCTTTTTAACTATGAGAACTATTCTCAAATTCCTTAACCAATCCAGTTTAATTGATGCAGGTTAATTTAGCATCTAATATGCTTGATGATGATAGTAATTTTAGACATTGTAAAATTACGTAAATGAATTTGTAATTAACAACATTTTAACATACATTCTTTTATTAATTACCAAAATAATTTAGGTCTTGTTTTAAATTGGTATCTCCCACTATTTTCTTTCAAACTATATTACCCTCACTTATATAGTTAAACAAAATCTAATTAAAGATTTGCTAGTGAGAATAAGGATCCCATTTCAAATGTATATAGCCTTGTGGTGACACAACAAACTATATATAAATAAATAGGTGAACAACTTTTTGTCGATTACATCAACTATCTGACTCCTTTTCTTTTGCCTCTTAGATTATTTTGATCAGTGGTGGCACATCCAGAATCAAAATTATCCAGTTAAGTCAAACTAGCACTCCGTATATTCAAAAAAGAAAAATATCATCCTTGTGGTGACCTGACAAAAAACAATATTGTTCAATTTTCTTTATAAGCATCAAATGTGATAAATTAACATCTTAAATACTTAATACTTGCCTTGTGGTGACCTGACAAACTCATATTAAATATTTAATACTCTATTAATTTTATCATGCTAGAAAGCGGCGTTCGATATTCCAAATATCTTTGAGCACTTAGGACTTAATATAAAAATTGAGGGGGTTTGTTATTAATTTGTCTCATCTTGTTTAAGCGCGCATACACATATATATATAAAATATATAAAATCGTATTAATGAACATCTGAAAGCATGTTTGCATAATATATAATATATATATAGTATAAGCATGCACATATAGAATATAGAATATATTCTACTTCTACGGATTGATTATGGACTTTTATTCTAGTTTGGTTCACTTTAGCCACCAGAGTGAACGAAAATTGAAACTCCCCAAGGGTGCAAAAATAATATTTAAATATAACTATTACATTTAAACTTGGGCTCCATTACAAAGCGGGTCTTGGCGCTCTCTTGCTCCTTGATCTCCAATTTTTCAAAATTAATTCTAACTATTCTATTACAAAACTATTTAAAATAAATAGAAACCTTGATCGTGATCGAGGGAAATACATAGGAGGAGATAGAATTTACATTAAGAAAAAATTAGAGAAGGCGAGTCATGCATGACCCCCATTTAATAAAACCCATACATTCGTGCATCGACTAAAATAAAAAATCGATCACGTTTAATCGATAGTCCATAATCAATCCCATTTATTATCATACACATCATCATATATGCATCGATAAATAACATTCATCTTATGAATAATAAACATTTAATATATATATTGATATCATTTAATGGGCAAATTTAGTTAGTATAAAATCTAATTTTGAATCAAAATAAACTCCTTTATTTTAATCCAAATTTAAATCAAAATAAAACTATTTTATTTTAATTTATCCAATTTTGAATAAAATAAACTATTTTATTTTAATCAAAATCTTTAATCAAAATAAACTCCTTTATTTTAATTAATTATGGAATCGATTCCATAAAAAAATCTTTAAAAAATTAAAATCTTATTAAAAAGGAAACACGGATTCTCTTTCCTATTCACAAATAAACTCCTTTATTTTGAATAATATGAAATCTTATTTCATATCTAAATAAACTCCTTTATTTAAGGAAATTAGGATTCTCTTTCTATTCACAAAATAAACTCTTTTATTTTGAATAATATGAAATCTTATTTCATATCTAAATAAACTCCTTTATTTAAGGAAAAATGGAATCAATTTCAACTCCAATTAGTTATCATGGAATCAATTCCAACTCAATTAGAATTAGCATTAAATTTAAAATTTTTTTAAAATTAAAATAAACTTTTTATTTTAATATTAAAATAAACCTTTTATTTTAAATTAAAATAAACTTTTATTTTAATAATAAAATTATTAATAATATATATATATATATATATATATATATATATATATATATATATATATATATATATATATATATATATATATATATATATATATATATATATATATATATATATATATATATATATATATATATATATATATTATAATAATATATAAATATATATATATTTATATATATAAAATATATATATATAATATATATATATATATATATATATATATATATATATATAATATATATATATTTATATATAAATTATTTTATATTTTTATTTTTTTTTTTAAAAAGTAAATATTTTTATTTTAAAATCATTAAAATTATTAATTAAAAATGAATTATAATGATATATTTAATTAATAAAATATAATTTATATTATATATTCATGATATATATATATATATATAATTAAATATACATTTTGCGTCGACTTGAAATTTTTTTTTAAAAAAAAAAAGTTAAAAAATTTTTACATTTTTTTTTTTTTTTTTTTTTAAAATTTTATACTGATAAAATTATGCCCAATTAAATTGTTACTAAACACATATCGATATACATATCAAATTAAAACAATTAATAATTTGCATAAAGGTTTGGCTCACGATGCCCTTTATTAGGTTTGTAATATTAATAAAACTTGATCAAATTGCATAAAAATGCGGAAGCGTGTAAAATCGAGTTTAAAAATTTACAAAACCATATACGGATCACCTTTTATGCACAATTATTAATTAAGCGAAAAAAATAAAGAATAAAATCATACCCTTGAAGATCGAGCTTCCTCGGTACAAGTTCACCTCCAATCCTTTTTCGCGTTCGACTTGAATCCACGGGGTTTGGTTCCTTCCTTTGATCGGCGTTAGCCACCCATATGTTTGGCCTCTGAGGTGATCCACGAGGAAAAAGAAAATTTCGAGAAGATGGGTGGTTGGCTAAACCTAGTTTTCTATCTCTATAGAAAAGGAGTGTACTCTCGAACAAATTGGAATTATTAATTATGTTGTAAAAATCAATGATATACATACCCATAATAAGACTCCTCTTATTTATAGATGTGGGCAACCCACCTTAACAATTAAGGAATTGGGTTTTATTTAATTAATTAAATTCTTTTAATTAATTAAGCTCCCTAATCTTATTAGGGATAATTAATTAAACTCCTTTAACTAATTTTCCTTCTAATCGATTAGGAATAAATGAAATACTTATATTAAATTAATTCCTAAACTCTTTTAGAAATTAAAATAATAATAATTGTAATAATATTAATAATAACTCCTCTTATTAATTTATATTTAATATTTCTAAAATATTAAATAATAAATATTAAAATTATTTAATTTATTCTATCACCATAGATTAAATTAAATATACATAACTTTATATTATTACGATTATGCCATTAACTTCTTAAATAATTATTCTTCCTTTTATGGTGTGACCCTTTAGGTTCTCCATATTAAGCAGGTTGTGAATAAATCAATTAGAACAATTCTAATCTTATTTAAATAAATAAATTAAACAATTAATTTATTTAAATAAATAATATTTATTCTCTGATAGGGATAAGCCTCCTAGCGATCAGCGACTTTCCGGATAATATAGATTTCAACATTAATCATTAAAGAACCTTTGAGTAAATAGTTCTTAAATGCAATTCAATCCTTCCACCATCTGATGTCCCAATTAAATATAAGGCATGGAATTCTTTGTCGAGTCTTATTTTATTTAATTATATGTATTTCGATCCTTAAATGCACAACTCCAAATAATGCAAATTAGAAACTCCTTTCTAATTTCATTACGCCTTAACCAGGACTCTTTGGGTTGTCATTTATCGAATCACATAGGACATTTCTCTTCTTTTATTAAGTGGTAGATTCTTTATTGATCATACATTATCTCCATATATACTGACTTATTATACCCAAGCATACCCTTTGATATACCTAAGGGTCTTAAGGAATAAGTCAAAGTATAACTCATCATACACACAGATCTTATGATGATCTCAGTCGAGGATTACTTGTCTTACTATCACTCTGAAATTCCTATTGACGAGTGAGTAAAAACTCCATTAGGTATTCCTTAGCGAGCCACGTTCGATGAACTTATTCTCTAATAAGCACCTACATACTTGCTTTAGTGTCTCCACACAAATGATCGTGAGATCAATCATCCTCATCGATGAAATGACAGCGTATGTACCCGATCTATCCGGATTCACTAATCCCCGATTTAGTAATCAATGATTGGGAACTATTTTAGTTTAAGCTTTCTAAGCTTTCTAAAATTTAGATCTCATTAGAATGATCATCATCATTATTCTAAAAGCATTGCTTAAAACTATGGGTTTATCACATATTATAAAAGCGACATCATGTAGATAATTAAAAGCCTTTAATAAATTAATACTTTTTATTAATAAATGAATAAGATTATTCTGAAAGTATATGCTTTATCATCAAACATGATTACCATGTATTTGACAACTCGAGAATGGGTGATGTATACCTATTTTGGGGGCGTCACGGTTGGTATCAGAGCTTAGGGATATGATCTCTGGCGGAGATCGGGGAATAGAACTAGGAGGGGAGAGACGAGTAAATTCTTTGCTAGTGTGTCCTACCTAAGCTTATTTGTTGGTTGGTTAGTATATAGAGATATTATGTGATATGTTGATTTCTTTAATTAACCTTTGTTTTATGGAAGTATTTGAGAATGTCGTCTGACAATATTAACAATGGAGCAATTGAGGCCAGTGGAGACACCTTTACCCACCAGCGAGGAGAGCGTGCAGCAAGTGGCAATGTTCCTCTTGTGAACAACACCCATTTGAGCGGATGATGAATGAGGGATGTTTAGAAGCTTTTTGCGATTCATGAAAAATCGAGACGAGGAGACTTCGTGTTCAAAATCTGAGGAGAAATGATAGCAATTCACGGGTTGTCACGACCAAGCGATTTCAAAGAGTTGGGACCACGAATTTTGGGGAAAGCCGGATCCGATTAAAGCGAAGGCGTGGTCAAACAAATCACGAGATATTCGATGTCTTGGGATGCGGAGGAGGAAGCGAAGGTGCCATTCGTCACCTTTATGTTAAAGTAATGAAGCAAATTCTTGGTGGGAGTTTGTGAAGCGTACCCATCCAATACTTCGGCATGTCTTGGGAGAGCGTTTGAAACTTTTCAATGACAAGTACTTTCACGAAAGTGTTAAATCGTATGAAGGAGGTAGAGTTTATTAGGCGGGAGCAAAATAATATGGCGGTGTCCCATGCGAGAGCAAAGTTTGCGAGTTATCGAGTTTGCACCTCATTTGGTGGAGAATGAGGAGCGTATGGCGTGGATGTTTACGAGAGGTTTGAAACCCGTATCGTCGATATCTCATTTCTCATATTTTTCTCTCTATTCCGGATGTTGTCGAGATAAGGCGAGATAGCGATGTTCAACCGAGGGGACCACACCGAGGATCATCTTTGGAGATAGCGATCAGCGAACAACGATAACCGGCGGAGAAAGAAAAGACGGACAAAAATGGTAACCACTACGGTGGTAATCATAGCCGTGAGAATAGAAAAGCGAGTCGGGAGGAGATTTTAAAAGAGGAAATTCAACAACGACCGTGTGAAGGCGTCGACAACACCAAGACAACCCGGTTCTAAGGGAGGAGAACGACCACCGGTCGTATCTTCTAAATCACGGAAAGAGGGACATATCATTGAAAAATTGCCCACAACGGTTCAAGGTATGCTATAATTGTGGAAAGGAAGGACATATCACTCGAGATTATGCGATAACGAAACCTAGTTCGGCGAGGGGCGGTGACTCAAAAGGTATCCCGAGAAAAGTCAAAGTCAGCGGTTCTGGAAGGCGTTTGTTGTGGCGTCAAAATCGAGGAACCCAAACGAGATGATCACGGGTAAGCTAATCATAAATTCTTGCGAAGTTTATACCTTACTAGATACTGGTGCTACCCATTCATTTATCTCTCCTGCTTGTGCTCAACGTTTAAACTTGACTCCGGAGAAATTAGACTTTGATTTATCTGTGGAGACTCTATTAGGAGAAACTTTCATCACATCCACTGTTTATAAATCTTGTTTGATCCAAGTTGGCACCATTACCTTACCTATTGACCTTATCTCTTTAAAGATACTTGCCTTTGATGTGATTTTAGGGATTGATTGGTTAACTACTCATCATCACCAAAATTGATTGTTTTAAATAAGGTTGTTAGTTTTCATATTCCTAAACAACTTTGTTATGCAATTCAAGCAACTAAACCATTAAAATCAATCAACTGTTATATCTAATCATAAAAAGCTATTCGTTTATTAAAAAGTGGATGTCGAGCTTTCTTAGCCCATGTTATGGATTTGAATAAAGACACGTCAAAATTGAATAATATTCTGTTGTTATTGACTTTCTGGACGTATTTCTGAAGAACTTCCCGATCTACCCCGGGCGTGAAGTTGAATTCTTTATTGATCTTGAACACAGATACAAAGCCCATTTCTAAAACCCCATATCGAATGGCTCTATTGAACTTGAGGAGTTAAATGTCCAACTACGAGAATTGTTGGATATCGGTTTCATTAAATCTAGTACATCTCCTTGGGGTGCTCTGTTTTATTAAGTAAAGAAGAAAGATGGGGAGTATGCGACTTTGTATTGATTATCGGGAATTGAACCATATCACCATCAAGAATAGGTATCCTCTACCTCGTATTGATGACTTGTTTGACCCGATTCAAAGGAGCACAATTCTTTTCAAAAAATCGATCTTAGATTACGGATATCATCGGTGAAGATTAGAATCGAGATATTCAAAGGCGCCTTGAGAACTTCGATATGGGCATTATGAATTCTTAGTTATGTCTTTGGATTGACTAATGCTCCTGCGACTTTCATGGATATGATGAATTGAGTATTCAGGAATATTTGGATCGATTCGTTGTTGTCTTTATTGATGACATCCTCATATATTCCAAAAGTCGTGAAGATCATGAGCACCATTTGAAATTTGGTACTTCAAAACCTTCGTGAAAACAAACTTTATGCTAAGTTGAAAAATCTGAGTTACGGCTTGAGGAAGTAGCATTCCTTGGCGCGTGGTGTCAAAACATGGAGTATCTGTTGATCGGCGAAGATTGAAGCAATCTGAAAGTTAGAACAACCAAAGACGATGGCCAAAATCACGTGTAACTTTTCGGGCTTATTTGGTTATTATCGGAGATTCGTGGAAGGATTTTCTCGAATCGCTACTCCATTAACTCA
This sequence comes from Panax quinquefolius, assembly GCA_020205615.1. Lineage (NCBI taxonomy): Eukaryota > Viridiplantae > Streptophyta > Magnoliopsida > Apiales > Araliaceae > Panax > Panax quinquefolius. The sequence continues at coordinate 165,028,259 of CM035153.1, read as the reverse complement.
AATTAACTTCGGAAGGATACAAAATTAGTTATGGGCGAGGAATGCGAGAAGAGTTTCCAAGAGCTTAAGAGGAGACTCATTTATTTTGTTACGATAATACCATCTGGTTGGATGGATTTGTTATCTACGGTGATGCTTGAGGCAAAGGTTAGGATGTGTTCTCATGCGACATGGGAAAGTCATAGCCTTTATGCCTCGTGACAACTTAAAGAATATGAGAGGAATTATCCTACTCGTGATCTAGAGTTAGCGGCCCGATCGTTTTCGCTAAAGATCTGGAAGCCTTATCTATACGGGGAGAAAGTGGAGATATATTCGGACCATAAAAAGCCTCGAATATTTCTTCACTCAAAAGAACTCAACATGCGGCGGCGACGTTGGCTCGAGCTATTGAAAGACTACGACCACACTATTCAATACCATCTTGGAAAAAAGCGAGCGTGGTGGTAGCGCGTTGAGTAGAAGATCATATGCGAGGAGCAGTGCGATGTTGTTAACCTGAAAGGCCCGTTTGGTGTGATTTACAAAAGATAAAGATAGAATTCAAGACTCAGGGGACCCATGCGATGATGATGAAACATATTATAGAACCAACTTTAATCGAAAAAGTTAAAGTTTACTCGAGCCCAGAGGCCGGAGGCGATGATTATGATGAAGAAAGTACAAGAAGGTGTTATTCCAGAAGCAAGAATCGATGAAGAAGGAATACTTCTAGTCCACTCCAGACTTTGTGTTCCTAACGATTGTGATTTGAAGTACAAGATCATGATGGAGGCACACAATACACCGTTTACAATTCATCTTGGAAGTACTAAAATGTATCGTGATCTTCGACATACATTTTGGTGGAATAATATGAAGAGAGAGATTGCAAAGTTTATCTCGACGTGTTTAACTTGTCAACGTGTAAAGGCGAAGCATCAAGTGCCAAAGGGTCCATTGCAACCACTTGAGATTCCGAAATGGAAGTGAGAACACATTACCAAGGATTTTGTTATGGGTCTTCCTACGGTTTCTCAAGGCATAAATACTATTTGGGTTATTGTTGATAGATTAACCAAGTCTGCTCATTTCTTGCCGAAATCTTGGAGACTTATTCCTTGAGCGTCTTCTTTAGTATGTACGTGAATGAGATTGTGAGGTTGCATGGCATGCCAAGATCCATAGTTTGGGATCGTGACCCAAGATTCACTTCAAGATTTTGGGTTAGCTTACAAAAAGCTATGGCATGAGATTTACGATTTGATTGACATACCATCCTCAAAGCAGACGGACAATCGAGAGGACTATTCAAACTCTTGAAGATTAATTAAGACTACGTGTCCTGAGACTTCAAAGGCGATTGGGATAAGTATTTACCATTGGTGGAATTCTCCTACAACAACGATTATCGAGCAAGTATAGGTGTGGCTCCATTCGAAGCATTATATGGACGAAAAGTGTCGCTCTCCAATATGTTGGGATGAGGTGGGTGAAGCAACATTGTTGGGACCGAGTTGAGTTGATGCGTATGACTACTGAAAAAAAAGATCCAAATGATTCGACAACGTATACAAACGGCACAAGATCGACAAAAGAGTTATGCGAATCTTCATCGAAAGGACGTTGAATTTAGTATTGAGGATCACGTATTGTTGTGTGTAGCTCCATGGAAGGGAGTTACAAGATTTGGAAAAGCGAGGAAAGCTCGATCCACGATTTATTGGTCCATTTCGATTCTTGGCCAGAGTAGAAAATGTAGCTATAAACTCGCGTTATCTCCGGTATGTCTCGTGTTCATAATGTGTTTCACATATCTATACTTAAGTAAATATGTGAAAGACCCGAACCACGTTATTGAGTTAGAATCGGACAAGATAGCCGAAGACTTAACGTACGAAGAGGTACCTGTCAAGATCTTGGATAGGAAGGAGCATGTCCTATGCACAAAGGTCATACCACAAGTCAAAGTTTTATGGAGGAACCATGCTATAGCGGAAATGACCTGGGAGTTGGAAATGGAAATGAAAGCGAGGTATCCTCATCTTTTCGAAACACCAGGTACGTATGTTAATTTCGAGGACGAAATTTCATAAGGAGGGGAGGTTGTAAGACCCCAAATTATTAATAAATGAAATTTAATTTTCTCTATTTATTATAGTAAGGGTTGATATGATTAATATGATTAGTTATGGGTAAAATCATGAAAATATCTTAAATAAGCGGTGGTTATAAAATATTCATATTTTGTCGGGAATATTAGTTTGGTCGTAAAATATTTTCTCATGTTAGGGAATATTAAATGCTGACAAGCGACCTTATATGTGGGCCCCATAACGAAAGCGATTGGATGAATAAAACGACAAATATAAGTTGTTTATAAATAACAGTGTAGTTATTCACAGATTAATCTTGTTGAAATACTAAATTGGTTAAAACACGATGTAGCACGGTATTGCACAATTATTGATTCTTATGTAAGAAGGCACTACTCGATAATTGTTACGATAATTCTTGTTCGATATTTTTTTTTAATTGATTCAATAATTGTTGCGTTGATATTTTATATTATTGTTGTTTCATAATTGTCATTACTGCGATATTTTCCATTATCGGATCAATAATTCATATTATTTGAATAATATTATTAGATAGCAATATTGGTAATGTCTAGAAAGTTACGTACAAGGAGAGGTTAGGTCATCTAATTGCTTGCCAGATGAGAGAAATCCTTATTGGAAAGCCCCTCTATCTTGGGAAGCTACACAGTTGTCGATATTATGATTACGTAATATTATTTGTGAATAATTAATTATTGATTTATATGATGAGGAAAATATTGATTTTATGTGGATATAGATGGAGAAAATTTTTAATGTGACAATTGTTGAAAATTAATATTTTATCTTTTACGATAAAATAATTCATTTAAATATATTATTATATTATTATAATATAATAATGGTGATATCTTTACAATGAATATGGGATATATGAGTATATGAGGAGGAGGAGTATTTTTATTACCAAAAATATTTAAAACATGTTTTTCATGTCCGCGGACCCCATTTTTTGACTGAAATTTGATTATAGCCTGTAAAATCGCCCGTTTGTGGATTTCGGTCAATTTTTGTTTGGAATTTAGAAAAACTTTCTTCTGCAAAGTTGTAGATAATGGAATTTCCTATGGAAAAGGCGTGAGTTTCAAATTTTTTGACAAAAGGGCTATTTATTATGAATTATTGAAGTTCTGAAGCTCCGAAATAATTAATTTTTGAAGTTTAAATTATTTTTAATAAGAAAAACATTTTTTACATTTTTGGGACTCATTTTACATGTGTTAGGTTGCTGAAATCAGATTCTAGGTGTGCGTAGAAAATTTATATAAATATATTATTAATTTATTAAATTTTTTGCTTTGAATGTTCTAGCGTTTTTCTATAAATAGGGTCTTGGGTTAGAATTGAAAATCACACCAAAAAACTAAAGTTTTCTCTCTTTCTCTCTCGATATATTGAGCGCATTCTTGTGAGTATTTTAATACTTTGAGTGTTGCTATATCTGGTGCAAAGTTCAAGTCATAGTCTATATCCCAAATGTTTTTATTTAAATCTTATCTTTCTTACGAGGTAAGGGATATTATTTTTTAAAAATGATATTAATTCTTCCAATATCATTATCTTGAAGTATTGATCTAAACTTTTAATCAAATTTGGAACTTTTTGTGCCGAGTTACTATTCACGTATACTAACCTTATTCACGATACAACACTATTCACGAATCGACCTTATTCACGAAAAAATTAATTTTTTTTTGTTTTCGTCCAAAATATCTAGTGTGGATACTAGCTTTGATTGTATCCATGTTTTGATCATTATTGAATTTTACTCCATTAAAATTATTATTGAGGTATTCTTTGACATGAATAATAAACCGAAATACTTAATCCTTAATATTTATTCTTTTGTTTCACCGGATTCGTTTTCTTTAAAATATTTTTCATCATCCTTAGTCTAAATGATGATATAATTGAATATCTTTGGCACAGTGCAAAGATTAACGATTTTATGATGAATATCTTTGGCCGTAGTCTGAAAGATGAGCAGGTGTTGAGATGAACATGACCCGTGATGAATATCCTTGGCTTTTGTAGTGCGAGGATAAATATATGATTCAAGATGTGCATTGATTGATGTTATATGGACAAAAATATCGCGATGGACTCATTAAATTCATAGATAATAGTAGATTTCATTCTTCTACGTAACTCTTCTATGAATTATTATTTTCCGCTTGCGAATATTGATCTAAAACTTGTTATTTAATGTATTCTCTCGATTTTTCCTGTTGAAGACTAACGATAATTTGTTGTATATTATCTTAGTCATATTCTTCTTTATCGGGCTAGTTGAGCTCACCCTTTTCTTTTTATTCCATTTTTCTTCTCGAGAGGGCGAGAATGTAGCGAGTGCAGTGGGTATGGAATGATGGTTCTAGAGAGTTGTTTAGTAGTCCTCACCATTTTGTAAAACAATGTATCAATAATTGTGATGAAGATTTGTTTGCGTGTGGATATTGTCTAAATGATAATATTTGTATTTAAACTCACAGTTTTTATATTGTATTAATAAAGTTGAAGTTATTTATGTACCATGTATTTGACAACTCAGAATGGGTGATGTATACCTATTTTGGGGGCGTCACACGTCTTGAGTCCTTATAGCAATAAAAAGTCCAGCCCAATGTTTATATCTCCAACGAATACAAACAAGGATTAATTACATATTATAAAAGAAATATTTATAAAATATAATAACATTATACAGTAACCAAATAAACACTTTACAGTATCTAAATACATATTAGACAATAATCAAGACATATGTAATAGCAAGAATATAAAAAATATTTTTACATTCATTTTAGAAACAAAACAATCAGTAAAGACTTTGTTATAAATTAAAAACTAACAGGTGTAAGAAGGTAACCAATGTATTTAATCAGTAACCATCAATATAAAAAAAAAAGTTTAAAACACAGTAATATTATGCAGTAACCATGGTAATATTACACAATAACCAAGTCAGCATTATATACTAACTAAATCCAAATTAGACAATAACCAACAGTTGCAGGAAGGTAACCAATGTATCTAATAAATAACCATCAATATAAAAAATATCAGTAGAATATACATTAAAAGAATAAAGCAAGCAAATAAACATTATACAACAACCAAATCAATAATAAACAGTAACCAATTTATATGTATTTAGTAACCAGAATACAAAACATATTTTTAAATGTATTTTGCAATCAAAACAGTCAGTATACTGACTTTGTGACCATTTAAAGAGCGAAAAACTCAAGAAATGTAACCAATATACAAATATATAGTAACCACGGGGTAACTATATGTATATAAACTTTAAACTCAAATATATCAGTATATAAATTTATAACGAATCAATCAGCAATCAACAATCAATATAGTATGTAAGTTTCTGATTATTGATCTTGAAGTTGTTGTTGATTTCATCCGTTCTTCTCCGATCTCAAAGTTGCATCGCCATCAGAGATTTCATCTTTTCCGATATGTCGTTGCTCTGTTTTTCCTATCTCAATGTTGCTTGTTTTTTTCATTAGCTTGAATTTAGGATCGGTTAGTTACAAATATGAAAGTCAGTAACTGACGTGTAGTGAGTTAATGCTCCATAGTTTTAGTAATATATTATTGTGTTGCATTATTTTTATAATTATCTTGTGGATATATTATTTTTATAAATATTTTATAATTGTTATATATTAGTGATAAGGACCCTACAAACAAAAGCTGTTCTGGAATTCATGGGGTCAACCCCCAGTCCAAGTACAGAATTCTTCTTGTTAGCATGGGTTGGGTTGGGTTGTAATGTAAAGCATGGGTTGGGTTGGGTTGGTGTCGTCAATAGTTTCGAATTTCTGAAATCTTATATGCTGAAGCCTAATAATCAACATTCTACCAAACAAATACATATTTTAATAGACCAAAGATGCTAATTTAATGATAAAATCGTTATTTCTATTGTGTAACATCACAAATTTTAATTTATTTCTTAACAAAATTAGAATCAACATCCTTCCCGTTTTAGTTGATATAATCTTAATCAGTATACATTATTAAAAAAATATTTTAATTATAAGATTTATTATGTTCAACTTAGATTAATTGCCATAATTTTAATTTAACGAGAAAAGCTGACATAATTGTAAAAATAGAAAATTGATAAATAATTAAAATACAACATAAATAAAATATTACATAAAAGATTAAAAATAAGTAAATATAGATTTGACTTCCTTTTCAATTCTATTTAATACATAATGTTTTCATCTTAATATTTTTGTTACTAATGATCCAACTATGTTAATAGATATATGATGATAATGCAATCAATTCTACAAAAAAATTAGAATTATTGAGTGAAATTTTATTGTTAATAAAAAAAATTAGCTATTAAAATTATAATAAAAGTTTTTCATATTCACCGAATGATGTAAAAGTGTTTGAGTTGTTTTATTTTTAAAATAATAATATAACTTAATATTATAAATAAAATGATATTTATTAAGGGTATGTTTGGTTAATGCCGTTTATGATGGTGGTGTTTGGTCCGTTTAAAATGCCGTTTATGGCGGTGGTGTTTGGTGCGTTTAAAAGTCTAAACACATTGTATGTGTTTGGATTAAAAACACAGTGTTTATTAATTAAATAAATTACATTTAAAATAAATTATTTATAAACGAATAAAATTTTCAACTACGTTTAAGTGTATTTAAAAATTTTAAACGCATAAAGCGTTCCAAGTGCCGATAGATAAATAAGTACTACATAAAATCGGAGGAAAAAATGAATTGGATGAAAGCAAGTCCATAAAAATATAATTTTGCATATTAAGAAAAAGGAAGAGAATAGTAAGAAATTTATTGTCATTCAAGAGTCAAAATTTATTCGTTAAGGTCCTAAAATGAATCAAACAGTTCGAATTCGATTCGTACTCATTCGATTAAAATTTTGATTTATGCTCGACTCAAATATAAATGATTCAAATTTGAATAAATTTTAAAATTTGATAAATTATTCGAACCTCTTTAAATTATAATTATTTTTTGATACTCAGATCATATTCGCTCGAAAAAATTCAAACTGTTCGGGTTTGATTCAATATTGTGCTTGATTCGGTAGCTAAACAAGTCTCAATTAAATCTTATTCCATACTCTATAAATTTTGTGAATCAAATATAAACAATTTAATATTCAATTCAATTCAGTTCATTTACATTCCTACTCTCAGTACAAAATACATGACTCGTCACAATCTGATTAGATATCTAAGGGTGACAATCGTATCTAGTTAGATAAATTTATGTCAAAATTCGTATATATATATATATATATATATTTTTTTTTTAACATAAATTCATTTATAAATCGTGCTGAAAATTAATAGTGTTTAAAATAATTTTTGTGACATGAACCTTATAAAACGTGTTTAAGACATCGACCGTGTTATAGGATCAGCGTCGAAAATTACCGGCCCTAAGTAGAACACCGCGAAACTTTGTCACGCCATTACGCTGACTCGAGATTTTAAGGCAGGTTGGGATCGTAATAAATCGGTTAATAACTGAATTAACGTTAAACAATCTTAACCTCACAGTCTCGAGTAGGCTTGTATATAACGCCGCTATTCCAGCCCTATATCATCCAATGGACGTCACGCATACATCATAACATAAACCCTATTGATCATGGCTGTCACAGTCTTTCCCTCACCAGCATGTCGTCCAGAAATTCACTTGCTTAAACTTTACAACTCACTGCTAGCTGCTAGCCACCAAAAATAAATAAATTAATTAAGAGTAACTTCGCCAACTTGCCCGAAATATAGATTTTACCACTAACCCCCCTACGAAAACTCTCTCAAATCTTCCAATCTCCACCATGATGGACCAACCACCGGCGGCAACCACCACATTTCCGCCGCTACCTCGCACTAAGCTCCGTCTAATGTGCAGTTACGGAGGCCACATAGTACCCCGCCCAAACAACAAGTCCCTTTTCTACTCCGGCGGCGACACCCGTATCGTCGCCGTGGACCGCCGCAGCACCATCGCCACTCTCTCCACCTTCACTGCCCACCTCTCTCGCACCCTCTACAACAACCGCCCTTTCACTTTAAAGTACCAGCTTCCTAACGAAGACATCGACTCTCTCATATCTGTCACCACCGATGAGGACCTCCAGAACATGCTAGAAGAGCACGATCGCATCATTATTTCTCCTACGCCCGCCCGCATCAGATTGTTTCTCTTCCCTACCAAACTGGTGTCCCTTGGTACCGTACTTCTTGACCCAAAATCCGAGTCATGGTTCTCCGATGCACTGAAGAGCACGATGATGATCCAGAGAGGGCAGTCTGCTAATGCGGGTGTGGGTAATGGGTTAATGGGGTTTGAAGGGTTGGGTCTTTCGGATTCATCAGTGGATGCTCAGGGTGAGAGTTTGAGTAATGGTGGGGAGGCTAAGAATGGGTTGTTGGATTTCGGGCCCGTATCGGAGTCCATTGTTTTGGAGACCAATTCGTCGTTTGGGTCTACTAATTCTTCAACATCCATGTCGAATTTGCCAACAATTGGGGTTTATGGTGAGGATTTGCAGGACAAGAAGGTCAGAGTAGCCTCATCAGGTTCAATTGATAGGTACCTAATATCTTTTGATTTCTTGTACTTGTTGAATTTTTCTGAATACAAATGGTTGCTGGTAGAATGTTGGGAAGTCAAAAATTGTATTTTTACATTAAGGAACAAATTATGTGCTAGCCACTTGAAATAGTTATCCATGCTTACCATTCTTGCCAAAGAATTGTCAGAAGTATAAAATGATCCAAAATAGTCCGTATATAAACAATTTTTTTTCTTTTGCATTTTGGACATGGAACCTTGAAATATTGCACTAGTTGATGAAGTGCTGGAGATTGATATGAAAGGAAAAGGAAAAGAAAATAAACCCACAAAAAAGGAAAAGACCCTCCTAGGAAACCTAATTCTACTAATATATACTTTGGAAAATCTAAGACTATATGTTCAGTTAACAAAGTGGATTGCTCCTTTTCTTTCCTTTCCCTTGTGGTTACTGAATTGTAAATTACAAGTATTTTTTATTGCTCCATCAATAATGACTATGCATAATGCACCTAAAGTTGATATTACTAATTTCTTAATGATAATTATAAAATTAGTTAGAAATTCACCTCCTATTGTTTGTAAAAATTGTAACTTGAATTACTCAAGTGGGATAGGTGTTAGAATATAGGATCACACACACGCACACAAACGTTAGAGAATTAAGAATAACACAAGATATTTACGTGGTTCCCCAATTTTGGTATTCTACAGGCGGCTTGTTGTTTATTGATGATTCCTTGGTTACATAAGGCTTTACAATAGATAATATTTATATCTACTAATCCTATTCCAACCCTACTTCACATTATGATCAATTACCCATAATGACCTTTCCAAAAAAACAACCCAGAAAATCTCTGTATGCTTCTTGGTAGCAGCCCGCCCATTAAGCACAACTTAAGCGCGCCCATCTTACCTGGAAGTAACATTACCAAAGCACTGCACGCCTGCGCCACTCCAAGCCTTCACCCAGCGCGGCCCGCGCCACTATAGCAGAACTAGCCTTTTCCAGTGACTTCTATATTATGAGTCACAAGTTTCCAACAATAGGCGTGCAAAATAGTTAAGTAGGATAGGTTTACACTGTACAAAGAAAGTGCATGTAGCCTTAAATTAATGAATAATGCACACAATGAGGTGCTCCATCAGTCTCAAAGTGAAGAAGAAATGTTTTCAATTTCTGAATCTGCTAACTCAAATTAAGTAAAACAACATTGACGTTGTGATGTTGGCAGTGTACAGCAGGCAAATAGGATCATTTTGTTTTAGTCTATATTGAGGAAAGTTGGTCTCATTCTGGGAGACACAGAAGAGGAAAACAGGACTCTTATTTTTGGACAAAGGGAGTACTTGTTAAAATATAAAATCGACTTAATATTATCCGAACTTCTAGTAAAGAAGACTTGATTAATGACTTGTGTCCAAACAAGACTGAAAAAGTTCATTTGGTTTAAACTTGCATATACAAATGTAAGCTTATATGCTTAAATCTTGACAAGACTTTATCTTGGTTTATTCCTCTTATGTTCCTTCATTTTACTAGTAGCCAGATAGAAAATTAGATAATTTCCTGTACCACACCTGTAATAATTTTTTTTTGAGTTGAGTAAATGGTTGTTGAACTTTGACAGTGATAATAGTGTCACAAGTGCTGTGTCTCATCCAAAGACTGGAGTCAATCAAGACCAAGCCGTTCATGTGACATCGTTGGATACCAAATTATTTTCAAATGTAGGTTCAGATAGTAGTATCTTTGATTCTTCATCCATGATTCAGATGCAAAAAGCAATTCAAGTTTCTGGACATCAGTTGCCTCAAGCAGTAGAGCAAAACTTACATCATCAAAAAGTCCAATACATTCATTCAGGTGGCCATTACATATCACCATACCCCACAGGCCCATTGCCAATCTCATCTTACTATCCAGTGTATCACCCTCCACTTCATCAACAACAGCATAGCCCTTATCCGCCTAATCCTCCGTACCCAGTTTACTTGCTGCCTGTCAGACCGACTCAATCCTACAACATGTCTGTGGTGAATAATCTAAATAACACCACGACTCTTGCTTCTAGTCTTCCTCCTCTGCATCCACAAACCTCCATGATCAATACCCGATTAGCTTATAAGGAAATCACGGAAGCTCCTCCCCTACCTGTATTAGCTCCAGACGTTTATGGTAGTACTGCACCTTCCAATCAGAAACAACAATTTATGGATCGTTCCGAAACATATCATCCATCCCAGTCTGTGGCCTCTGTTCCGTTGGCTACTGCTACTTACAGTACTGAACATGATGATGATGATGATCTTGCTTATGCTCAGATATACAAGAGTCAGCCTCCAGCACCTGCACTGGTTCCACGGTATGAAACCATGACAAAGGCAGCAACGGTACTGTTATCTGAGACTTCACCACAGCTGCATGCAACCTCAAAACCAACATAAGAAAGTTCTCCAGTTAGCAGCAATTTTGGTACCAAGTGTTTTATAAATTTACCCGTCTTTCCTTTATACTCCCGTTTGGTTTGTGTTTCTGTTTTGTGATAGAATAAACTACTAATGTTCCTTTGATATATTTATTATTTATTTTTATAAGATATTTTAAGGCATAATGCTCTTCTTGTTATTTAAGTGTGTAATTTGTGTTTGTATCCTTAATCTTATTCATATAATCTCCAGGATAAAATTAAAACTGGATTCATGGAACAGGAGAAGTTCACTCTCAAATTGATTGCCAATTTTGAAGAATTCTTCTTTGAGAAATTAACAGCCAAATTCATGTTTGAGAATTTGCTATACCAGTATTGCCCCTCTAACCAATTAAAACTCATTTAAGTAATAAATTCTTCAGAATTTAAGGGTGATAAGAATTGACATCCACGATATATAGACTATGGTTTTAAAGCCCATGCCAACTTGCAGTATTTTTAAATTATTTGGGTTTCTCTATGTTAGGGAAGCTAGGTTTAAATTTATATTATTTAGGAATTTAGTACTTTCTTATTTTATATTCAACTATTCAAGTATCTTGGTTGCTTATATAAAAATGCCTGTTAAGCCTATTGATGTATTGGAGTGTCATCTTTTGATGATTAACTATTAATATCCCACTTAAAATCCGCATCTTATCTTCTTTATTCTTGTTCTTCTTGATACATTCAGCAATTCAAGACCTAACAGCTACTCCCTTTGTTCTAAATTACTATAAGATAATATACTTTTTACAAGTCAATTTTAAAAAAAATTTAAACTCTAAATTGACATGAATTCATTTAATTTATGTCAATATTATTATTATGAATATCATAAACTACCTAAAAAGAGCTATAGTTATAAGATTTATTGTTTTTAAAACTTAAATGAATCATATCAATTTTAAATTTGAGAATATCTCAAATTGACTTTTAGAAAGTTGGTCTTATAATTTGAAACGGAGGGACTACTTATTAGGATGCTCAGAAATAGATATTCAAACTTAAAATGAAATTGTTTTTCAATCCAAATAAATCTCCTCACAAACCATGTGTAATCCGTCAAAGGAGCTCAACAGGACAACACATTTAATGGGATTTTATCCTCTTTATTTTTTTCTCATTTACACTGCAACTGATAAAAGTACTTTGTTGAATTCTAATTATGTATAACATTTCTCCATATCATTTCTAAGCTACTTGCAATCACTGCCACAAAAATCTTCTTTTTACATTATTCTCCAGACACAGCCCAGTGACATTTTCCTTGGGTTAGCATAAAAACAAACTCGAGGCAGGCATTTTCTAATGCTCTTGCATGCTAACTTGTTAGCCTTCCCACATAAAATGTGTGACAGCCATTTATTTGGCGAGTTCATTGCTGAGAAGATGATGGCTGTGTTTCTGATCAACAGCTTAATGAGCCCTTTGAATGTTCTTGCTGCGAAAGAACTTTGCTAGATTTGGCACCCCCTTTCTCCTCCTGTTAACTTTGATAGAAGTGGATCTAGACAGATTCCAACCTGCTGGAGATGCAGACTTTCGGAACTTTGGTCGTCTTGCAGGTGTTGAAATGCCATTTCTATTTATGATTTTTCTAGAAGAGGCAACCTCAAACTGAAACTTTTCAGGCTCCAAAATCTTGTCGTCCTCCACCACTCTCTTTGCAGAAATTGGTTGCTCTGTTTGACGTACCTTATGCTCCTCCTCCACCCTTAGCTCTCTGATTTCTTTCTGAGTGATCTCGGTTTTCATTAATATCTCCTTCTCACTTGCCTTCAGAGCTTCTATCCAAGCCTGCGCTGCAGCAACCTTTTTATCTGCAACTTCCTCAGCCCCAGCTGCCCGCCCTTTTAAGTACTCGTATTCAAAAGTTGAGATAGTTATTGTGGACCTAGTCTGAGAAGCCGAAGCTCTAGCTCTCATGGAGTTTTCAACTAGAGTTTTTAGATTCTCAAGAGCCATGGATTCTGATGATTTAGCTGCTGTGAGTTCTTCAATTGAAGCTTCTAATTTTGCCTCAGCTAAGTCAATCTCAGACTCAATTTTCGGAACTTCAGCCTTTATTTTGGCAGTCTCTTCAGTGATAATTTCCCTTTCTTTCTTTGCTGCCTCTGCTTCTGTTTTCAACTGTTCGAGAGTGCCAGCAAGACTTGATGATATGGAATTAGCCTTCTCTTCTGCTGCAGATACAGCTTCAAGTTTGGATTTCGCCCTTAGCAGCTTTGAATTTAGACTTTGGATAGCTAAATCTGTCTTGTCTTCTATTTTCCTCAATCGAGCTATTTCCTGTACAAGATGCTTGAACTCATCCCGTATGATATCCATGGAGGCCATGAACTGAAAACCTTCTTCATTAATAGCAGCTAATTCTTTCTTTGCAACCTCCAATTCTTCCAACACCGAGGGTAAGAAAGATAGAGATTTGGATTCTTCCCCTTTCATAGAACTATCCCCGGGCTGCTTCAAACTCTCTTCTCTTTGGATATCCATTGCCTTAAGTATAGCTAGTTCATTCTTTAGCATATTGACATCATCGGTTGTAGCAGCCAGTTTTGTTTCAATCTCTCTTGTGCGATCAATCTCTTCAAGTAGGTCATTTACTTTCTTTCTGGTTCCCTCAAGTGCCGATGAGTATTGCTTAGCTTCCTCTTTTCTCTGAGCTTCGATTGCTCCATACTCTTTAAGAGCCTCAATCCGTGCCAACTCAACTAACACATGCTCTTCGTTGAGCTCATCGATCTCTTTCCTAAATGTTTCCACCGAGCTTGAATAAGACTGGATTTTGGAGCTTGAGGCTTCCGCTTCCTTCTCTGCTTGCCTTGTTTCTTCTAAAACAGAAGCCATGTCAAGCTTAAGCTCGATTAGTTCCTTTTTAATATATTCCAGTTCTCTGATAACTTGTGCGTACTGTTCATCCTCTGTTTTCCTTTGAGATGATGATCCCAGAACTTGTTTGCGCCTTTTATGCTTCTCTAATTCTTCAATCTTTTTTACTCGGGAATTGGATTCTTCAATTCTTGAAGCTAGATCTTTGACAGTCTTCTTGGCGCCAGAGAGCTCTAACTCTGCCCGGGCTTTAGCTGATTCTGCATTTTTTATGCCGTCTTTAAAGTGAATAATGTCTCTCGTTGCCGAATGTAGCTCCCTTTTTATTGGAGATGGCTTCTGATGATAGTTAAAGGCATTATTATTATTATTTGAGTAAAAACGAGTTATGTGCATAAAGTATAAAGAATAAAGGGAAGATAAAAAATTCATCACCTCCGAGACATCATCCTTTAGGGGGTGTGCGTTCATTGGAGAATAAGTTTGAAAACTAACTTTTCTCTCCATATAAATTCAAAGCTGCTTTTACCGACCCAAATCTGTTTCTGTTATCAGACTCGCCTCCTCCATCCATTTTCTCAAGAATCAAAGAATTTGAAGTAGGACTCAGCCATTAAAAATGGAATTCGGAATTGGTAATGGTAATGGTGGTGAATCTAATCTTGTTCAAGCCGGTAGGGAAACCATGAAATATGGATAACAGAACAGAGGAGGAGTAGAAGATAGTGATGATTGGTTGTTATTACAAGCATATCCTGCCATCTGATTTTAACTTGGGTCCCTCCATTCTTTTTCTGGAATGTTAAAAAACAATATCTTAAATGGAAGAAAAGTTGTATCTCCTCTTAACATAATTGGGTGTAGATGGCTAAATTTTGGGAGGTCTGATAAATCAATGCGAGTCAGGGGTATTTCATAATTTTGTTATGGCAGAGAGAGAGAGAGAGAGCTCCAGAGTTTTACAACTTGCATAACCAAATCTTTCGTAAGATATTTCGATTATTTTGCTGTTCTGTCACCGTAAAAGTTAAAACTCATCTCTCCTTGTGTTATAGTAGTCAAACTACCTGAGAATCTCACTAGTATTAATTACAAAAATATTAATTTAAAATTTTAAATAAATTCACATCTCAATTTAATATTATGCAAATTAATTAGACTTGAATTCAAACGATGTTACAATTTCTCATTTTTATTTATTTATAAAATAAGAATAAATTATATATATAGATGGAGTTTACACCCTTAAATAACATCGTGCCATCCCATATATCAAGTTTACAAGAAAATCAAGTGATTTGGATTCTAACATACTTAGTAAAACAATTTTATCATGATAAATAAAAATACAAAATCTGTCAATGCAATTAAAATTTCTAAAATTTTCACATAACGTATTGTTATTAGATGATGTAAAATTTTAATTCATCTCAGATATAATTTATTCTCTTATAAAATTCATTTTATTGTTGATTATGAATAAATTTGATATTTATTTAATTTTAATGTTTTAAGAGTTAAAATTTGATACACTAATAATATACATACACATGCGATGTTAAATTTATAACACTTTATTAAAATAAAATAATAATGTTCAACAAAAATATTTTATTAAAAATTATTATGATTCCAACATTAATTAAATACTGTGCATGATTTCTTTTTAAAAATACATATTTTTGAAAACGGGGATAGTAGTAATATTTAGGGTTATTTACAGGAGTCCAATCAAATAGAAACGGCATATGAATGAATCATAGTAGTATATGGGCTTAAAGTTAATTGGATTAAAGAGGCAGTTGTGTTTTGGGCAGTCATGCTGAATGATTTAAGCCCAACCATAAAGGTCCCCTTTCGTACCGACCTACTACTATATTTTATTTTTGGTGCTACTCCATGTTGCTACATTACTTTATTCTTGTTATCTACTACTAAGTTAAAAAGGGTTGACTGTGACAAAATCAATGCACATGGGACTGTTTTCAGCGTCGGAGAACTTAGGTCTATACATCTAACGGTTAAAAATTTAGAATCATGAACGCTAGTACTGTTTCGTAGAAGAAAAACGCCATCGTTGCCTCTTCAGAAACTCAACTCGAGAAAATTCTTCACACTTTGTTCAATTGGATTAACAGATCTGAATTCAGCTTTCGTTTCAATGTCATAGAGTAGAGAAGAGAGAGAAATATTAATTAATTCTCCATTGTTAGAGCTTGATTGGTAATCATCAGATGGACGTGGAGAAGTCTTCCTTATGTAATTGCGTAGTGAACTTTCTATTGGAAGAGAATTACTTTTTATCGGCGTTCGAGCTTCTTCACGAGCTACTCGACGACGGCCGTGACGCTCATGCCATTCGCCTCAAAGAATTCTTCTCTAATCCCTCTCAGTTCCCTCCCGATCAGATCTCCCGCTTCAATTCTCTACGAGGTCTCTATCTCTCTCTGCATTTCTGACTATATCTATAACTGCTGCTGCAATTGGTTCATGATTTTTTACCAGAATTAATTGTCCTTATTCAAGTATGATCCGAGCATATTGAATTTTTACTTGAAAAACTGAGCTCTCTTTCTTTGTTTATATTTACTTGAGTTTTGATCTGAATACTGTTCCAATTACCTACTGTGTGCTGAGAAGTTAAAAGGCATTGTTTATATTATCATGTTAATAATTGTAATTCATTAAATACGTAACAGCTGAACACTAGTTCATGAATTTAAAAGCTTCGAGTATGATTGATTATGTTTTGCAGTTATATTTTGTTGATGCATTATTTAGAGTATTCCAACTATTTAGTGATGGTTGCATACAATCTTTCAGATTTGAAAGCATAACCTATCTAAATTGATTAGGATTTAACCTACACATCCTTTTGAAACTTTAGCTAAACACCTGTTACTAAAATTTAATATGCTAAGTTTTTAAGTTCATTGTAATTAGAGAATCTTCAGATTTCACCCTAGGTAATGATCACCGAGTTCAAATTGTAAACCAGTTTTTTCAGCTTTTAATTTTAGTTCCAAGGAAGAAAATCGTAACGTTTTGTGCGGGAGTGGTTAGCACGAAGTTAACTTTGGTCAATTGACCAATACAGTGTCGACACACAGGCAGGAGGTGATCTTTCTCTTCATGTAAGTATTGTATTGGTCAATTGACTAACTTACCGTGAAGTTAACTTCATGGTAACCGAATCCGTTTTGTGCTGAGTACATGTCTGAAGAGAGAGTTTAGAATTTTCCATCTTATGATTCAAGACTAGGGCCTGTCTACAATAGCAAACAATACTAATAATTGTGAAGTGAGTGTTGAGCGTTACTGTGTCTTTTTGTGATTGAGATCTCAGGAATCTGCCTATTTGTAAAATCTTGCATGTTTTGTCAGGACTCCAATGACACCTGTTTCTTGGATGGATAAACCCAGAAAATGAACATAGAAAAGTATCAAAATTTTGAGCTGGGGGCCATGGGGATTGAGGTGGGGATGGTTTTTTTTTTTTTTTTGGGTGGGGGGAAGGTGCTGTTACCCAGCTACCATTTGGAGGAGTTAGTTATTTTCATCCCCCACTCCTCCCAAATTTTAAATTCAAGTTAAAAGACCAAGCAAACCCTCAACCCTTTCTCTATCCAATTTTAAATAATTAATTTCCATGCCTGCAATTGTTAAATGATGCTTGGAACTTTGTGAATCTTTGTTGCCACTGCATGTTAATCTTACTTTGAAACTAGGGAAATTCCTGAATTTGCATTTGTCTCAACTGGTACATGTTCTAATCAATGCTTGACTTTCATTGGTGGGGACCAGTTGCGGACCCCCAAAGTCTGCTCGAGGAAAAAGAAGCACTGGTGGAAAAACTGGCAATCATTGAGTATGAACTCCGTTTAGCCCATGAAGACGTTCTAAAATTCAAGACTGAATTGCAGAAGAAAACTGAGACAACCTTGAATGAATCGAGTGGTATGCTTCTATTTTACTTCACATCTAACTCACGTGCTTATATAATTTCAAGATTCTTGTGTGATATCTTTCTCAGGTTTCAATGTGAGACACTTCTTTAAACTGCCCTTGTTTGTACTAAAAGAATGAGTTATCCTATGCAATTAGTTGTGCCTTCAAAAGTGTCTTAGCTAGAGTATCAATATCATTATCCTCTCTTCTTTTTTTTTTGTATTTTTGTTACCATATTTCTTTTAATATGTTTGAACATAAAAAGGTATTGTAAAATTCTTAGATTATGTTATTTTTCACTAAATAGCACTCTACCTTTTGCACATTGAATTTGTTTCTTTCTGATATGCATTTTGCAGGGTTACATACAGATGCTTCTGCAAATAATGGACCAGATCCTAAACAACGACAAAGGGACATGCCCTTCTCCGAGTTGGGCCCTTTAAAGGAGAATGAACGTAAAGATCTCAACTGTGCTGTAAAGGAGTATTTACTTTTAGCAGGGTACCGTTTGACGGCTATGACATTTTATGAAGAGGTAATTGTAACAAATGGGGGTTGGTTATACTTTCACCATCGTTTTATCAGTTTGTTAGTATTTCGCGTTGGTTAATTAATACTTCTTGTGCAATATGAAGGGGTGTTATATTCCATAGTTCTCCCATATTCTTCTTATTTGGTTATCCTTGCTCTATGATTTGGCATTTGGCAAGCAACAATTCAAAATCTGAACTGGTGGACTTTATAATGGTTGTTGCTGCTGCATTTTGACCAGTGAGCCCATGTCCATTGCGGATAAACTATATTTGATAACTGATATAAGCTAATAAAAGTTACCACATGTATTATAGAACAGTTTTTACTTTTTATGTGTTGGTAATAATTTATGGTTTGAGGGAAGAATGTCACACACAACTAGTTTTGTTTTTTCTGTTTTGGAGTTGTGGTTTCTAATATGTTTTTTTTTTGGTTGTTGATTGAATTTTTGTGGGTTTAGATGTTTTTTATTTATAATTAAGCCAAACCTAAATGCCTAGGCTTGCCTCGCCTAGCATTGCACCTTGGGCACACTTTTTTGTACCTGTGCCTCGCCTTGTTGAAGGGAGGCAAAAATTGTGCCTCGCCTCGCCTCGCCTTGAGACTAGGCGTGCTTTAGACAACTATGATGCATGCACACACATTTATGTTTAATTTTGTAGACATCGTTGTAACTCCATATGTCTACTGCAGGTTACAGACCAGAACCTAGATGTTTGGCAGAACTCATCTGGATGTGTACCAGATGCTTTGCGGCATTACTACTTCCAGTACCTTTCATCAACTACAGAGGCTGCAGAGGTACTTTTTGAAACACTCGCGAGGCGAGTTCTTCTTCATGTATTCTCAAAGAGATTTTGTGAGTTAATTACTCATTAATCAAGCTGATATTAAAGCCCTTCACCCATGTATCATAATAGAGTAGACTAGTCAGAAAAGATACTACTATATGTTTCTGGTTAATCCTGTCTTTTACTTTTTGTACATTTATAGTGTCAGTTTGTTTGTAGTTTTCATTCAATGAGTGGAATGCTGGAATTATGAGGTGTAGCCCTGGTAAGGTTACTGATTATGAATCACATCCCTGATTAATTTTTTCACAAGGTTGATTTGGTGTTGAAGACTCACATCAAGACTATAAGCCCTTGCACTGCTTCCTTCATTACAATAATGCTTTGGTGACTAAAAAATGAACAATTGGTGTACTAAAAGTGTATACAATATGATATGTATGGTTGTAATTGGTTATAACCATTGGGTCCTCCCTTGTATGGTGAATCATCAACTAATCACAATTTTGACACATCATTTTGCAAGTTACTTTTTGTACATGTTGCAATACTCTATGTTTAAGTGCCCTTTTAATGAAAATGGCAGCACCACTGACACTGTTATGTTCCTGCTTTAAAAAATCAGTGTTAAGTTTCTGGTTAGAATTTAGCTGAAGTATTAAACGTCAGCTAATTCATTTGAGTTTCTGAGAAACAGTTGCTTAACATCAACGGGTCTCAACCCTGTCACTATTAATCATGGTTGTAATGAGATTTGATCTCGTGGTTGTAATAATGCCCTTTTTCATCTAACATCCTCTATGGGATTGCTTTTGCTACGTTTGTTATTTGTCCAACTCCCTCTCCCTTGCTTGTTTTTTACACACTTTTTTGCATATGAACGTTATGTAAATATTTATATATATTTTTGTAAACACATCTTATTGTATGTGTATATAGACAGATTGGCTGGACTTCTAACTTCCACAATTATCTGAAATTAATTTTCTCTTGCATCTATGTGGAAGTAGCTGTTGGGATCTTTAAGTTCAAAATCAAAAAACTTCAACATCAATCTCAATATTTTTTTAAACTTAGATAAAATTTGTTAGTTTGTTCTACTGCGAATCTGCATCAATGGTGAAACTTAAGACTGCCCTGTCTAGAATGTTTAGAATTATCCAGGAGCTGCCAGATTTTTTGACTGAAATGTACTTCTTCATGAATGATTTGGGACCTTGTACAGTTATGCATTTCGCAGTGTACTAAAACAAGGCCTATGCTCCGTCGATGCCCAACCTTGGCAAGTAGGTGATAGGCAGCCACCTAGACCATCGACTGCTATTGCTGTCGCCATTCACCACAATCGTTGCAAATTGTTTTCTCCCCTTCCTTAAAGAATATGTGCTGTTGCAATCTGTTTTTTTTTTTAAAAAAAAAGATGGGATGGGAACCTTTTAATTTTTAAAATTTTCCGCCAACTCCCCAAATCACAGTTCAAACTTTGCCCCATGATTTGACAATGTTCTAAATCAATCCTTTTTACAAATACAATCTTACCTAATTTTATTATAATAGACTTAGTTTTTACAAATACAATTTACAAATATAAAAAAAATAGTTAAAACTATACCACCTAGGGAAGCCGCCTAGGCCCCACCTTGAAAAAACCTGTGCACCACCTACAAGGCCTAGGTGCTCAAAGCTCCTTGCACCGCCTATGTCCCTCCTAGTGCTTTTTAAAACATTGGCGTTTAGTAAATACATTAAAGACGTTTCCTACCTCAAATTCTATAAATAATAATAATAAAAAGAATTGTTCACATTTTGCTGCTACCTTTGGAGCATGGATTCTTTACAATACCTATCATTCCAATTTACTGGTATGAATTTATTGCAAACAACATATGAATGTTTTCATTGAACTGTACATTTTTGGATGGTTGATGTGCGTCAAATTCTTTGGATTTACTTTTTCTTTGTATTGGTCAGTAGTTACTTATTCTGAACTGGACATCAATGAGAATGATTCTTGATGCTGCAGGAGAAAATTGCCATACTTAGAGAAAAAATGAATCTTTGCAGAAAGAATATGATAGACTGAAAAATGAAAAGCAGTCCTTGCTCAAAAACAAAGATTTGGCCGACGGCCAAGTTATGGCATTAACAAAGTCGTTGGAGGCTCTACAGAATAATATCAAAGAAAAGGATCTTCTGGTAATATTCTATAATAAAACCGTGTATTAAGAGCAGCTGTTGGTTTTTTGTATTCTTTTATGACTGTAGGTGTGATCATGTTTCAGGTGCATGAATTAAAACAATCCTTGGATAACCAAAGAAAAGAACTAAATGAATGCAGAGCTGAAATTACTTCAATCAAAATGCACATTGAAGGAGCTCGATCTGGAAAGAAGGTGATACCTAGTGATGTAGAGCAAGTTGAATCACTGTCCTTACAAAACTACAAGGAACAAATAGAAGTGCTGCAGAAGGAAATAGAACTGTTAAAAGCAACTAAATCTGTCTCTACTGATTATGTAGAACCTTCAAATCATGAAAATGTGATGACAGAGATAAAGGAGGATGTTGTTAAGTTACATGAAATTAACATCATAAAATCTTCAATTGATGTGCCACCAGGAGCCTTAGCAAGTGAAGATTCTCAGTCAGTGACACTTGATACCCTTGATGAAATCTCTGATAAATCTCTCAGTTTGTCAAATGAAAGTTCCCCATTGAGCAAATGAAATTCCCACCTTGAGAATTCCCCAAACACAACTGCCATGTGGCGATAATGGGTTACTTCTAAAAACGGATGATCTGGGTGGTGAACCTAACTCTGAGACGATGGTTTGTTCCTTCCGCTAGTGCTTTGGAAAAAGTTAGTCCTACCATTTGGTTAGTATCTTAGCACTATAATCATATCTGAAACTATTTTCTTTTTTTCAGGGTCTGCTAACCATTCAAATACTTTCAGATGCATTACCAAAAATTGTTCCTTATGTTTTGATCAACCATCGGGAGGTGTGATTTCAAATAATTCATTATAATATGTGCTTCATACAACCAGTAATACTATTCTTTCTTCTAGCAATGAATCTCCCTTGCATCTGATTTGTATTCTTGACCTGTAGGAGCTTCTTCCCCTGATAATGTGTGCAATTGAGCGTCATCCAGATAGCACTACACGGGATTCCTTGACCCACACGTTGTTTAACTTAATTAAGCGTCCAGATGAACAACAGAGACGAATCATAATGGATGTAAGTTTCTGAGTAATACCTATTTTAGATGTCTTTATTATTTAAACATATAACCAAGTCTTCTGATCTATTCAGGCTTGTGTTACCCTTGCTAAAGATGTGGGACAGATGAGAACAGAAACAGAATTGCTTCCCCAATGTTGGGAAACAAGTGAGATTAATCTTGATTTGACTGGAACTCTCTAATTTTATATATTATTTTTTTCTTCTGTCTAATGATTGAATTTTTTTTGTTGATTCCTGGAACTCAGATTAACCATATGTACGAGGAGCGCAGGCTGCTGCTTGTTGCTCAATCATGTGGAGAGCTTGCAGAATTTGTCCGCCAGAGATCCGTGATTCTCTCATCTTGTCCATTGTGCAACAGCTGATAGAAGACTCTGCAACTGTTGTACGTGAAGCTGCTGCTCATAATCTGGCTTTGTTGCTTCCACTCTTCCCAAATATGGACAAATATTTCAAGGTCAGCCTCACTAAATATGCTTCGAGGCAATCATGGAGAAGATATCTGACTTGACAGAATTGCCTACAAATGTAAGCTTATGTGGTCTAGGGAATGGAGCGTTTTCCCTGATCATAATATGTTGACTTACAAGGGGGGAAAGAAAAGAAAAGAGAGAGTATTTTAGAGTTTTCTCAATTTCTCTCTGTTTATTGATAGGTGGAGGAGATGATGTTTCAGTTAGTTTGTGACCCATCCGGAGTGGTTGTAGACACAACAATCAAAGAACTAGTCCCTTCTCTAATAAGTTGGGGAAACAGATTGGATAATGTATTGCAAGATTGTTACTATCTTACATCGTGAGCTCTGCTCAGGTAGGAGTGTTTTCTAAAGAAATTATTCTTTTGAGGCCAATGCTTATCTCTTAACATAGTTTCTGACACACATATTTATTCAGCGTTGTCCTCCTCTTTCGGGGTTGAAGGTTCTCTTGAGTCACATCTTTTCGTGTTTTGGGTGAAAGAGAACGTTGGAATGTCGATGTTTTATTGCGATTGCTGGCAGAATTGCTTCCATATTTGTACAAAAAAGCAGTTGAGACATGCCCATTTCCTTCTGCCTCAGATGCTAAAGGAGCACTTTTTTCCACGTCCTTGCTTGAATTGTATGCTGGGTAAATTTCAACTTTACTGTTTTCAAGTGTATGTTAGCATTTCTATTTAGATTTTTGAGATTGTGTTACAATAGTTTTAAAACTAGCTGTTGGCCTGTTGCCAAATTCTTCTGAGATATTTCAATTGTTTGGTCAGGGGATGTGTGGAGTGGCCTACATTTGAGTGGCTGCATTGTGACTGCTTTCCCACGTTGATTCAGTTAGCCTCCTTATTGCCTCAGAAGGAAGATAACTTAAGAAACCGAATCACGAAGGTACTTTCCCACTTGAAAGCACTTTGGCTGATGCTTTGATGGCTTTACTTCTAATTCAAGTGCCAATCTCATGATTTAGTTATTGCTGGCTATATCGGAGCTTTTTGGGGATTATTATCTGACACACATTATGCAACCTGTATTCCTGGTAGCTGTTGGTGATAATGCTGATTTGACATTTATCCCACACAGAATCCAATCAAGAATCAAAGGTTTTATATTCTCAAAGTTTTTAGTGTTTTCAAGCGGTTTTAAGTTTGTTGTTGCATAATCCTTCAACATTTTGATTCTTGTGCACTGCAGGTTTGAGGCCAAAAAGTTCTGAAGCTGAGAGACTTGCTACTATCTGTGTCCTACCACTTCTTTTGGCAGGTGTATTAGGAGCTCCAAGCAAGCATGAAAATTTGACAGAGTACTTGAGCAACCTGTTGGTTCAAAGTTCAGTACTGGAGGATCAACCAGTAAAGCCCAATGCAGAGATTGTTAATTCTGTCCGCTTCCTTTGGTTGGTACCTTGTAGTTAAAATTTAATATTAAGCTTATGGTTTGCTTAGAAGTTTATATTTGTAACTTGCTCCATTTCTGGGATGCAGCACTTTTGAAGAACATCATAATATGATTTTTAATATCTTATGGGAAATGGTTGTGAGTTCCAACGTAAATATGAAAATCAGTGCAGCCAATCTTTTGAAAGTCATTGTAAGTCCATTTATTATCATGGAATTACAGTTTTTAGTTATGGTTGGATATACATTTCTAACCTTACTATCACTATCACTATTATTTATTTATTTATTTTATTCGTAGGTTGCGTATATTGATGCTAAGGTTGCTTCAACACATGTTTTGCCGGCTCTTATAACTCTTGGCTCTGACCAAAACTTAAATGTCAAATATGCAAGCATTGAAGCGTTTGGGGCTGTAGCACAGCATTTCAAAAATGACATGGTATACAAATATATACCTGGTATTAAATTTATGTTGACGATCAGCTTCTATTCCACTGGCTGAGCCATTCTCCCTCTTTGTAGATTGTTGACAAAATACGTGTTCAAATGGATGCTTTCCTTGAAGATGGATCACATGAAGCTACAATTTCTGTGATCCATGCATTGGTGGTGGCTGTACCACATACGACAGATAGATTCAGAGATTATATCCTCAACCTGTCCCTTAAATGATTACTTTCAGTGCTTGAAGTAGTTCTGCAACTGTTTGTATCAGTTAAGAATATTTTTCTTGGTTCCTAATTACAACCTTTGTTTCTTAACTTGATGTACATTTGTTGTCCAAGATTTCCCAACTAACAGCCACTCCACTTCCTTCGAGTGACGTGATGCGTCGCCGTGATAGAGCCAATGCATTTTGTGAATCTATCCGTGCTTTAGATGCTACAGGTTTGTTTATTTGGAAAAAGAAGTTTGTTTTCGATTATGAACATAAAACCAGGGTCATCTATGTATGCTGGCTTAGTACATACATCATAAAAACTATTTTGGGAATCTCAAGCCTGGAAGTTGGTTAATGAATGTTGATCTTATGAAGGATAATATGCCTCGATTAATTTTCTCTATTGGTACGTGTTTCTCATTTATATATGCAAGTTTCATCTCACGTGTCTCTGCTTTGCTGCAGATCTTCCTGCTACAAGTGTTAGGGACTATCTGCTACCATCCATACAAAATCTGTTAAAGGACACTGATGCCCTTGATCCAGCACACAAAGAGGCCCTCGAAATTATTTTGAAGGAAAGATCAGGTGGAACATTAGATACTTTTAGTAAGGTGATGGGCGCACATCTTGGAATTGCATCATCAGTGAGCAGCTTCTTTGGTGAAGGACTACTGGGCAAAAAGGAAGGTGGAGATGTATTAGGTCCTACAGAGCCAGTTGAGCCTGCGAAGCCAACTCCACCAGTGCCTGTCGAGGACACAAGATTTAGGCGAATAATGAGAGGAGGTTTCACTGACATGTTAAGGGGCAAAGCTAAGAGCATTGAGGATTCTCCGAACGAGTGAGGTTACACATTTCTACCCAGGAAAACTTTTTGGGTTTTCAATTTTTTCCTTTTTCCTGTTTCTCATTGATGAGTTTGAAACTTTTATGATTCTTTTCTGAAAAAAAAAATATACACTTTTAATGTCCTAAAAGTTGAAAACTAGATTAAAAAAAAAAAAAGAACAATAAAGTGATCTACTACTTTCTATGTTACCTTTTCTCAATTATTAATTATTATATCTTTAAACAAAATTGATTTTGACAAACATGTAATCTGGTTGTGCTAGCTTGAATGGCAATGTAGGCTATTTGAATGAATCCTTCAGTGGGCAGGATATTTTGCAGATATAATGGATGTTTTTCATTGAGAGAAATACATATGGTTCACGAATTTGCTATTTTATGAATTTCGCCTTCTTTGTTGTAATGGTCCAAAAATTCTAATACCCCCTAGCTAGCATTGTCCATCCCAATAATACCGAGTGAGTATTTAGTAGGACTCTTAAATTTAAGCTTTCAACTCATAAATTTCAAATTCAGAATCCGGCTCTTATGTGAAATGGAATCTTATTATGAACTCTTTATCAGGACAAAAGCTAAGAAGCGTTCCAAGGGGCTCTTTGTTTTGTTTAGGATCGAATAACTGAATCGATCAGTCATTCAATGCGTTTGTTTTGAAAAAGTGTTATTTTTTTGGCTGAATGAAGTTTTTTTATTTTATTTTATTTTTTTACAGTATTAACTATTATATTGAGTAATATTAAATAAATTTATAACAATTTTGAATTTTTTGGAGGGGTAAAATAATAAAAATTATTATTCAGATGTTTGAGACATGTCAATTATCAAATAATTTTTTTCTTTCAAATTCAGCTTATTCAATTTTTATCAAACACTCCCTAAGACAATTTGTTAAAAGTGTATTTATTGTCTTTATGAAAATAGTGATTATAGATGCATATTTTATTTTATTTTTTTGAAAATAATAAATTGTAAAAAATTCAGGAAAAAAGAGAGCATGGAATGGATGGAGACATATCTATCTAGAAATACCATTAATTTTCTTAATTTCTCCAGTACCGTACGTACCATTTTGTTTTCATATCTATCGATCTAAGCTAGGGAACCAGAGAACTACTCCTACTAACGTTAACTAGCCAGCCAGCCAGCCACGATAGATGAACCACACGAGCACAGATTGCATCCCTCCTCTTACAATCAATATACTATACCTGAATGAATGAATTCATGTGCATGCATGCATATTAATCCCTGAATTTCTTATCCGTGCCTTCTCAGAGAAGACGTACGTACGGGTGTGGCACATCTGGTTGAGAAATTTAATTCAGGAAATTGATATTTCCACATTCATGTAAGATGACCATGTAAAAATATTAAAAATACATATGAAAATAGTGTTCTCCTTCAATTTAATGTATTGTGGGCCCATAAACTCAAATACAATTAATTGACATGCATAAAAAACATACTAGTCAACATGCAATTTAACAGCTACTAATTAATTAACCTATCTATATATATCTGTATAATCTATATCTATATAAATATATAATAAGGCAAAATTTTGTTTTTTAATAATTGGTATTTGATACGAGACTATTATTTAACTGTTACTAAAACATTTTTAAAACTTTCTAATTTTATTTTATTAACTACTATTAAAACACTTTTTAAACCTAAAATTTAATTAAAAAAGCAAAAACTATTTATGATCCTAAAAAACTTTAAAGTAATTTATTATTTTATAGTAATTTTATCTCTTATAGAAGTCCTTTACTAATATTGATTCTCATGAGCCTAAATTAAACAGATCATTGTTAAATATATAATTAAGCTAAAAATCATAATAGTAACTTATTATTTTACAACAATTTTATTACTAAATAACTATATATTAAAAATATAAAACTAATAGTATGAGAAAACAATGATTAATAAAGCATAATATATATTACAAAATATAATAATGATTAAACTTTATTATCAATTTTATTTCAGATAGGCAATTTTAGTTAATTAATGTTAAAAAAATTCATCACTTATATATTAATTATTTAAATTTAGTTACCTTTTAAAACTAAATATTATGATGGTAACTTATTATTTCATAACAATTTTATTTAATATATAATTCCTTAAACACCAAGGTTAAGGGGTTAAGTTTTATTCATTTTTTGAATTCTAAAAAATTATATATAAATCTGAAAGATTGAAAATAAAAATAAACCTGACTTCGTATGCGGCACTTTGTTAGTATTTTAATTAAGAGAATTGATATTTTTACAAGTAAATTTGGTAATTTCACAAGTTCTTCCTCACATTATATGAATAGTAAATGAGATCCGGCTCATGTGATCAAAATATCAATTTTTTAAATTAATTAAAGAGATAAATATGTGAAGTGTATATGTATCCGTTGAGCTTGGACTTACTCTAACAACTAGCTAACCCATAATTAATAGTAACATAATTGGGTCTATAAATTGCACCTTCCCAGTTCCCACCATTGCATAACCATCATAATTCCATACCAATCAATATCTTTCTCCCTCTCCATAGAATTAATAAATATTGAAAATAAATTAGATGAAGAAGAAGGGAGGAGGTTTTGTTATTGTTATTGTTGCAGTCGGAGTGATGATGATGGTGTTACTACTGGGCCTGGGCGCACAAGCTGCTGCAGAGGTGAAAGTAGAGCACTGTGATACTTCTGGGCTAGGCTCCTGCGTTCCGGCATTCACTAACGCTTCTCTACCGCTATCGGTGGAATGTTGCGATGCTCTAAAAGCCCAACAGCCATGCCTTTGTGACTACTTGAAGAACCCGGCCCTCCGTACTTACCAAAATTCCCCTCAACTCATTAGGCTTCGTGCTGCGTGTTCTATTCCACCACCCAATTGTCTACCTACCTAAAGCTTTCCCATATTAAACCCACATGTACCCAATTTCTTACATACAAATTAAATACTTAAAATGAAATAAAATGGAGCTATTATATGTTTGCCAGTTCAATTCATCATATCAATTATCAAGTTTTGGAATTGAAATTTTTAGTTAAATATCTTTTTTTTTTGTTAAATTTCAATTTTATAAAATTGCAATAGTGCTTTCAATTTATTTTATAAAAAAAGATGATTGGCCTGGGCAAGCGTAGATATATACTCACTCGGTCCGATATTAATTAAGGCACGTGTTGATGTTATCAAAATAAAATAATAATAATAATAATTTCCGATGTGATAATTATAGAGAATTAATATTTCACAAATAAAAAATAAATCATATACTCATGTGAGAAATTATGAAAATATCAAATTTTATACTCGTTCTCATTTTATTACGTGTATGTTTAATGCTTATGGTTCCATAACTTTTGTTAAAAAAAATTATTGTTTATACTCTCATTTTGTTAGTATTAAATTCAATACTCCCTCTCTCACTCTCTCTGTGGGTGGCGGCCAATGGCCATAGTCAATTAATAATATCATAGTAATCAGTTATTATGTATCATGTTTCATATGTATATATATGGAAAAAATACAAATATATAAATTCTAAATGTACACAGTTTACAATTATAGAGTTAAGTTATTTTACGATCGTAGAGTAGTCACTGATTGATACTCTCTCCGTTCCTTAATATAGGGTTGTGCACAAGTATTAAGTTAATGATTGTATAACATTAACTATAATATCAATTATCTATATTGTTCTTGTATTGGAAGAAGAGTTTGTTATTTATTGAACAAAAAATAGTAAGAGAACTAAAGTTACATTTAATACTTGGGATAATATTAGAAATTAAGCAATTAATGCTTACTTGAAATTTTTAAACGACTTATATTAATGAACAAAAATATTTCTTTCAAACGATTTAGATTAAGAAACGGAGGGAGTAATAAATAAACCAACCTACTACTACAGAAAGATAGAGTAAATCCTCTGGATTAGAGTGATTACATGAGCAGTACCAATACCGACTATTGGGCTAAACCATAAAAATTCCAATACTAGTAGTATTATAGTTTTGGATTAAAGGAATTCACTTGCCATAAATTTATATCCTGAAATTTATTGATATATGATATTCATAAAAAAAATTCTATTTATTATATGTTTTTTTTAAAAAATTATCATTAATATTTATCTATTTAACTGATAATTAAAAAATTAAATAAACTTTCATAATATATAATATTTTTTAGAATCGAAATAAAAGAGCGCTGTTGGGTGGAATGAATTAATTTGGTCGTGCATATCGTTTGGGAGATTAAACGATGCCAGGTCAGGTTTTGACCCGCCTTAGATGCAGCAAACCTTAGATGACCCCTTTGCCAGGTGTCAGTGCCACCAACCAATTAAGTAGACTAGACTAGATTTGGTTTGGTTATGATTTACTATAAAATATGATTATGATTTTATTAACAATTAAAATTATATAATTTATTTTAAATATGAGTTATATATATATACACATTTTGATTTTTAACATTAATTTGTGAAATTTTAAAACTCAAAATTAATATAATATCGTTTAAGTTTTAAAAACAACAAATATGATAATTAATAGTATTTCATAGTTAGCTTAAAATTGTTATATTTATTTGTAGTAAAACTAAATAATTTCATATTAATTTTAAATTTAAGATTTTATAAATTAATTTTAAAAAGTCAAAATATATATTTAATTTTAGTACAGAAAGAGTATATATATATATATATATATATATATATATATATATATATATTCATGTTAAATAAAGTATGAGGTGATTTTAATAAATTTGGGTGAAATACTAGTTAACTGGTTTAGATATAATTGGAGAATCAAATATAGTTCTAAATTATATCTAACCTGAATTATAAAGCATAGATATCTCAATGGATCAAGTAAGAAAAATTAGGGCATAACTAAATAACTTAATAATATATGAATTATATATATGATTTTATCTGAATTATATGTTTGTTTAGAATGATATTATTTATGAAATAACTTAAAAATAATATCATGTTATGTTTATCGTGTCTAGAATTATTTAAAGAATTGGATAAAAAAATATCGTTTGAATTATTATACCTTAATATTAATAACAAAAAAATTGTATATTTAGTGACGTTAGTATATATGTAAAGAATAGAATATATCAGTCATTTTTTAAAAAAAATAAAGATTAATTTTGTACACAAATTTTTAATCCTAAATGATAAAAATTATATTATGGATTAGACTAGACATGGTATTAAATAGTTCTTTTGTTAGTATTTTTTTACTAATAGTGCTAAGTATAATTTTTAAAATAAATAAAAAATTTATTAAATTCTGAGAGTTATGGTCGCAAATCCATTTTTTTCCCGTCCATTTTAAATGTAAATTAGTCTTACGAATGCTCATACGCGGCACCTGGACTTCGCCTGCCTATATCCACACTCGCATCAAATTCACAGCATATGTATCTAGTAGTACTACATCAAGCCTACAACTATATATATACACGCGCGATGTCTTCCCCATAATAATTAAGAACAAATTAACACGAGGATTTCAAGATTTTGGGATTTGTTGCCACGCCAATTAGCCATGGACACCGACCTCTCTGTGATTCTACCTCGTGTACTAATCGTCTCTAGACGAAGCCTTCGCAAGAACAAGTTTGTAGACTTCGTGGGTACGTACTTTCTCTCTGTTTAATATTGTTTTATTATGTAATTTGTTCCTTTTGATCTTACCCACATTTCAATTCATGCAAAAAGAATATTAAAAAATCACCAAATTTACCAATTAGATTGCTTCATGCTTTATCTGTTTCACTATTTTTTCGGTGGGAGATTGATCATAAAATTAGTCTAGAGTGAATAATTAACCTAATGTAAGATGTTAATTTAATTAATTAATTATCAGGTGAATATCATCTTGATCTTATAGTGGGCTATGGAGCTGTACCGGTAATTCTGCCGAGGGTTAGCGGGGTCCACATGTTGTTGGACAGCTTCGAGCCAATTCATGGTGTTCTTCTTTGTGAAGGAGAGGACATTGATCCATCTCATTACCAAGCCGAAACCTCTGGTTTGTCACCAGAAGAATTAGAAGAAATTAGGATGGTCCATGCTAGTGATACAGCCATTGACAAAGAAAAAGACATCATTGAATTGAGTCTAGCCAAGCTTTGCCTAGAAAGGAACATTCCTTACTTGGGAATATGCAGGGGGTCACAAGTCCTAAATGTGGCATGTGGGGGTACCCTTTATCAAGACATTGGGAAAGAACTTACAAGAATTTGCCCCGAAAGTCAAAGGGTCGTTCATATGGATTATGACAATTATGATGGGCATAGGCATTTGGTTAAGGTGGTGGAGAGCACCCCTTTGAATGACTGGTTTAAGGATTCTTTGGAGGATGGGAAAATGGATATTTGGGTAAATAGTTATCACCATCAAGGAGTTAAGAAGTTAGCTCAGAGGTTCATGCCGATGGCATTTGCTCCTGATGGGTTGGTTGAAGGGTTTTATGATCCTGATGCTTATAATCCAGAAGAGGGTAAGTTTATCATGGGGCTGCAGTTTCATCCGGAGCGAATGAGGAGGCCGGATTCAGATGAATTTGACTATCCAGGATGCCCTGCTGCTTACAAGGTAACTATTTCATACTCCCACTGTCCCGATTTGGATGTCTGAATTTTTAGACGGCACATAGTTAAAGAAATGAGGAAATATATTTTCTTATTTTTATTTACTCCCTTAGTCCGTTTTATATGACAATTTTGAGTGGTGTAAAGATGTTGGTGTCCAACCATTTTGTGTAACAAAATTTTATGTGGGTCAAAGATGGTGGTGTCCTTTTTCTTCATTTAGGAGAAAGGTAAAATGGGATCATATCATTATTTGAAGTATTGAATCCCAACTGTGACATCCATATTTGGACATCCCAAAATAGAAAATTAAAATAATGACATCCAGAGTGGGACAGAAGGAGGTATGTCTTTCTTCTTCACTGATCTTAATTAGCCAGTAACTTAGGAAGAGTAATTAAATTTTGTTTACTCGTGCTGATTATGCATTTTACCATGAAAATTCTGCAGGAGTTTGTGAAGGCAGTGGTTGGTTATCAGAAGAAGCTCAATAGCTCAACAAGTGTGCCAAAACCTCTTGAGCTTGACCAAGAAATGGAGAAGAAGAGAAAAGTCATAGTGAGAAGTTTCTCTCTAGCGCGAAACATATATGCAGGAGGAAATGGCAGGAATCCTTCTGAAGAATCTGAACTTGAACCGGGAGCAGAGTTTCTTGAGGTATCACTTAGCATCCTAGACATATAGATGAGCAAGTGTTTGATATATTTAAATTTTAGAATCGAGCTTTATATTTCAAGTTTTATGATGGAATATTCATATTGGTTATATTTTGTATGTGCAGTCAAACACAGCATTGAGTTTGCAACAAGAGAAAAGGTTAAAACAGATGGGTGCAACCATGAGAACTGCTTCTTCCTACTCCCAGAGACTGAAGTTGAATGCGGAGAGAGAAAGGTTAGCAAAGAATGTGATAGAGAAAATGTCAGTTGAACAGGTATATGATCTCATGCCATTTTACCACATGATGGGGAAGATATGTTCAGATGTTTTAGAAAGGAAACTTCATGGCATGGTCAATGACCTTGCTTCTTGATTTATGTGTGTTTTTAAGCTAAACATTTCGTTGTCAATTTGATGTAATGTCCTTACTAACTAAGGATTCATATTAATGCTGTATTGTTTATTTTTTGACAATTTGTACCCTACCTTTTTGTTCTGTTTTCTACGATATAAAGATTGTTTTTTTACTTGCTTGGCTAAGATGATTTATATTAAAATGTTCAGTTTTTAACAAGGAGGCTGTTACATCCTGCTGAAAGTGGTTTGTTTTCTTAACAAGATACAGTAAAATCACACTGTATACTTCCTTGTACAATGCTTGTGATGGGACTACATACATAACTCAAAAACACATAGGATGAAATATGTTTTGCCCTTTAAGCTAAAAAGAAAGTACCAATAATTGTTGTCAGTTCTGCTCTGATATGTTCTGGTATCTAGATGATAACCAGGGAGTATTTTACATCAGCTGGTTTTAACTTTCTACCTAATTTGTCCCCAGTAACAACTAACAACATACTTCAATATCTTACTATCCAGAAAAATGAGCACCATTTATCCTTGTTCCATATCCCATCACATATGGCATAGTCATACCCCTGATTTTGGCCTCTGTTCCTCCTTTTTCAAGTTACAAGTCTATGTCAAAAGATCGGTTGGTCATGAGATCAAAGATTGGTTGTAATATTACAACAGTGTGATTATGTAGGCTCTCACCAAGACCTAAACTTACTCGATCTCGTGTTACAACAATCAACTACCATTGAATAAATATGTCATCTAGACCTATATATAGTTATATAATTAGGTAGGATGAGCTGAACAAACCTTTGACAAAAATTTAACCATCTCCTTCGCCAGTTTGTTCTTTCTGCGTAACATCTGTTTAGTTTGCTAAAACTGAATAGTAAATATAAGCTAAATGAAAATTTTCAACCTTTATAATCAAAAATTTGGCAAGTCAAGATAAACATCCAAATTTTCTTCTATCACTTTCATTGAATATTGTAGCAACAGAAGACATTTTTTCTCCATTATCAACTACTTTTTTCTCCAGCTTTTACAGTTTATCATCAATAATATCTACCAATCACTTACTCTAGCTTCACCAAAATTTCTCCTTATGGATTCCCAGCTCCTCTCATGGCTTCATTTGTTTTCTCTCCTTTTGATCCTAAAAACATTGGTTTTAATTCAAATTCCTCCATGTTCTAGTAATCCGGATGAACTGTTCCGAAGTTGTGGTGCTACGTTCAGCTGTGGTGCCATCACTGGAGTTGGATATCCTTTTCGTGGAAATGGAGATCCTGAGTACTGTGGCTATCCCGATTTCTTGCTCAAATGTAACCAAGATAATACAACTACTATTCGAATCATGGGCGTGACATATCGCGTCTTGAAATTGGATCAAACTACTCAAATTATGAAGATTGCTAGAGAAGATGTGATGGAGGCAACTTGTCCACAGGATTTAGTAAACACAACTCTGAATTGCGCACTGTTCGATTATAATTCTAATTATATGAACGTTACATTTCTGTATGGCTGTCCTGCTTCAATCAACTTGCCAGATTCTAGTTTTCTTCCTTGTGGAAGTAATGGGTACCATAGTGTTTATGTATTGCCTGGAGCTCAAGGCCCTGGAAACTGTAATACTAGTGTTGTTGTTCCAGTTGTAAGGACGGGTTCAGGAGGATCCGTTAATATAACGGATTTGGATCAAGTTATCCAAGAGGGGTTTGAGGTTAGATGGAAAGTGGATAAGAAAGCATGCAATGACTGCACCGGATCCGGTGGACGGTGTGGATACAACTTATCTACCAATCAAACCACTTGCTTTTGCACCAAGGATATCTGTTCAGCAGCTAACAGAGCTTCAGGTACGTAATTGACTTTATTTCATGAATTCTTTTTTGAGATCATCATCATTATACTCGTGGCATTTGGTGTGGGAGGCCCCTAATCATGCTATTCCATCAAAATGTTTTAAATTTTTTTGTCTAGCGTAGTTGCATTTTGGTTCATGTTTCTGTATGATTTTGAGTTCATTAGGCATTTTATGTTTGCTGCACCTAAAGATTAATCTATGGCTAGGATCAGCTTCATGTTTCAACCCTTTATCATTAATGGGATCATAACTGAGTTGAATAGTGGAGGTGAACTCATTTCGAGTTCAAGCTTGCGGCTTGTTCATATGCCAAGCTAAACAAACATGAGTAAAGCTTGAGTTCTAAATTAGTTTTAATAGTACAGAGTATTCATAACGAGAATATATTAATGATCTTGATCCTTTTTAAAATTGACTGAGATTCTCTGTGTCACTTCATGCTCATTCTTACACCTTTAGTTCTTTTGGTTGACAACTTTTCCTATTATTATGTTGAATAAGTTGTTCAGTAGTGTAATTCAAAGGGTTGGTTAACGAACCCCCATATCGGATTTGTTTGAATTCATGACCATTATTAATTTACAGATACTCCGCATTCTGTTTATCAGAAATTAGCAAAACCAAAAATATTTTTATGCTTTGGATTGCTTTTATTATAGTAGGTCCTAAGGATCCTTTATAATAATAAACAAAGTTCTAACATGAGTAGAAATATATCAGAATATGGAATCCTCCGTTGTATTTTTCATCTATAAATACTCCACTAGGCAAAGCTTAGCATAATCTAAATTTTAAGAAAGTTTGAGATGCCATTGACAAAATGTGGCATCCAATAGATATCTCTCTCTCAGACTCTCAGTCTCTCTCTCTTTTTTTTTTCTTTTCTTTTTTGAAGAACGATGCTTTCTTCCTCTCGATATGAGTATTATTTTTTCCCGAATATTAATGTTTACATCCAACACACTTAATAATTTGTATGGCTGACTTCTCTCTAATATTCAATTTTAACGTGTAAAATTTATTATTAGGAAAATAATTATTGAGAAAAAAGTATGTGTAAAATTGTCAAATCTAAACATTAAGAATCGAAAAAATACCAAGTATAAGCAACAGTTTTGGCATTGGCCGGCACAGCACAGCCAAACAAGCTTCCACCTATGTCCTCCAAATACTGCAGCTGAGGTGTTTTACCGAGTCCAAAATCATATAACCTTGTGCATTAATTCCCAATGATCATTTCTCTCTAGCTTCAACTTTTACATGCAAATGAATCCTCCTCTTTGGCCTTGTTTCCCTCTGTATCTCCTGATTATCACAGTGATTTTAAGTACAACTCCATACTCTCTACGTGCCAACGACACCCGATTTGATGATTGTAGAGATCATCCGTTTATATGTGGAAACATTAGAAGCATCAAGTACCCCCCCTTTTGGGGCTTAAACCGCTTGGATTACTGCGCTCAACCTGGATTTGAGATAAACTGCCAAGATAATATCCCGTTGATCACAATGGTATCTGAAAAATATAGAATTCTTGAAATTAATCCGCAAGTGAATGCCCTTGTAGTTGCTAGAGAGGACTACTGGGACGAAATCTGTCCTGCACGTTTTTTTAATACCACCATCGATCCTACAGTCTTCACATATGCTTCTGGCCTCAGGAACTTGACCCTGTTTTATGGTTGCCCATTTCTGGCGGCACCAAATTTAGGAAATTTATTCCAGCGTAATTGTACCATTAACAATACCAATACCAACTTTTTGTACGTAACGAGGAGTGTACCGATTGATCCTGGTGTTGGAAAATGCAATAGCACTGTTGTTCTTCCGATTCTTGAAAGGAATGCCCAGGCTCTTGACAACAATACAACAACAATTGGTGCAGCAATAGATGGGGGGTTTGAATTGAAGTGGGATGTAAATATTGAGCAGTGCAGCAAATGTACTGAATCTGGTGGCGAATGTGGATTTAATCGGACTGACAGTCGATTCGCTTGTTTTTGCCATGATCAACCTTATGCGAATGTATGTCTTGCTAGACCAGGTATTTTTATGTCCGAATTTTATAGCCTATCCTAGCCTAGTAGGGCCACTATATTATTTGCAGGTTTCTTCTTCTTCTTTAGTCTTCTGAGCTGATCTGATCGTACACCTAAACATGAATATGATATGTTTTATTAGTAGATACTTGCTTTGTAAATTTATTGACACATTCTAGAGGTTTGAGTATTATTATTATAAGTTAATTACTGCTTTATGTTTGACTACTAAATAAATACTACCTTTAGATTAGGTAGTTGATATTCCATAATAGAGCTTCACGTTAATATAAAAATTAGCGCTCAGCTCAGACAACAAATCTAATTTTTTTGTAAATAGGACCGACCGACCGACCGCAACTTCGTACTACTACTACTAATAATATAGTACTCCTATCCTATGCTATTGGACATGGTCAAGAATCAATTTCCAACAGAAGCTTCTATATCATTCAGAATTTTACTGGGTGCCTACTTATGTCAAGCCCAGTTTCCTTCTTGTTTCTTCTTCTTCTCCTTCGTGTAGTGTATAATAGTAATAAATAAATAATGGTTTTCTAGAATAATAGTAAACCAATTCATATGTAACATCCTCTCTCCCAGAAATAAAATAAAAAAAATAAATACGAGTTCCTCCCAGTTTTTATGATTCTTGTTCCTTTCTCCTCTTTATAAAAATATGTATCCCAATTTCTTGCCACCCTCCTTCGTCTTCTTCTTTGTCATCATAATAATCTCCAGCCTAGACCATCTTCCTACGTCTTTTTGTATCGATGATGCTCAATACGTGGCCTGTGCTGGGCAGTTCCAGTGCGCCAACATTCCAAATCTGGACTATCCTTTTTGGGGAAATGATCGGCCGGAGCATTGCGGTCATCCGGGGTTCCAGCTAAATTGCCAAGGTGATTTCCCTCTCATAACTATCCAATCAACACAGTATCGAGTCCTTGGAATAGATATAGGAACACTGATTATAACTGTTGGCAGACAAGATTTACTGAACGATACTTGCCCAACATATCTCTACCAGACAAGCTTGGATTATACTCTATTCAAGCTTCCTCCCAACGATCAGAACTTAACTCTGTATTATGGTTGCCCTAGAGTCCCTCTTCAAGTATTGCGGCCATATGAGTTTGATTGCACGGTCAACGGAACCGACAGCTTCAGTTATTTCGTTACGACACAGGTTAATAACCTCGTACCTAACCTAAACGGGGTAACCTGCAGTAACAACATCAAAGTTCCGGTTAATGAAACAGCAGCTCAGACTTTGAGTGTTCCAACAGCTTCAAGAAAAGATTTACAGGCAGTTCTTGCCGGCGGTTTTGGGTTGGAGTGGGAGGCAAATGACTCAAATTGTAACTCCTGCGCCCGATCAGGAGGGCGATGCGGCTACAATTCCACTTCCTCATCCTTTACTTGTTTATGTATAGACCGGCCTTATCCACTTCGCTGTAATGAAACTGGAGATGGTATGTCCCCTTCCTTTACTTGTTTATCGTCATTAATAACTCCCTCTAACGATTTTAAAATTTACTTTGAATTCACCAACGGATGATGTGAAAAAGTATAAATAAATTAGGAATATCGCGTCAATTAGAGGAAAGTTGGCCGGCCGGACTTGATTCATTATATTCATGATCTTTATTTTTCTTAAATTCCTTTTGGAAGAGTGGTTTTGACTTTCCAGATGAGATGATAAAAACAAGGTTTTATTTCTCCCTCCAGCCATTTATACAGGTTAGAGAAAAAATTTAATGAAAATATTTTTTATGTAACAGATGGAGTACGTTGTTTTTTGTGGTTTGCCCATTACCATTTCATGATCTATATATCAAAAAATGGTTATTACCTTCCTAAGAACACAAATACCATTTCTTATGTGAAAACTGTTAATTTTAGTGGGTAATTAAAGTATACTTCTTTCTTTCTTTAACAGCCTTGATTTTGAATAAAATTAAAGTCATGGTGGACTCTGGACAGAGCTAGTAGCACATGAGAAAAATGAATGACACGTTACAAATTCAAATTCTCAATTGGATTCAACCACCCCAGCCCAAAAATAATATATACCCCGAGACCATAGTCAAACAAAGGCAGCCAGAAAGCCAATGTTCACCTTCCAGAAACCAGTTCACCTTTTACTCCATGTGAGTATGAATACCATTTAGTTCTTCGCCTACAGTCCTGATACTGTAGATATGAAATTTTTTTGTCTGTTTAAGGAATTAATTATTGCCGATAGTACCTTCAATCGTTTTGGCTGAACTAGTATTTTAAGTCCTTGTTTGGATGGATGGCTGGTGGTATTCTCACAAAAAATATGAAAAAGGAGCTAGTCCTCCCACAAAAAAATTTGTTTCATTCGTTGTGCCGTTAGCCTTATGGTTCCGATACTTCGGATTGTTGGAGATGGGCTAAGCAGCAATTCAAAAGCTCTTCGTGAGGTTTTGAATGTTGGGTTTAATGTGAATTTTAGTGATCCCTATACTAGGCAGTGTCTTGATTGTAGATTTGTCGGGCAGGCAATGTGGGTTTGATTGGAATTCAAGCCGACCCATTTT
Organism: Panax quinquefolius; assembly: GCA_020205615.1. Classification (NCBI taxonomy): domain Eukaryota; kingdom Viridiplantae; phylum Streptophyta; class Magnoliopsida; order Apiales; family Araliaceae; genus Panax; species Panax quinquefolius. The sequence continues at coordinate 164,988,221 of CM035153.1, read as the reverse complement.
CATTTGTGGACATAGCCTCTGTAATGGAGCAGGTATTTGATCATTTGGTGTATTATTATTTCTTGTTAATGATAAATTGATATTTTCTTGATTTTATGACAATAGCATGAAATACATTTTTGTTAGATCAACCTTGTTTCAAATTGCTATCTGTGTGGATTGTCTCCACCAATTGAGCTGACCTTTTGTAAATTTTCTGTTCTAGTTACATTCTTGTTAAAGATGTAGTAATGTGCTTTTGTATGGGAGAATAGATCTTGATAGATATTTGGGTGAAGTAAAATATTATCACCCTCAAGAGTCTAACTACTCTAATGTATAGTAAATAAATCATTCTTGATAGCTTATTCTTTTATCAAATACTTGTTCAACCAGAAATAGAAGTTACGTTCACTTGGCATAATTGAGTGTGATCTTAATTCTTAATACATATGAAGAAACTCTCTTATATACTCTCTTAATAGATTTTGCCAAGGTCGAACTAGGGTAGCTGGTTACAAACATGACCCCGAAATCCAAATGCTTCCCTTGACATGTTTACTGTTTTATTTACAGGGGATTGTTGGTGAAAAATGATTGCTTTTGCTGGATATTTCAAAATTAAGTTACAATCATGAGATGATTATTATTACTTTTAATTGTAGAAATTTTGCTTTAATATGTAAAGCCCATATAATATGCTGTACATAGTCGAAGTAGTTACAGTCTTACAGAAGTAAAGCCACAGCCTCTTGCCTTGTTTTTTAATTTTGGGGGTTTTTTAAGTTTTTGTTTGTGGTTTTGGGGGGTGTTAAGGATTAATTGTTTGACATAGTTACATTTGCGGCTTTGCCAAGCTATTCCTAAGCATTACTATTTTAAGATAATCCTAGTCATGCTTCAACTAACTGTTCTAAGTCTTATTTTGTCCAGGCAGTAGCACTTCAAGTCCAAGAACACTCAGTATAGGTAAGATTATTTTTATTTTTTGGCTGTAGGATTTAATGCCCCTGTCATTATTAGTGGTTCAGGAAAGAAATCTTACTATTCTCTTTCATTTTCAGTTCTTCCTGTGATAGGTGCTATCCTCGCTGGCATTTGCATTGGATGGTTAATCTTCTTCTGCAGGCAACGAAGAAAACGAAGGGCTGCCAAATCCGCGACTCCCCAAACTTTGAGCAAGGACCTTCCAACTACTCCTTCAAGTACAGCTCTTCTTACCACTCCAACAACTCATTTCAGCCGAAGCATTCCTTCTTATCCGTTCTCTGGATCTGAGGTGGGAAAGGGAAGCACCTACTTTGGAGTTCAGGTCTTCAGTTACACAGAACTTGAACGGGCCACTGATAACTTCAACCCTTCGAAAGAACTCGGAGACGGTGGCTTCGGTACTGTGTATTATGGTATGAGATGAATCCATGTACATCTCCTATCAGTCAGTAACATATATTAAGTGCCAATTAACACGTAGTTGTGTCTTTACTAAACTGGTTCTTCCAATTTATGATTAGGCACACTTCAAGATGGTCGTATAGTGGCAGTTAAGCGCTTATACGAAAACAATTTCAAGCGTGTAGAGCAGTTTATGAATGAAGTTGAGATCCTGACTCGATTGGATCATGAAAACCTTGTCAAGCTATATGGATGCACTTCGAAACGAAGCCGAGAACTCCTCCTTGTTTATGAATATATACCTAATGGAACGGTGGCTGATCATCTGCATGGAAAACGAGCAAACTCTGGTTTGCTTTCATGGTCTGTCCGGTTGAAGATTGCTGTAGAAACAGCTGAAGGGCTGGCTTATCTCCATGCCTCTGATATCATACACCGTGATGTGAAAACTAACAATATTCTCTTAGACAACAGTTTTTGCGTGAAAGTGGCTGATTTTGGGTTGTCCAGATTGTTTCCCAATGACGCCACACATGTCTCGACAGCGCCACAAGGGACGCCCGGCTATGTTGATCCTGAGTACTACCGATGCTACAAACTTACTGACAAGAGTGATGTTTATAGCTTTGGGGTAGTCTTGGTTGAGCTTATATCATCCTTACAAGCTGTGGATACCAATAGACACCGGCATGATATCAATTTGGCTAATATGGCCGTCAGCAAAATTCAAAACCAGACATTCAATGAGTTGGTTGATCAAAGTCTTGGGTTTGAAACCAATACTTCAGTTAAGAAGATGACTACACTGGTGGGAGAGTTGGCTTTCCGATGCTTGCAAGAGGAGAAGGATTTGAGACCTTCAATGAAAGAAGTGGTGGACATCTTGAAAGGGATACAAAATGAAGAGTCAGATGCTCAAAAAGTGGGAGTGTTGGAGATTCTGGTGGATGAGAGTGCACCCCTGAAGGGTAAGGATCCTTCACTCTCGCCAGACTCGGTGGCTGATAAATGGATTAGCAGCTCCACACATAATTCTAGCGATTGAGATTGTGTTTATATGTTGCTTATAAGTCCAAAAGTATCTGATGGTAACAAGTATTGTTCAACAAACAATCAGATGTTACTTGGTGAGTTAGAACATCACTGGCCTTCCATCAAATTGGCTTTTGCTTCAACAAAAATAGGTAATATATGTTAGAAACACCCATAAAGACAAATTTTAAAGAGATGTACATAATCAGAGTTACCAAGAACCTAGTTGTCTTCGTCTTTTAGACACGGATTTGATTTGATTAATTATTTTTGTTGTGGATTGGAGTAATGAATATGAATCTTTTAAGGATTAAACTATCTACGAACATTTCATTGTGACTTTGTATTTCATGTGCATTGCACATGATTTGTCATCTGTTTGGTGGTATGTTGGAGGGGTGATCTAAATCAGAAATTCTGTCGGTCTTTTAGGTTCTAAATGTGATTTTTTCCACGTTCTACAATATTGTCTCTTACATGAGATGGACTCCACTTACTATTCATATAAGAAGAAGTTTGTAGAACTATCAAATTTATTTGTGAAAATATAAATTCTCTATTTTTATTGACTTGCATGGTATGTAATCTCTCTTTTATAGTTGCAAAAGGTACGTATGCGATAATTGAAGCGTAATGCAAGTATACGGGCAATGCCCATTGCTAGATTATCTTTTCTTTTATGGTTGAAAGGAGTATCTTGTTATTATCAGTGCATTGGTGGTGGACCGAACTATTTAGTCGAACTTTTCATATACTCCCTCCGTTCTTAATTATTTGATGTTGTAAAGGTGAACACAAGAATTAAGATAATGATTGAAAAGTATTAAATATAGTACTTAATTGTCTATAATACCCTTAAATATTTTGTTGGGACGAGGAGAGTTATGTTGAGATAAGGAGAAAGAAAGAGTTTAATGAGGGATAATTTTAGAAAAATTGTCATTAATTCTCCTAAATTTGAACAAACGGCAAATAATTAGGGACAAATGAAAAACTCTAAAACGTCAAATAATTAGGGACGGAGGGAGTATTTTGTTACAGTTGAAGTTCTTATATATTTTATTGTTGTCGAACTATTATATTTTAAACTCGGAAAATCACTTTTTTATCCTAATTATTTGACGTTTTAGAGTTTTTTATGTGTCCTTAATTATTTGACGTTTTTTCAAATCTAGTAGAATTAATAACAATTTTTTTAAAATTACCCCTCATTACTCTGCTTATTTTTTTTATACTTTAAACTCTTTCTGTGACGCCCCCAAAATAGGTATACATCACCCATTCGAGTTATCAATATACGTGATGTAAACAACTACAATTTTATTATTACAACAAGAAATCGTGAGTTTGAATACAAATATTATCTTCTGACAATATCTATACTCAAATAAATCCTCATCACATTTATTGATACATTATTTTACAAAATGGTGAGGACTACTAAACAACTCTCTCTAGAACCTTCATTCCATATCCCGACTGCATCTCGCTTATATTCTCGCATCCCGAGAAGAAAAAAATAGAACAAAAAGGAAAAAGGTGAGCTCAACTAGTGCATTAAAGAATATTATGACTAAGATAATATACAACAAATTATCGTTAGTCTTCAACAGGAAAAACTAATAGAATACAATAGACAACAAGTTTTAAATCAATATTCGCAATGAAATAATAATTCATCGTAAGAGTTAAGTAGAGAATGCAAACTACTATCTTCTATGTATGAATTTAAAAGTTCATCGTCTATCTTTTATCCCCGTAACATCAATCAATATATATCCGAATCAAATATTCATCTTTGTACTACGGCCAAAGATATTCATCACCGGTCATGTTCATCTAAACACTGCTCATTTTTGCACTACGGGCCAAAGATATTCATCGAAATCATTCATCTTCGTCTTACTGTGCCAAAAGATATTCAATAATATCATCATTTAAGACCGAGGATGATAAAAATATTTTTTAAAGAAACGAATCCAAAGAAACAAAATGACAAGGATTAAGGATTAAGGATTCGTACTTTGTTTTATCCATGTCCAACAATACCTCAAAAATAATCATAGTGGTGTAAAATTCAAGAATGATCAAAACATGGATACAATCAAAGCTAGTATCCGTAATAGATATTTTGACGAAAAGGAAAATTTTCATTTTTCGATGAATAGTCTTAGTATTTCGTGAATAATCATCAGATATCGTGAATAAGGTCAGTATCGTGAATAAGAACTCCGACACTAAAAGTTCTAAATTTGATTAAAAGTTCAGATCAATACTTAAAGATAATGATATTAGAATAAATAATATCATTAAAAAATAATATCCCTTACCTCGAAAGATCAAGATTTCTAAATTTTAAACACCTGGATATAGGCTATGACTTGAACTTGCAATCAGAGTAGCAATACTCAAAATACTCACAAGAATACGCCGATAATATAGAGAGAAAACTTCAGCTTTACGGTGTAATTTTCAATTCTAACCTAAGCACCTTATTTATAGGAAAATGCTTAAACACCAAAGTAGAAAAATTTAATAAATTAATATTATTTATTTTTCCACATCTTCCTACGCATCCAAGCATCTCAATTCAGTCTCTAGCACATGTTAAAGATGTCCACCAAACACAAAAAACGTTTTTCTTATTTAAATTATTTTAAACTCCCAAAAATCAATTATTTCGGAACTCCGGAACTTCAATAATTCATAATAAATAGCCCTTTTATCAGAAAATTAGAATCTCGCGAGTTTTTATAGGAAATTCAATTCTCTACAACTTTGCAGAAGAAAGTTTTTCCAAATTCCAAACAGAAATTGACCGAAATTCATAAACGGACGATTTTACAGGCTATAATCAAATTTCAATCCAAGAAATGGGGTCCAATTTACACACAAAAAATGTGTTAATCATTTAATGCAACAAGAATACTCTTCCTCCTCATATACTCATATATCTCTCATTCATTATATAAAATATCACCATTATTATATTATTAAAATATAATAATATATTTAAATAATTATTTTATCGTAAAAAGATAAAATTTTAATTTTCAACAATTGTCACATTAAAATTTTTCTCCATCTATATCCACATAAAATCAATATTTTCCTCATCATATAAATCAATAATTAATTATTCACAAATAATATTACAGAATCACAAGATCTTGTGACTGTGCCGCTCCTTCAAGGAGGGGGGTTTCAATAAGAATTTCTCCTTCTTGGCGCCGCAATTAGGTGACCAAATCTCTCCTTAGATGTAAATTTTTAGACATTGCCAATAATGTTATCTAATAATATTATTCAGATAATATGAATTATTGCTTCGATAATGAAAATACCGTAATGACAATTATCAAACAACAAAGAATATAAAATATCAACGCAAAGAATTACTAAATCAATAAAATAATGAGCGATAATTCATCGTAACCATTATTGAGTAGCGCGCTTTCTTACGTAAGAATCAATAATTGGTGCAATACCGCAGTGTCGCTTGTGTTTTAACCAATTAGTATTTTAACAAAAGATTAATTGGTAATAACTACGCCAAGTTATTTTTAAACAACTTATATTTGTCGTTTTTTCATCCAATAGCTTTACATTATAGGGCCCACAAAAGATCAAGACGTCAGATTTAATATTCCCCGACAAGATGAAATATTCCACGACCAAACGAATATTCCCCGACAATAATGAATATTTTATAACCACTTGTTTATTCAAATATTTATGTATTTTACCCATAACTATCCACATTAATCAAATCAACCCTTACTATTTCAAAATAATAAATAGAAAATTAAATTTCATTAATAATAAGTTGGGGTCTTACAACATCCCTCCTTATGAAATTTCGTCCTCAAAATCGACGTCGTGCACGGTCGGTGTTTTTGAAAAGGTGAGGATACCTCGCTTTCATTTCCGCTTTCCAATTCCCGGTTATTTCCTCTATAAAGCATGATTCCTCCACAAAACTTTAACTTGTGGTATGACCTTTGAGCGTAGGGACATGCTCCTTCCTATCCAAGATCTTGACAGTACCTCCTCATCGTTAAGTCTTCTGGCTATCTCGTCCGGTTCTAACTCTATAACATGGTTCGGGTCTTTCACATATTTATGAAATACAGATATGTGAAACACATTATGAAACACGAGACATACTCGGAGGTAACGCGAGTCTATAGGCTACATTTCCTACTCGGTCAAGAATTTGAAATGGACCAATAAATCGTGGATTGAGCTTTCCTCTCTTCCGAATCTTGTAACTCCCTTCCATGGAGCAACTCGCAACAATACATGATCCCCTATACTAAATTCCACGTCCTTTCGATGAAGATCCGCATAACTCTTTTGTCGATCTTGTGCCGTTTGTATACGTTGTCGAATCATTTGGATCTTTTTCGTAGTCATACGTACCAACTTGGGTCCCAACAATGTTGCTTCACCCACCTCGTCCCAACATACTTGAGAGCGACATTTTCATCCATATAATGCTTCGAATGGAGCCACACCTATACTTGTCTGATAACTGTTGTTGTAGGAGAATTCCACCAATGGTAAATACTTATCCCAACTGCCCTTGAAGTCTAGGACACAGTGTAAGACCCCGAATTTTTTTAAATAAAAAGGAATTTCCTTTATTTATTATTTTGAAATAGTAAGGGTGGATTTGATTAATGTGGATAGTTATGGGTAAAATACGCAAATATTTGAATAAGCAAGTGGTTATAAAATATTCATTATTGTTTGGGAATATTCGTTTGGTCGTGGAATATTCAATCTTCGCTTGGGAATATTCGCATTTACGCACGCAGCTTTTGTGGGCCCCATAACTAAAGCGATTGGATGAAGAAAACGACAAATATAAGTTGTTTATAAATAACGGCGTAGTTGTTACCAAGCAATCTTTGTTGGAATACCGGTGGTTAAAACACATTAATACGCGCTTGTTGAACAAGAAGACACCAGATTGCACCAATTATTGATTCTTACGTAAGAAGGCACTACTCAATAATTGTTACAAGAATTAATCGCTCAAGATTTTATTGATTTAATAATTGTCATGCCGATATTTTATATTGATGTTGTTTCAATAATTGTCATTACACGGTATTTTTCATTATCGAAGCTAATAATTCATATTATCTCAATAATATTATTAGATAACATTATTGGCAATGTCTAGAAAGTTCGTCTAAGGAGAGGTTTGGTCACCTAATCATACCAAGAAGGAGAGATCCTTATTGAAAGCCCCTCTTCCCTTGAACTACCGGGTCACAAAGATCTTGTGATTCTCAGTAATATTATTTGTGAATAATTAATTATTGATTTATATGATGAGGAAAATATTGATTTTATGTGGATATAGATGGAGAAAATTTTAATGTGACAATTGTTGAAAATTAAAATTTTATCTTTTTCTCGATAAAATAATTCATTTAAATATATTATTATATTTTAATAATATAATAATGGTGATATTTTTATAATGAATGTGAGATATATGAGTATATGAGGAGGAAGAGTATTCTTATTGCATTAAATGATTAACACATGTTTTGTGTGTCGGTGGACCCCATTTCTTGATCGAAATTTGATTATAAATGTGAAAATCGTCTGCTTATGAATTTCGGTCAATTTCTGTTTGGAATTTGGAAAACTTTCTTCTGCAAAGTTGTAGAGAATTGAATTTCCTATAAAAACTCAAGAGATTCTAATTTTCTGATAAAAGGGCTATTTATTATGAATTATTGAAGTTAGGAGTTCAAATAATTGATTTTTGGGAGTTTTAATTAATTATTTTGAGAAAAACATTTTTGGTGAGTTTGTGAACCTCATTTAACATGTGTGGCTGGTGTTTTTGACCAAAAGGTGGGCTAAGGAAAATTTGTATAATTATATTAATATTATATTCAATTTTACGCTTTGGTGTTCTAAAGCATTTTCCTATAAATAGGTGCTTAGGTTAGAATTGAAAATCACACCGTAAACCGAAGTTTTCTCTCTATATTATCGAGCGTATTCTTGTGAGTATTTTGAGTATACTTTGAGTATTGCTATATCGGTGCGTAGTTCAAGTCATAGCCTATATCCTGTTTTTCAACTAGTAAGATTGCCTTTTCGAGGTAAGGGATGTTATTTTCTTCTCAAATGATATTATATCTTCAATATCATTATCTTTGAAATATTGGTTGGAACTTTTATCAAATTTGGAACTTTTTCACGTCGGGGGTTACTATTCATGAGTTACTTATTCACGAGTTACTATTCATGAGTTACTATTCACGAGTTACTATTTATGAGTTACTATTCACGAAGTTACTATTCACGAGTACTATTCATGAAGCGTGAAAGATGTTTTTTTGTGAAATTTCTATCTTTTGTGTCTGAGTTACTATTCACGATACTCAAGACTATTCACGAATCTGAAGACTATTCATCGAAAAATGAAATTTCTTCTTTTGTCCAAAATATCTATTCGGATACTAGTTTTGATTGTATCCATGTTTTGATCATTCTTGAATTTTACACCACTATGATTATTTACGAGGTATTTTGGACATGACATGAAATAGTCAAATACTTAATCCTTAATACTTGTTCTTTTGTTTCACCGGATTCGCTTTTCTTTAAAATATTTTTCATCATCCTCACCCTAAATGATGATATTATCAATATCTTTGGCCCAGTAGTGCAAAGATGAATGATTTCTTGATGAATATCTTTGGCCGTAGTGCAAAGATGAACAGTGTTTAGATGAACACGACTTAATCGATGAATATCTTTGGCCTATAGTGCAAAGATGAATATTTGATTTCGGATATATAGTGATTGATGTTACAGGATAAAATATCGACGATGAACTTTTAAATTCATATATAGAAGATAGTAGTTTGCATTCTCTACTTAACTCTTCTAATGAATTGTTGTTTCACCGCAATTGTTAATTTAAAACCGGTCATCTATCAGATTCTATTAGATTTTTCCCTGTTGGAGACTAACGATAATTTGTTGTATATTATCTTAGTCATAATATTCTTTTCATCGGGCTAGTTGAGCTCACCCTTTTCCTTGTTGTTCCATTTTCTTCTCGAGGAGGCGAGAATGTAATGAGTACTAGTCGGGTATGGAATGAAGGTTCTAGAGAGAGTTGTTTAGTAGTCCTCACCATTTTGTAAAATAATGTATCAATAATTATGATGGGGATTTATTTGCGTGTGGATATTGTCTAGATGGCAATATCTCGTATTTACACTCACAGCTTTATATGTTGTAATAATAAAGTTGTAGTTATTTCGTATCATGTATTTGGCGACTCGTAATGGGTTGGATGGAATGGACCTATTTTGGGGGCGCCACAAATGGGTATCGAGCTTAGGATATGATCTCCGGCGTAGATCGGGAATAGAACTAGGAGGAGAGACGAGTAAATCCTTCATTAGTGTGTCCTACCTAAGCTTATTTGTTGGTTGGTCATAATATAGGGGGTATTATGTGATTTGTTAATTTATTTAATTAACCCTTGTTTTATGATAGTTTTTAAGAATGGTCACGAGAACGTTAACAATGGAGTAAATGAGATCCTCGAGACACCTCTAATCGCCAACCGTGATAATGTGATGTCAAAGCAAGAAGGAATTAGAGATATCCATGTGGTGAGTGAAGAATTGATAGTTGCACCTTGAGATAATAGCAGAGGTAACAAATTGAGAGTGAGGAAGAAGAGGAAGAAGAGGTACCGAAGAGAGTTTATTAGAGGTATTTTATGATCAAAATATAGAATTGCAAAATCGTATTCATGAGTTAGAAGAAGCGTCAAGAATTGCAGGCGAAAATGTGGAGCAAAAGGATGCAACGATTCAAGCTTGTGTTACCCGATATGTGATGCTTGAATGTAGCACTTTTGGCGTAATATAAGATGATAAAGTCGAATCGAAATGAAAGAAGAAATAACCGAACGAGTGAGAATGAGTGATGCATGGGTAAAAAGCCGCACGACGCGTTGATATTATGGAAAGAGATGTCCAATCTAAAAGAGAAGATTTAACGATGACGGAAGACGTCTTACAGCAAAGATCAACACCAAAGAACAAATTTTAGGGGAAGAGAACGATCGCTAGTTAGGTGCTACAGATGCGGAGAGGAGGGACATATAAGGTCAAACTGTTCAAAGCCTTCCAAGGTATGTTTTAGTTGTGGAAAAGATGGTCACATAGCTCAATTTTGTCTTATAGCGAAATCAAGTCCAGTTGGGACGTTGGCACCAGAGGCGGATATAGAAAAGTCAAAGTCAACGATTCCTGGAAGAGCGTTTGTCGTGACCGGTCAAAATGCGAGGAACCCGAACGGTTAGCACGGTTAGTTAATTATAAATTCTTGCATGTAAGTTTATACCTTACTAGATACCTGCTTCTACCCATTCTTTTATCTCTCTTGCTTACCAACGTTTGAACTTGACTACGGAGAAATTAGACTTTGACCTATTTTTGGAGACTCCGTTAGAGAAACTTTCATTACATCCGTTGTTTAGAAATCTTACTTGATTCAGATGGCACTATCACATTACCATTAACCTTATTTCTATAGAGATATTTGCTTTTGATGTGATTTTAAGGTTAACTACTCATCATGCCAAATTGATTGCTTTTGTAAGGTTGTTAGTTTTCATATTCCTAAGCAACTCATTATTCAATTCAAGCAATCAAACCATTGTAGTCAAACATTTTCATATCAAGCCATGAAGTCATTCGTTTATTACGGATGTCAAGTTTTCTTAGTCCATGTTATGGATTTGAATAAAGACACGCCGATTTGAATAATATTCCCGTTGTTATTGATTTTTCCGGCGATTTCAAGAATTTCTTGCTTACTCCTAAAGCACGATATTAAATTTTGTATCGACTTTGAACCCTAAGACAAAACTCATTTCTAAAATCTCATATCGAATGACTCTATTGAACTTCGTGAGTTAAAATTCAACTATAGAATTTGGTACCGAGCCTTTATCTGGTGACTTCCTTTGTGGAATGCACCAAGATGACTTCTCCATAAGGGACACCATATATCGTATGCGATAAGAAACCGATAGGTGTCATTGTAACGCATATCCAAGGTTGGGATATGAGTCACAGCTTGAGAACAACCTAAGTTCGGTAATCGAAATACGTAGCTTTCAGCTTAGTTGGTTATTATCGAAATTGCTTGAAGGATATTCTCGAATCGCTATTCCATTAACGCAATCGACTCGTAGAGATACAAAATTCGAATGGAGCAAGGAATGTGGGAAGAGCTTCAAGAACTCAAGAGGAGACTCATTTCAACACATGTTCACGACCACGCCATCCGGAAAAGCGAACGTGGTAGTGACGTGTTGAGTAGAAGATCGATACAAGTACGAAAGTACGATATTGTCAAAGACTCATTTCAGATAATTTACAAATAATAGAGATGGAGATGAAAACTCTAGGTACCCACGTGATGATATACGAGTATAATCGACTTTAATCGATAAAGTTAAAGTTGTTCAAGCTACACACGGAGTGATTTAATTTGAAGAAGGAGGTGCAAGAAGTTGTTATTTTAAAAGCGAGAATCGGTGAGGTGAGGAAAGCTCAAACCTTCGATTTATTAATCTATTTGAAATTCTCGATCGAATAGGAACCGCGGCCTATAGACTCGCTTTTACCGCCAAGTATGACGCTGGTGTTCATAACGCTTTTCACGTGTCGATGTTACGTAAATATGTGGACGACCCTCAACCACATCATCGAAGTTAGAACCCACAAGATAATAGAAGACTTAATGTACGAGGAGGTACCACACAAGATCTTGGATAGAAAGAACATGTCCTATGTATCGAGGTTATACCACAAGTTAAAGTTTTGTGGAGAAACCATGCTATTGAGGAAATGACTGGGAGTTGGAAACGAAAATGAAAGCGAGGTATTCTCATCTTTTCAAACACACAGTATCGTGACGTCAATTTCGAGGACGAAATTTCATAAGGAGGGAGGTTGAAGACCCCAATTTTTTAAATAAAAAGGAATTTCCTTTATTTATTATTTTGAAATAGTAAGGGTGGATTTGATTAATGTGGATAGTTATGGGTAAAATACGCAAATATTTCGAATAAGCAAGTGTTTATAAAATATTCATTATCGTTTGGGAATATTCGTTTGGTCGTGGAATATATTCGTCGTCGCTTTGGGAATATTCGATGACGACAGCCATCTTTTATGGGCCCCATAACTGAAAGAGATTGGATGAAGAAAAAACGACAAATATAAGTTGTTTATAAATAACTTGCGTAGTTATTCAAGTATTATCTTGTTGGAATACCCATGGGTTAAAACACATTAATACGCTGCGTTGTTGAATGAAGAAGATACCAGATTGCACCAATTATTGATTCTTACGTAAGAAGGCACTACTCAATAATTGTTACGATAAATTACCGCTCAATATTTTTATTGATTTAATAATTGTTGCGTTGATATTTTATATTGTTGTTGTTTCAATAATCACATTACACAAGATTTTTCATTATCGAAGCAATAATTCATATTATCTGAATAATATTATTAGATAACATTATTGGCAATGTCTAGAAAGTTCTGTCTAAGGAGAGGTTTGGTCACCTAATTGCGCGCCAGTAAGGAGAGATCCTTATTGGAAAGCCCCTCTTCCTCGAGACTACACGGGTCACAAGATCGCGATTCTCAGTAATATTATTTGTGAATAATTAATTATTGATTTATATGATGAGGAAAATATTGATTTTATGTGGATATAGATGGAGAAAATTTTTAATGTGACAATTGTTGAAAATTAAAATTTTATCTTTTTCTGATAAAATAATTCATTTAAATATATTATTATATTTTAATAATATAATAATGGTGATATTTTTATAATGAATGTGAGATATATGAGTATATGAGGAGGAAGAGTATTCTTGTTGCATTAAATGATTAACACATGTTTTGTGTGTCAATGACCCCATTTCTTGATCGAAATTTGATTATAGAAAAATCGTCCGCTTATGAATTTCGGTCAATTTCTGTTTGGAATTTGGAAAATCTTTCTTCTGCAAAGTTGTAGAAAATTGAATTTCCTATAAAACTCATGAGATTCGAATTTTCTGATAAAAGGCTATTTATTATGAATTATTGAAGTTCCTAGTTCAAATAATTGATTTTTGGGAGTTTTAATTAATTATTTTGAGAAAAACGTTTTTGGTGAGTTTGTGAACATCATTTAACATGTGTGGCTGGTGTTTTTGACCAAAAGGTGGGCTAAGGAAAATTTTTATAATTATATTAATATTATATTCAATTTTCTACTTTTTGGTGTTCTAAGCGTTTTCCTATAAATAGGGTCTTGGGTTAAATTGAAAATCACACCGTAAAAGCAAGTTTTCTCTCTATATTATCGAGCGTATTCTTGTGAGTATTTTGAGTATACTTTGAGTATTGCTATACTACAATGCGAGTTCAAGTCATAGCTATATCCTGTGTTTCAACTGTAAGATCGCCTTTTTCGAGGTAAGGGATGTTATTTTCTTCTCAAATGATATTATATCTTCAATATCATTATCTTTGAAATATTGGTTGGAACTTTTTATCAAATTTGGAACTTTTTCATGTCGGGGTTACTATTCATGAGTTACTATTCACGAGTTACTATTCATGAGTTACTTATTCACGAGTTACTATTCATGAGTTACTATTCACGAGCGCTTATTCACGAGTACTATTCATGAAGCATGAAGATGTTTTTTGTGAAATTTCTATCTTTTGGTGCTCTGAGTTACTTATTCACGATACTGACCTTATTCACGAATACTGCACTATTCACCTAAAAAATGAAATTTCTTCTTTTGTCCAAAATATCTATTCGGATACTAGTTTTGATTGTATCCATGTTTTGATCATTCTTGAATTTCACACCACTATGATTATTTACGAGGTATTTTTGACACATGAAATAGTCAAATACGAATCCTTAATACTTGTTCTTTTTTGTTTCAATTTGGATTCGCTTTTCTTTAAAATATTTTTCATCATCCTCGCCTCTAAATGATGATATTATCAATATCTTTGGCCCAGTAGTGCAAAGATGAATGATTTCTTGATGAATATCTTTGGCCCGTAGTGCAGATGAGCAGTGTTTAGATGAACATGACTTAATCGATGAATATCTTTGGCTATATAGTGCAAAGATGAATATTTGATTTTAGATATATAGTGATTGATCTTACAGGATAAAATATCGACGATGAACTTTTAAATTCATATATAGAAGATAGTAGTTTGCATTCTCTACTTAACTCTTCTAATGAATTGTTGTTTCCGTCAGCATTGCTTGTTGATTTAAAACCGGTCGCCTATTGTATTCTATTAAATTTTTCCCCGTTGGAGACTAACGATAATTTGTTGTATATTATCTTAGTCATAATATTCTTTACCGGGCTAGTTGAGCTCACCCTTTTTTCCTTGTTGTTCCATTTTCTTCTCGGGAGGCGAGAATGTAGCGAGTACTTAGTCTCTGGGGTATGGAATGAAGGTTCTAGAGAGAGTTGTTTAGTAGTCCTCACCATTTTTGTAAAATAATGTATCAATAATTATGATGGGGATTTATTTGCATGTGGATATTGTCTGGGATGGCAATATCTCGTATTTAAACTCACAGCTTTATATGTTGTAATATTAAAGTTGTAGTTATTTCGCACTCATGTATTTGGCGCACTCGTAATGGGTTGGATGGAATGGACCTATTTTGGGGGCGCCACAATTGGTATCGAGCTTAGGGATATGATCTCCCGGAGATCGGGAATAGAACTTGGAGGGAGAGAGATTTAAGAAATCCTTCGCTAGTGTGTCCTACCTAAGCTTATTTGTTGGTTGGTCATAATATAGGGGTATTATGTGATTTGTTAATTTATTTAATTAACCCTTGTTTTATGATAGTTTTAAGAATGGTCACGAGAACGTTAACAATGGAGTAAATGAGATCGTGGATGTGACGCCCCCCCAAAAATAGGTATACATCACCCATTCTCGAGTTGTCATTACATGGTATGTAAACAACTACAACTTTATTATTACAACAAGAAAAGCGTGAGTTTGAATACAAATATTATCTTCTTCGACAATATCCATACTCAAATAAATCCTCATCACATTTATCGATACATTATTTTACAAAAATGGTGAGGACTACTAAACAACTTTCTCTAAAACCTTCATTCCATACCCGACTCACTCGCTATATTCTCGCCTCCCCGAAAAAATGGAACAAAAAGGAAAAGGGATGAGTTCAACTAGCCCAAGAAAGAATATTATGACTAAGATAATATACAACAAATTATCATTAGTCTTCAACAGGGAAAAATCTAATAGTAATACAATAGACAACAAATTTTAAATCAATATTCGCAATGGAAATAATAATTCATTAAAGAAGAGTTAAGAGAGAATGCAAACTACTATCTTCTATGATGAATTTAAAAGTTCATCGCTCATCTTTTATCCTCAGAACATCAATCAATATACATCTCGAATCAAATATTCATCTTTGCACTACAAAGCCAAAGATATTCATCACCGGGTCATGTTCATCTAAACACTGCTCATCTTTGCACTTCTACCAAAGATATTCTTCGAAATCATTCATCTTCAAGACCACGTGCCAAAGATATTCAATAATATCACCATTTAAAATCGAGGATGATGAAAATATTTTAAAGAAACGAATCCAAAGGAAACAAAATGACAAGGATTAAGGATTAAGGATTCGTATTTTTGTTTTATCCATGTTCACAAATAATACCTCAAAAATAATCATAGTGGTGTAAAATTCAAAATTGATCAAAACACGGATACAATCAAAGCTAGTATCCGTAATAGATATTTTGACAAAAAGAAGAAATTTTATTTTTCTATGAATAAAGGTCAGATATCGTGAATAAAGGTCGATATACGTGAATAGTAACTCCGACACCAAAAGATAGAAATTCCACAAAAACATCTTCACGCTTTCATTTAATAGACTCGTGAATAAGAACTCGTGAATAAGAATCTCATTTAATAAGAACTCGTGAATAAGAACTCATGAATAAGAACCCCGATATGAAAAAAAATCCAAATTTGATAAAAGTTTCAACTAATATTTCAAAGATAATGATATCAAAGAAATAATATCATTCGAGAAGAAAATAACATCCCTTACCTCGAAAGATCAAGATTTCTAAATTAAACACCTTGATATAAAGCTATGACTTGACTCAAATCGATAAAGAATACTCAAAGTATACTCAAAATACTCACAAGAATACGCCGATAATATAGAGAGAGAAAACTTCAGCTTCAGTGTGATTTTCAATTCTAACCTAAGACCCTATTTATAGAAATCGCTAGAACACCAAAGCGTAAAATTTAATAAAATATTAATATATATATTATAATTTCCTACGCACACTTTCTAAGATTCAAATTATCACCCAAACAAATGGTCCCCTCACCAAAATCAATAAAAAAACGTTTTTCTTAATAAAATTAATAAAACTCCCAAAAATCAATTATTCGTGAATTTCGTAACATCAATAATTCATAATAAATAACCCTTTTATCGTAAAATTCAATCTCGCGTGTTTTATAGGAAATTCAATTCTCTACAACTTTGCAGTAAGAAAGTTTTTCCAAATTCCAAATGTAAATTGACCAAATCCACAAACCAAGCGATTTTACAAGCTATAATCAAATTTCACCAATAAATGGGGTCCACCAACATGTTTAACATGTTTTAAACATTTATTGCAACAAAAATACTCTTCCTCCTCAGATACTCATATATCCCACATTCGTTGTAAAATATCACCATTATTATATTATTAAAATATAATAATACATTATCTTATCGTAAAAAGATAAAATTTTAATTTTCAACAATTGTCACATTAAAATTTTTCTCCATCTATATCCACATAAAATCAATATTTTCCTCATCATATGAATCAATAATTAATTATTCACAAATAATATTACGTAATCACAATATCGACAACCGTGCAATTCCTGTGAAAGAGGGGCTTTCCAATAAGAATTTCTTCACTCAAGCGCGCAATTAGGGTGACCAAACCTCTCCTTAGATGTAACTTTCTAGACATTGCCAATAATGTTATCTAATAATATTATTCGTGATAATATGAATTATTGTTTCGATAATGAAAATATTGTGTAATGACAATTATCAAATAACAAAGAATATAAAATATCAACGCAAAGAATTATTAACTCAATAAAATATCGAATAATAATTATCGTAACCATTATCGAGTAAAGGTCTTCACGTAAGAATCAATAATTGGTGCAATACCGTCACCGTGGTTTTAACCAATTTAGTATTTTAACAAGATAATCTGTAATAACTACGCCGCTATTTTTAACCAACTTATATTTGTCGCTTTCTTCATCCAATCGCTTTCACATGGGCCCATACACGGTCACAACCATCAGCATTTAATATTCCCCGATAAGTACGAATATTCCACGACCAAACGAATATTCTCCCACAACAATGAATATTTTATAACCACTGCTTATTTTCAATTATTTCATGTATTTTACCCCTAACTATCCACATTAATCAAATCAACCCTTACTATTTCAAAATAATAAATAGAGAAAATTAAATTTCATTAAGAATAAGTTGGGGTCTTACAAAGGAGACACCTCTAATCGCCAACCGTGATAATGTGATGTCAAAGCAAGAAGGAATTAGAGATATCCATGTGGTGAGTGAAGAATCGATAGTCAGACCTTAGATAATCGCAGAGGTAACAAATGAGAGTGAGGAAGAAGAGGAAGAAGAGGTACCAAGAGAGTTTATTAGAGGTATTTTATGATCAAAATATAGAATTGCAAAATCGTATTCATGAGTTAGAAGAGCAGTCAAGAATCAGAGCAATCGTGGAGCAAAAGGATGCAACGATTCAAGCTCAGGTTACCGTGATATGTGATGCTTGAATGTAAGCACTTTTTGGCGAGTATAAGATGATAAAAGTCGAATCGAAATGAAAGAAGAAATAATTGAACGAGTGAGAATGAGTGATGTGATGGGTAAAAGCCGCATCGACGCTGATATTATGGAAAGAGATGTCCAATCTAAAAAGAGAAGATTTAACGATGACGGAAGACGCTTACAGCAGAAAGATCGACACCAAAGAACAAATTTTAGGGGGAAGAGAACGATCGCTAGTTAGATGCTACGAGATCACGGAGAGGAGGGACATATAAGGTCAAACTGCTCAAAGCCTTCCAAGGTATGTTTTAGTTGTGGAAAAGATGGTCACATAGCTCAATTTTGTCCTATAAATAAATCAAGTCCAATTGGGACGCTGGCACCAGAGCGCGGATACAGAAAAAAGTCAAAGTCAACGATTCCCCGGAAGAGCGCTTTGTCGTGACCAATCAAAATGCGAGAACCCTTGACGGTTAGCACGGTTAGTTAATTATAAATTCTTGCGAAGTTTATACCTTACTAGATACCTGGGTTCTACCCATTCTTTTATCTCTCTTGCATTACTCAACGCTTGAACTCGACTACGGAGAAATTAGACTTTGACCTATTTTTTGGAGACTCAGTTAGAGAAACTTTCATTACATCCGTTGTTTAGAAATCTTACTTGATTTAGGATGGCACTATCACATTACCCGTTAACCTTATTTCTATAGAGATATTTGCTTTTGATGTGATTTTAAGGTTAACTACTCATCACGCCAAATTGATTGCTTTTGTAAGGTTGTTAGTTTTCATATTCCTAAGCAACTCCGTTATTCAATTCAAGCAATCAAACCATCAGTAGTCAAACATTTTCATATCAAGCCATGAAGTCATTCGCTTATTACTTGATGTCAAGTTTTCTTAGTCCATGTTATGGATTTGAATAAAGACACGCCGATTTGAATAATATTCCTGTTGTTATTGATTTTCCCGACGATTTCTGAAGAATTTCTTGCTTACTCCTAAAGCTCGATATTAAATTTTGTATCGACTTTGAACCCTAGACAAAACTCATTTCTAAAATCTCATATCGAATGGCTCTATCAACTTCGTGAGTTAAAATTCAACTATAGAATTTGGTACCGAGCCTTTATCCGGTGACTTCCTTTGTGGAATGCACCAAGATGACTTCTCCATAAGGGACACCATATTCGCATGCGATAAGTAAACCGATAGGTGTCATTGTAACGTCTTTATCCAAGGTTGGGATATGAGTCACAATGAGAAACAACCTAAGTCAGAATCGAAATACGTAGCTTTCAGGCTTAGTTGGTTATTATCGAGATTCGTTGAAGGATATTCTCAATCGCTATTCCATTAACGCAATCGACTCGTAGAGATACAAAATTCGAATGGAGCAAGGAATGTGGGAAGAGCTTCAAGAACTCAAGAGAGACTCATTTCAAAGACATGTTCGACCACGCCATCCTCGAAAAGCGAACGTGGTAGCCGACGTGTTGAGTAGAAGATCGATACAAGACGAAGTACGATATTGTCAAAGACTCATTTCGTATAATTTACAAATAATAGAGATGGAGATGAAAACTCTAGGTACCCACGTGATGATATACGAGTATAATCGACTTTAATCGATAAAGTTAAAGTTGTTCAAGCTACACACCGGAGCTGACGAATTTGAAGAAGGAGGTGCAAGAAGTTGTTATTTTAAAAGCGAGAATCGGTGAGGTGAGGAAAGCTCAAACCTTCGATTTATTAATCCATTTGAAATTCTCGATCGAATAGGAACTGTGGCCTATAGACTGCTTTTTTACCGCCAAGTACGACGCGTGTTCATAACGCTTTTCACGATCGATGTTACGTAAATATGTGGACGACCAACCACGCTCATCGAGTTATAACCGGACGAGATAGTCAAGACTTAATGTACGGTGAGGTACTGCCAAGATCTTGGATAGAAAGAAATATGTCCTATGTACCGAGGTTATACCACAAGTTAAAGTTTTGTGGAGAAACCATGCTATTGAGGAAATGACCGGGAGTTGGAAACGAAAATGAAAGCGAGGTATTCTCATCTTTTCGAAACACCAGGGTACGTACGTCAATTTTGAGGACGAAATTTCATAAGGAGGGAGGTCAGAAGACCTCAAAATTTTTAAATAAAAGAAATTTCCTTTATTTATTATTTTGAAATAGTAAGGGTGGATTTGATTAATGTGGATAGTTATGGGTAAAATACGCAAATATTTCGAATAAGCAAGTGGTTATAAAATATTCATTATTGTCAGGGAATATTCGTTTGGTCGTGGAATATTCGTGCATCGTTGGGAATATTCGCATTTACGACACAAAATTTTTTGTGGGCCCCATAACTGGAAAGCGATTGGATGAAGAAAACGACAAATATAAGTTGTTTATAAATAACTACAGAGTTGTTACCAAGTATCACCGCTGAATACCCTTGGTTAAAACACATTAATACGCCATTGTTGACAAGAAGATAGACACGGTATCGCACCAATTATCGATTCTTACGTAAGAAGGCACTACTCAATAATTGTTACAATAATTATCGCTCAAAGATTTTATTGATTTAATAATTGTCGCGTTGATATTTTATATTGTCATTGTTGTTTCAATAATTGTCATTACACAAGATTTTTCATTATCGAAGCAATAATTCATATTATCTCGAATAATATTATTAGATAACATTATTCGTTGTGGGGTCCACCAATGATTGAGTAGTTGTCATTTAATATTCCCCGCTAAACCGAATATTCCCGACCAATCGAATATAATATAACCACTTGCATACTTTGCAAAATTTATAAATACTACCCACAACTATAATATTATCTTAAATTCACACCATAATATTAAAAAATTATTTCAACAAAATTTAAATCTTTATTGATAAAATCTGGGGTCTCACAATCTCCTCCTCAGGAATTTCTAGCCAAATCGAAATTAGGGTACGTACCTGATATGATAAAGAGGTGAGGATACCTTGAATACCTTTATTGTCAAAAATATTAAATTCATCTCCGCAATCCGCCAAAGATATTCATTAACAATTCATCTTTGCACTACAAGCCAAAGATATATAACTGTAAAACCAATAATACTGAGACTCAGCTTAATAGTATCACAACCATGAATTATTCATGCACTATCGCTAAGGATATTCGTGTTTTCAATTACTTGGCCATGATTATACCGAATAATCCGTGGTCATAATCATACCAAGTCTATCAATGCACTACTACCAAAGATGACTTTTTACCACATCCATGAATTAATATTTCATTCACGAGACTCATTTCAATAATTAATCCATATCATCGAATCATCCCCGCACTACGTGCCAAGGATATTCATTAAGATCACGACCACGAATTATCCATGCACTACTACCAAAGATAATCGGTATTCATTAAGATCACTACCACAAATTATCCATGCACTACTACCAAAGATAATCGTGTATTCATTAAGATCACGACCACAAATTATCCATGCACTACTACCAAAGATAATTGTGTATTCATTAAGATCACGACCACAAATTATCCATGCACTACTACCAAAGATAATCAGTGTATTCTTTAAGTATCACGACCACGAATTATCCATGCACTACTACCAAAGATAATCGTGTATTCATTAAGATCACGACCACAAATTATCCATGCACTACTACCAAAGATAATTGTGTATTCATTAAGATCACGCACCACGAATTATCCATGCACTACGCCCAAAGATAATCGTATTCATTAAGATCACGACCACAAATTATCCATGCACTACTACCAAAGATAATTGTGGTATTCATTAAGATATCACGACCACAAATTATCCATGCACTACTACCAAAGATAATTGTGTATTCATTAAGATCACGACCACAAATTATCCATGCACTACTACCAAAGATAATTGTGTATTCATTAAGATCACGACCACAAAAATTATCCATGCACTACTACCAAAGATAATTGTGTTTTCAATTACTATTATGATTATACCGAACAATCCTCGGTCATAATCATACCAAGTCCATCTATGCACTACAAAAGCCACGTATTTATGACTTTCAACATAATATAAAGCATTGAGGATAATGATATAAAGAATCAATCAAATGAGATAAAGGATAAATATTAAACATTTATAATATAATTTATCCAGATTCAAGAATATCCCCATGTTATCAATCACTTAATAATCTCATAATCTAATAATATTAATATTATAATAATATTTTAATCACTTAAATTTATAAACAATTTATCTCAATTGTTTACGCTTTTTACCATATAATGCATTTAATCATTCAAAATGCCATACTCTTAAAAATATCATCACCAATTATCAAATCCTCATCAAAAATATGCATATATTCTATATAGGATTCTCTAGCCATAAAATCCTATTTTCAACTTTTGTTACTTCACATAACATATTTAACTCATATGTTCAGAATTAAACTATTTTCATGAAAATACCAAATTAGTCCCAAAAATATTTCTTTTCTGGGATTTAGCATAATATAGTCCTATAATGAAAATATATTTTCTCGAATTTTTAAAATTCATTTACTATTTTTCAAAATCAATTTCTAATTAATTTCTTAAGAAATTAGCTACCTCAAGTTTAACTCCAAAATTCCCAAATCTTGGCAGGATCTTACACATGTTAACGTGAGCTTCTAGTTTAAATTTCATGGTCATCTGAGTTATAGAACTCCGATTATAGCGTTTTTCATCTAAAAACCTAAATATTGAAAAGAGTCATAACTTGCTCATTTTAAGTCGTAATGAGCTCATTTTTGGACAGGAGATACTTTATACCATATACCTTCATGTCCCTAAAGGCCAAAATTTTTCTCATAATTTAAGTGGCCAAAACAGTCCCTTTAAAGTTTCTAGGCAGTAGCATTTTCAAATTTACTTCTTTGGCCTCCTTTACTAAAATCAGTCCCCACAAAATCTACAACACCTTTTCTAGTAATTCCACTTGGATTAGATAGGTAACTCATAGATCTAACTCTAGGATTTGACCACATTCAAAATTCAAAATATAATAAGAGATATAGTCAATTGAATTTCATGTTACGTTTTTCACCAAAATCTGATTTTCAACTCTTTGTGATTTCTAAGAAACTTTCATGTTTTCACATACTAACCAACATGACTCATCATAAAACTTACTAATACTTCATATACCCATGATTTTCATCAGTTCTATACTTTTATTATGACTTTCATCATAATCCTCGTAAAATGCATCCTTTTAGTCAAGAAATATTTGAGGGTTTAAGAAATGAGTTTTATGACGGGTCAATACAAAATTCGATTTCACGCCTAGTAGTAGGCTAAGAAGTCTTCAAGAATACGCCAATAAATTTATTAATGATAGAAATATCATTCAAAACTCTTACTCTCGTCCCAAGACTTGGATAAGACGTCACATTAATACCAACTGTGACTTTCTATCCCTTAACCCGGATAAGACCTCACAATGATACCTATCAACTTGCCATCTTCATTCACGACGTCGCCTACGTAAAAGTCTCCGGCTTCTGCAGCATTCCACACAAGGAAGTCAACAACGAAAGGATCGTGCTCTTTACTTATGGCTTGATATAACAAAGATTAACTTTAGGATTTGGTTACTTTGAATTGTGATAACAGTTGGTTAGAATATGAAAGCTAACAACCTTACAAAAAGAATAATGAGTAGTTAATCAATCGCTTTCAAAAATTACCTCAAAGGCAAGTATTTTCAAAGAGATAAGATCGATAGTAACGTGAAAGTGTTTATTTGAAACAACAAGATTAATAAACAATGGAGGAAACGAAGGTTCCTACTAACGGTTTCAACCAATAAGTCAAAGTTTAACTTCTTCTAATCAAATTTAAACGCTGAACACAACTAGGTGAAATAAAAGAGTGGGTAGAACTTGTATTGAATAAAGTATAGACTTCGATTAATTTATAATTAACTTACCCGTAATAACTTCGTTCGGGTTTCTCGACAAACACTCTCTCGCTTAAATTATCGAGTTCGACTTTTACTATAGGGTACATTCCACCCTTAAGTGCTTCTTCACATTCCCGATCCATGATTTGAATCATTATTCTCCTATCCATATCGAATTCGGGTTGACCGCCATGCATGTGGTAATTACTTAATTGATGTTGGGTTCTCCCAATTGTCATCCAAAAAGAAAAGTCCATTTCATCTATTTTGGCTTTATCGATCTGGACGCCTTTTTCTACACTATCAACGCCACGCGCAGCGCCTTTTACCCATGATCGCCTATTCTCCTTCGCTCGCTTGTTTCTTCTTTCACCGATCCTTGATTTTTAAATTCTCGATTCCAACTTTAATATCTTACACCCCGCCAAAGCGTGATTTTGTTCGAGCATCACATATCTCAACCCAATTTTGAATTGTCAGATCCCTTTGTTCCACGAATCGCTTGCCGCTCTTCAACCTCGTTTTTCTAGCTCACGAACACGATTTTGTAATTCTAAGTTTTGATCATAAATTTCTTCTAACCAATTCTCCTCGTGTTCCTTCCTCCTCTTCTTCCTCTTCTTCCTCACTTTCACCGCTACCTCAAGCAACTAAATTTCGCAACAATTAGTTCTTCATTTACTACGTGGATATCTCTAATTTGTTCCTCGTCCCGACAATCGCATTAACCTCGATTAGTGATTAAAGGTGTCACAACTGGTCACATTCACTCCATTGTGAATATTTTCACCGCCATTTCCAAACACCGCCACAACATGAGGGTTAATTAATATATCAAATATTATCCCTATACTCGAATTCACCAATTAAATACCAAATAAACTTAGGTAGGTCATACTAGCGAAGGAATTTCCCGCCTCTCCTCCTAGTTCTTATCTCACATCTTAGCCGTGGATCATATCCCTAAGCTCGATACCAACCGCGACGCCCCAAAATTAGGTATACGCCACCCATCTTGGGTCGCCACTTACATGGTACATAAATTCAAATACAACTTATTAACCTAACTGTCAGGTACAATACGACATAAACCGTGAGTTTGAATACAAATATTGTCTACTAGATATTATACAAACTCAAAAGGAGTCCTCATTATTAACTATTATCACACTATTTCACGTAATAAAGGAGACTACTAATGCTATCCTCTCGACCATTACTTCGCTCCCCGACTCGTCTCAAATTATGTTCTCATTTCAAGAGAGAATAAAGGAAAGAAAGGGTGAGCTCAACTAGCCCAAAGAAGAAATATTACGACTAAGATAATGCGTAATAAATTATCATTAGCCTTCAACAAAGTGTTAAACCGATAAAATACAATAATATAAACCATTTTAATCATAATGAATAAGAATCCATTAAAAGAGTCAAGAGAGAATAAAGTCTACTATCTTTTAGGTTTTAAAAGGTTTTCATCAATTTTATCACCGAGACTCAAACTTTAATAAATAAACCACCTCATCTAATCATCCCCGCATTACTACCAAGGATTTTCATCAAATTATCAATGGTCACGACTATACCGAATCACCCCCGGTCATAATCATACCAAAAACTATCCATCATCGCATTACAGCCCATCGAGGACTTTTGTCACATCATTTATATCAAGTCATGATTATACCGAATGATCCTCGTCATAATCATACTAAGTTCATCTACGCACGTAAGCCAAAGATAACATAATATAACATGAGGATGATGACAATGACATAATAATTCAATAAAACAAGTTCAAGAATTATTTAATCCATGAATTATTAACGCCCAAATTGTCAACACGATATCGCTTTTGTAGAGAGTAAAATTCAAGAATGATCGTAAGAATATTTCCATGAAAAGATATCGGATGAAACGCAAATATCAAGGATATTCTACTAATTTCATGGAGTATGTAAGTCAAAGTTTTAACCAACCGGGTATAATAAAGAATGGAATAACAAAAGAAATCACCACGCATGCGGATTTCAGATGATGTGTTATTCCAACAGTAATAATAATAATCTTAACCAAAGTCGTGAAATTCACAATCGACATGTGATGTTCCAATGTAATAATAAAGATGGAACTGCATCCTGTAAAACACACGATAGATATTCCAATGTAATGATAAAGACGGAACCCGTCCAAAACACATGATAAAGAATGATAAAGATTTTAACCAGTCCTGTAAAAACACACGCATGTGATGTTCCAACAGTAATAATAAAATCGAACCAGTCCTGTGAAAACACATGCATGTGATGTTCCAAATGTAATAATAGAAAGAATGTCACCAAGTATAGGTAAATCACAGATAC
This sequence comes from Panax quinquefolius, assembly GCA_020205615.1. Classification (NCBI taxonomy): domain Eukaryota; kingdom Viridiplantae; phylum Streptophyta; class Magnoliopsida; order Apiales; family Araliaceae; genus Panax; species Panax quinquefolius. The sequence continues at coordinate 164,961,444 of CM035153.1, read as the reverse complement.
AAAAGTTATTCCAATGTAATAATAAGCAATGGAATAACATAAGGATTTCACCAAGTATAGGTACGCCAGAGATACAAAGTTATGTATAGGTATGCCACTTTTACAAAAGTTATTCCAATGTAATAATAATGAATGGAATAATGTAAGTTCTCTTCAAGAAGAAAGAATAACACCCTTTTACCGTAAAAGAACTCAATATGTAAGTAGTGAAGTAGCATAATATCACTCTTCTTCTTCTATAATTTTCTCTATAGCTTCTCTCTATAATTTCTCTCTCTGTAGTTTCAATGAATTGTAAGAAAAAAATAATGAAGGAACGAGCTTCTATTTATAGGAAAATGGAATGCATAAGAATTAATCCATGAACTATCCCAGATTGATTTACTTTTAATCGACGGTCCATATTTAAAGAAAAATCTTTTAAATAAAATATAATATATTCTATTTATATAAAAACATTTTACTATGCAAACACTATGCAATACTATGCAAAACACACTATGCAAAATACTACGCAACACTATGCATAATAAAATATAATATATTCTATTTATGTAATAACTTTAATAAAGTATTCTATTTTATATAAAAGATGTTTCGCTTTTATTACGCTAATAATACTTAATAAAACAAAACGTCATTATCGCTATAATAATTCATATTATTAATCGACAATAATGGAATCAAACCGAGTGACTTCTCACATAAAGCATCAATAATCAATACCGCTACTACTACGCAACCACACGACATCGTATTTTTTTACTACCGAGTAGTTCAACAAGATCAACCAGAAAACTTCCGCCGTTATTTTAATAAAATATTTTTGTCGCTTTCTCAATCCGACAATAATTTCGCTAGGGTCCACCAATGATTGAGTCGTTGTATTTAATATTCCCTCGCTAAACCTAATATTCCCCACCAATCGAATATAATATAACCACTGTGATACTTTGCAAAATTTATAAATACTACCCACAACTATAATATTATCTTAAATTCACACCATAATATTAAAAATTATTTCAACAAAATTTAAATCTTTATTGATAAAATCTGAGTCTCACAAATGTGAACCTCATTTAACATGTGTGGGTCAGTGTTTTTGACCAAAAGGTGGGCTAAGGAAAATTTGTATAATTATATTAATATTATATTCAATTTTCTCGCTTGGTGTTCTAAGTATTTTCCTATAAATAGGGTGCTTAGGTTAGAATTGAAAATCACACCGAAACTCAAGTTTTCTCTCTATATTATCGAAATGATTCTTGTGAGTATTTTGAGTATACTTTGAGTATTGTTATACTGTGCGAGTTCAAGTCATAGCCTATATCCTGTTTCAACTAAGTACCGCTTTTCGAGGTAAGGGATGTTATTTTCTTCTCAAATGATATTATATCTTCAATATCATTATGTCAAATATCGGTTGAAACTTTTTATCAAATTTGAACTTTTTCATGCTCTGGGTTACTATTCATGAGTTACTATTCACGAGTTACTATTCATGAGTTACTATTCATGAAGTTACTATTCACGAGTTACTATTCACGAAGTACTATTCATGAAGCATGAAGATGTTTTTGTGAAAATTTCTATCTTTTGGTGTTTGAGTTACTATTCACGATATCTGCGACTATTAACGATACTCTTGACTATTCACGAATACTAAGACTATTCACCGAAAAATAAAATTTCTTCTTTTTGTCCAAAATATCTATTCGGATACTAGTTTCATTGTATCCATGTTTTGATCATTCTTGAATTTTACACCACTATGATTATTTACGAGGTATTTTTGGACATGAATATAATGAAATACTAATCCTTAATACTTGTTCTTTTGTTTCACCGGATTCGCTTTTCTTTAAAATAGTTTTCATCATCCTCACCCTAAATGATGATATTATCAATATCTTTGGCCAGAAGTGCAAAGATGAATGATTTCTTGATGAATATCTTTGGCCCGTAGTAGCAGCAGATGAACAGTGTTGAGATGAACACGACCGATCGATTAATATCTTTGGCCGTAGTGCAAAAAGATGAACAGTGTTTAGATGAACATGACCAATCGATGAATATCTTTGGCCTATAGTGCAAAGATGAATATTTGATTTCGTGATATATAGTGATTGATGTTACAGGATAAAATATCGACGATGAACTTTTAAATTCATATATAGAAGATAGTCGTTTGCATTCTCTACTTAACTCTTCTAATGAATTGTTGTTTCACCGCAGCTTGTTGATTTAAAACCGGTGCATTCTATCAGTATTCTATTAGATTTTTCCTCGCTGGAGACTAATGATAATTTGTTGTATATTATCTTAGTCATAATATTCTTTACCGGGCTAGTTGAGCTCACCCTTTTCCTTGTTGTTCCATTTTCTTCTCGGGAGGCGAGAATGTAGCGAGTACTAGTCGGGGTATGGAATGAAGGTTCTGTAGAGAGTTGTTTAGTAGTCCTCACCATTTTGTAAAATAATGTATCAATAATTATGATGGGGATTTATTTGCGTGTGGATATTATTTTTAGATGGCAATATCTCGTATTTAAACTCACAGCTTATATGTTGTAATAATAAAGTTGTAGTTATTTCGCACCATGTATTTGGCGACTCGAATGGGTTGGATGGAATGGACCTATTTTGGGGGCCATAGTTGGTATCGTAGCTAGGGATATGATCTCCAAGTGAGATCGGGAATAGAACTAGAGGGGAGAGACGAAAATCCTTCGCTAAAGGTGTCCTACCTAAGCTTATTTGTTGGTTGGTCATAATAATATAAATAGGTATTATGTGATTTGTTAATTTATTTAATTAACCCTTGTTTTATGATAGTTTTTAAGAATGGGTGCCGAGAACGTTAACAATGGAGTGAATGAGATCGTGGAGACACCTCTAATCGCCAACCGTGATAATGTGATGTCAAAGTAAAAAAATTAGAGATATCCATGTGGTGAGTGAAGAATCGATAGTTGCACCCAGATAATCGCAGAGGTAACAAATGAGAGAGGAGGAAGAAGAGGAAGAAGAGGTACCAAGAGAGTTTATTAGAGGTATTTTATGATCAAAATATAGAATTGCAAAATCGTATTCATGAGTTAAAGAGCAAAAGTCAAGAATCATAGTAAATGTGAGCAAAAGGATGCAACGATTCAAGCTTCAGTTACCCGATATGTGATGTTTGAATGTAAGCACTTTTCGCGCGAGTATAAGATGATAAAGTCGAATCGAAATGGAAGAAATAACCGAACGAGTGAGAATGAGTGATGCATGGGTAAAAAGCAAGCATCACGCGCTGATATTATGGAAAGAGATGTCCAATCTAAAAGAGAAGATTTAACGATGATTTGGAAGACGCGTAAGCAGCAAAGATCAAAAGACCAAAGAACAAATTTTAGGGAAGAGAACTATCGCCAGCTAGATGCTACAGATGCGAGAGGAGGGATATATAAGGTCAAACTGCTCAAAGCCTTCCAAGGTATGTTTTAGTTGTGGAAAAGATGGTCACATAGCTCAATTTTGTCCTATAAATAAATCAAGTCCAAATGGGACGTTGGCACCAGTGAGGCGGATACGTAAAAGTCAAAGTCAACGATTCCTCGAAGAGCGTTTGTCGTGATCGCTCAAAATGCGAGAACCCGAACGGTTAAGTTAAGTTAGTTAATTATAAATTCTTATGAAGTTTATACCTTACTAGATACCGGCTTCTACCCATTCTTTTATCTCTCTTATGCTTGCGCTTACCAACGCTTGAACTTGACTACTGGAGAAATTAGACTTTGACCTATTTTTGAGACTCCAGCTAGAGAAACTTTCATTACATCCGTTGTTTAGAAATCTTACTTGATTCAGATGGCACTATCACATTACCCGATAACCTTATTTCTATAGAGATATTTGCTTTTGATGTGATTTTAAGGTTAACTACTCATCATGCCAAATTGATTACTTTTGTAAGGTCATTAGTTTTCATATTCCTAAGCAACCTCATTATTCAATTCAAGCAATCAAACCATCAGTAGTCAAACATTTTCATATCAAGCCATGAAGTCATTCGCTTATTACGGATGTCAAGTTTTCTTAGTCCATGTTATGGATTTGAATAAAGACACGCCGATTTGAATAATATTCCCGTTGTTATTGATTTTTCCGACGTATTTCAAGAATTTCGCTTACTCCTAAAGCTCGATATTAAATTTTGTATCGACTTTCAACCCAAGACAAAACTCATTTCTAAAATCTCATATCGAATGGCTCCTATTGAACTTCAAGAGTTAAAATTCAACTATAGAATTTGGTACCGAGCCTTTATCCGGTGACTTCCTTTCAGGGAATGCACCAAAGACAGACTCTCCATAAGTGGACACCATATTCGTATGATATAGTAAACCGATAGGTGTCACAAACGAGATATGAAGTCACAATTGAGAACAACCTAAGTCGATAATCGAAATACGTAGCTTTCTAGGCTTAGTTGGTTATTATCGAGATTCGTTGAAGGATATTCTCGAATCGCTATTCCATTAATGCAACTAACTCAGAGAGATACAAAATTCGAATGGAGCAAGGAATGTGGGAAGAGCTTCAAGAACTCAAGAGAGACTCATTTCAAAGACATGTTCACCCCATGCCATCCTCGAAAAGCGAACGTGGTAGCCGACGTGTTGAGTAGAAGATCGATATCTGTACGAGTATCTGATATTGTCAAAGACTCATTTCGATAATTCTACAAATAATAGAGATGGAGATGAAAACTCTAGGTACCCACGTGATGATATACGAGTATAATCGACTTTAATCGATAAAGTTAAAGTTGTTCAAGCTACACACCGAGTCGACGAAATTTGAAGAAGGAGGTGCAAGAAGTTGTTATTTTAAAAGCGAGAATCGGTGAGGTGAGAAAGCTCAAACCTTCGATTTATTAATCCATTTGAAATTCTCGATCGAATAGAACCGCGGCCTATAGACTGCTTTTACCGCCAAGTACGACGCGTGTTCATAACGCTTTAATTAATCCATTTTGTTGCAATAAATGTTTAAAACATGTTAAACATGCTCTGCGGACCCCATTTATCGACCGAAATTTGATTATAAATTTGTAAAATCGCCTTCTGCTTATGGATTTTGGTCAATTTTGTTTAGAATTTGGAAAACTTTCTTCAAGCAAAGTTGTAGAAATTGAATTTCCTATAAAAATTCTCGAGATTCAATTTTCCGACAAAAGGGCTATTTATTATGAATTATTGAAGTTCAAGCTTCAAATAGTTAATTTTTGAAGTTTTAATTATGTTAAATAAGAAAACGCTTTTAAAAGTTTTGTGAGGTGGGCCACTTGTGGTTGAATGTCAATTCAATTGATAAAAAAGTGTGCGTAAGAATTTAATAAATATATATTAATATTTTATTAAATTTTCGCTTTTGGTGTTCTAAGCAATTTCCTATAAATAGGTGCTTAGGTTATAATTGAAAATCACACCGTAAATCAAGTTTTCTCTATATTATCGAGCGTGATTCTTGTGAGTATTTTGAGTATACTTTGAGTATTGGCAGCATTTTATGCAAGTTCAAGTCATAGCCTTATATCCTGTTTCAACTAAAGATCTTGCCTTTCGAGGTAAGGGATATTATTTTTCATAATGATATTATTTCTTCAATATCATTATGTTGAAATATCGAATCGATGTTTTTATCAAATTTGGAACTTTTTTGGTGCCTGAGTTACTATTCACGATACTGAAGACTATTCACGATACTGACAATTATTCACGAATACGACACTATTCACGAATCGACATTAATTCATCTAAAAAAATGAAAAATTTTCTTTTCATTCAAAATATCTATTCGGATACTAGCTTTTCAGATTGTATCTATGTTTTGATCATTCTCGAATTTTACACCACCGTGATTATTTTTGAGGTATTTTTGACGTGATAAAACAAAGTACTAATCCTTAATCCTTAATCCTCATCATTTTGTTTCACCGGATTCGCTTTCTTTAAAAATATTTTCATCGACTTCACCTTAAATAATGATATTATGGAATATCTTTGGCTCAGTAGTGCAAAGATGAATGATTTCTGAAGAATATCTTTGGCGCATCGCAAAGATGAACAGTGTGTTTAGATGAATGACTAATCGATGAATATCTTTACCTGTAGTGCAAAGATGAATATTTGATTCCGTGATATATATATTGATTGATGTTACAGGATAAAAGATAGACGATGAACTTTTAAATTCATACATAGAAGATAGTAGTTTGCATTCTCTACTTAACTCTTCTAATGAATTATTATTTCCACCATGTAATATTGATTTAAAATTTGTTGCCTATCAGTATTCTATTAGATTTTTCCTCGTTGAAGACTAACGATAATTTGTTGTATATTATCTTAGTCATAATATTCTTTTCGGGCTAGTGAGCTCACCCTTTTCCTTTTGTTCCATTTTTCTTCTCAGAGGCGGTAATATAAAGCAAAGACGAGCCTGGGTAATGGAATGAAAGTTCTAGAGAGAGTTGTTTAGTAGTCCTCACCATTTTTGTAAAATAATGTATCAATAAATGAGATGAGGATTTATTTGAGTATAGATATTGTCCTGAAGATAATATTTGTATTCAAACTCACGCTTTTGTCGTTGTAATAATAAAGTCAGAAGTTGCTTCGCACTACGTGTATTGACAACTCAGAATGGGTTGGTTGGAATGGACCTATTTTGGGGCGCCACGCTTGGTATCGAGCTAGGGATATGATCTCCGCGAGATCGGGAATAGAACTAGGAGGGGAGAGAGAAAATCCTTCGCTAAAGGTGTCCTACCCAAGCTTATTTGTTAGTTGGTCAAGATATAGGGATATTATGTGATATATTGATTTCCTTAATTAACCCTTGTTTTACGACAAAGATGCGATATATTGATTTCCTTATTTGTGTGTCCCTTCAAATCGGTCAAACAAGTCATCAATACGAGGTGAGGATACCTATTCTTGATGGTGACATGGTTCAATTCCCCGATAAATAATACAAAGTCGCATATTCCCCGCTCTTCTTCTTTACTAATAAAACAGAGCACCCCAAGGAGATGTACTACGATTTAATAAAACGATGTCCAATTCTGTCGAAACCTTTAACTCCTGTTCAATAGAGCCATTCGATATGGGGTTTTAGAAATGGGCTTGTATCAGTTCAAGATTAATAAAGAATTCAACTTCACGCCTGGGGTGGACCGGAAGTTCTTCAGAAATACGTCGTGAAAGTCAATAACAACAGGAATATTATTCAAATTTGATGGTTTTATTCAAATCCATAATATGGGCTAAGAAAGCTTGACATCCGCTTTTCAATAAACGAATAAATTTTATGATTAGATATGAATTGATTTTACGGTTTAATGGTTTAATTCGTTGAATTGCATAACAAGCTGGTTAGGAATACGAAAACTAACAACCTTACGAAAAACAATCAATTTTGGTGATGAGTTAGTTAACCAATTAATCCCTAAAATCACATCAAAAGCAAGTATCTTTAAAGAGATAAGGTCAATAAGTGTGACATGGTGCCAACTCAATCAAACAAGATTTATAAACAAAGGATGTGATGAAAGTTTCTCCTAACTGAGTTTCCACAGATAGGTCAAAGTCTAATTTCTCCTGAAATCAAGTTTAAACGCTGAGCACAAGCAGAGAGATAAATGAATGGGTAAATAAATTCCCCAGATTTAGAAGGTATAAACTTCGCAAGAATTTATAAATAGCTTACCGTGATCACCTCGTTTGGGTTCATCGATTTTGACTACCATACATAAAACGCCTTCCAGAACCGCTTGATTTTGACTTTTCTGGGACATCTTTTTTGAGTCACCGCCCTCGCCGAACTAGGTTTCCATCGCTACCGTAAAATCTCGAGCGATATGTCCTTCCTTTCCACAATTATAGCAACCAATCGTTATCCACGATATGTCCTCTTCCGCATTTATATGATACGGCCAAAGATAATCGTGTATTCATTAAGATCACGACCACAAATTATCCATGCACTACTGACCAAAGATAATCGTGTATTCATTAAGATATCACGACCACAAATTATCCATGCACTACTACCAAAGATAATCGTATATTCATTAAGATCACGACCACAAATTATCCATGCACTACTACCAAAGATAATCGTAGTATTCATTAAGATCACGACCACAAATTATCCATGCACTACGGCCAAAGATAATCGTGTATTCATTAAGATCACGACCACAAATTATCCATGCACTACGCCCAAAGATAATCGTGTATTCATTAAGATCACGACCACAAATTATCCATGCACTACTACCAAAGATAATCGTGTATTCATTAATATCACGACCACAAATTATCCATGCACTACTACCAAAGATAATCGTGTATTCATTAAGATCACGACCACAAATTATCCATACCTACTACTAAAGATAATTGTGTATTCATTAAGATCACGACCACAAATTATCCATGCACTACTGCCAAAGATAATTGTGTTTTCAATTACTACTTATGATTATACCGAACAATCCACAGTCATAATCATACCAAGTCCATCTACGCAGCCACGTATGACTTTCAACATAATATAAGCATGAGGATAATGATATAAAGAATCAATCAAATGAGATAAAGGATAAATATTAAACATTTATAATATAATTTATCCGTGATTCAAGAATATCCCCATGTTATCAATCACTTAATAATCTCATAATCTAATAATATTAATATTATAATAATATTTTAATCACTTCTTAAATTTATAAACAATTTATCTCAATTGTTTACGCTTTACCATATAATGCATTTAATCATTCAAAAATGCCATACTCTTAAAATATCATCACCAATTATCAAATCCTCATCAAAAATATGCATATATTCTATATAGGATTCTCTAGCCATAAAATCCTATTTTCAACTTTGTTACTTCACATAACATATTTAACTCATATGTTCAGAATTAAACTATTTTCATGAAAATACCAAATTAGTCCCAAAAATATTTCTTTTCTGGGATTTAGCATAATATAGTCCTATAATGAAAATATATTTTTCTCGGAATTTTTAAAATTCATTTACTATTTTTCAAAAATCAATTTCTAATTAATTTCTTAAGAAATTAGCTACCTCAAGTTTAACTCCAAAATTCCCCAAATCTTGGCAGGATCTTACACATGTTAACGTGAGCTTCTAGTTTAAATTTCATGGTCATCGGAGTTATAGAACTCCGATTATAGCGTTTTTCATCGGAAAAACCTAAATATTGAAAGAGTCATAACTTGCTCATTTTAAGTCAGAATGAGCTCATTTTTGGACAGGAGATACTTTATACCATATACCTTCATGTCCCTAAAGGCCAAAATTTTTTCTCATAATTTAAGTGGCCGAAACAGTCCCTTAAAGTTTCTGGGCAGTAGCATTTTCGAAATTTACTTCTTTGGCCTCCTTTGCTAAAATCAGTCCCCACAAAAATCTACAACACCTTTTCTAGTAATTCCACTTGGATTAGATAGGTAACTCATAGATCTAACTCTAGGATTTGACCACATTCAAAAATTCAAAATATAATAAGAGATATAGTCAATTGAATTTCATGTTACGTTTTTCACCAAAATCTGATTTTCAACTCTTTGTGATTTCTAAGAAACTTTCATGTTTTCACATACTAACCAACATAACTCATCATAAAACTTACTAATACTTCATATACCCATGATTTTCATTAGTTCTATACTTTTATTATGACTTTCATCATAATCCACGTAAATGCATCCTTTTAGTTGAAGAAATATTTGAGGGTTTAAGAAATGGGTTTTGATCTGGGGTCAATACAAAATTCGATTTCACGCTCTAGGTAGGCTAAGAAGTCTTCAAGAATACGCCAATAAATTTATTAATGATAGAAATATCATTCAAAATCATTACTCTCGTCCAAGACTTGGATAAGACGTCACATTAATACCAACATGACTTCTATCCTTAACCTCGATAAGACCACAATGATACCTATCAACTTGCCATCTTCATTCACGACGTCGCCACGTAAAGTCCGGCTTTGCAGTATTCCACACAAGGAAGTCAACAACGAAAGGATCGGGCTCTTTACTTATGGCTTGATATAACAATGATTAACTTTAGGATTTGGTTACTTTGAATTCGTATAACAAGTTGGTTAGGAATATGAAAGCTAACAACCTTACAAAAAGAATAATGAGTAGTTAATCAATCGATTCCAAAATTACCTCAAAGGCAAGTATTTTCAAAGAGATAAGATCGACAGGTAACGTGAAAGTGTTTATTTGAAACAACAAGATTAATAAACAGTGGAGGAAACGAAGGTTCCTACTAACGAAGTTTCAACCAATAAGTCAAAGTTTAACTTCTTCGGAATCAAATTTAAACGTTGAACACAACTAGGTGAAATAAAAGAGTGGGTAGAACTCAGATTGAATAAAGTATAGACTTCGCATTAATTTATAATTAACTTACCCGTAATAACTTCGCTTCGGGTTTCTCGACAAACACTCTCGCTTAAATTATCGAGTTTGACTTTACTATAGGGTACATTCCACCCTTAAGTGCTTCTTCACATTCTCGATCCATGATTTGAATCATTATTCTCCTCGATCCATATCGAATTCGCATTGATTATGCATGGTGGTATTCCTTAATTCGATGTTGGGTTCTCCCAATTGTCATCCCAAAAAGAAAAGTCCATTTCATCTATTTTGGCTTTATTGATCTCGGACGCCTTTTTCTACACTATCAACGCATTGTCATGCAGCCTTTTACCCATGCATCGCCTCATTCTCCTTCGCTCACGTTTCTTCTTCTTTCAATCCTCTTGATTTTAAATTCTCGATTCCAACTTTAATATCTTACACCTCCACCAAAGCGTGATTTTGTTCGAGCATCACATATCGGTAACCCAATTTTGAATTGTCAGATCCCTTTGTTCCACGACCGTTTCTTTTCTTCAACTCGTTTTCTAGCTCACGAACACGATTTTGTAATTCTAAGTTTTGATCATAAATTTCTTCTAACCAATTCTCCTCGTGTTCCTCTTCCTCCTCTTCTTCCTCTTCTTCCTCACTTTCACCGCTACCTCTTAACTAGCTAAAAGTGCAACAATTAGTTCTTCATTTACTACGTGGATATCTCTAATTTGTTCCGTCTGATCGACAATCGCATTAACCTCGATTAGTGATTAAAGGTGTCACAATCGGTCACATTCACTCCATTGTGAATATTTTCACCGCCATTTCCAAACACCGCCACAACACAAGGGTTAATTAATATATCAAATATTATCCCTATACTCGACCGACCAATTAAATACCAAATAAACTTAGGTAGGTCATACTAACAAGGAATTTCCGCCTCTCCCTCCTAGTTCTTATCTCACATCTTAGCCAGGATCATATCCTAAGCTCGATACCAACCGCGACGCCCCAAAATTAGGTATACGCCACCCATCTTGGGTCGCCACTTACATGGTACATAAATTCAAATACAACTTATTAACCTAACTGTCAGGTATAATACGACATAAATCGTGAGTTTGAATACAAATATTGTCTACTAGATATTATACAAACTCAAAAGGAGTCCTCATTACAACTATTATCACACTATTTCACGTAATAATGAGGACTACTAATGCTATCCTCTGACCATTACTTCGCTCCCCGACTCGTCTCCAAATATGTTCTCATTTCCTCGAAGAGAATAAAGAAAGAAAGGGTGAGCTCAACTAGCCCAAGAAGAAATATTATGACTAAGATAATGCGTAATAAATTATCATTAGCCTTCAACAAAGGTTAAACCGATAAAATACAATAGACAACCGCTTTAATCTGCGCAATGAATAAGCAATCCATTAAAAGAGTCAAGTAGAGAATAAAGTCTACTATCTTTTAGGTTTTAAAAGGTTTTCATCAATTTTATCATTGAGACTCACTTAATAAATAAACCACCTCATCTAATCATCCCCGCACTACCTGGCCAAGGATTTTCATCAAATTATCAATGGTCACGACTATACCGAATCACCCCTCGGTCATAATCATACCAAAAACTATCCATCAACGCATTACAAAGCCAATCGAGGACTTTTTGTCACATCATTTATATCAAGTCATGATTATACCGAATGATCCTCGGTCATAATCATACTAAGTTCATCTATGCACGTAAGCCAAAGATAACATAATATAATATGAGGATGATGACAATGACATAGTAATTCAATAAAACAAGTTCAAGAATTATTTAATCCATGAATTATTAACGCCCAAATTGTCAACACGACATCGCTTTTGTGAGAGTAAAATTCAAGAATGATCGTAAGAATATTTCCATGAAAAGATATCGGATGAAACGCAAATATCAAGGATATTCTACTAATTTCATGGAGTATAGAAGTCAAAGTTTTAACCAACCGGGTATAATAAAGAATGGAATAACAAAAGAAATCACCACGTATGCAGTGCCTTCGTGATGTATGTGTTTATTCCAATGTAATAATAATAATCTTAAACCAGTCGTGAAATTCACAATCGAGGATGTTCCAACGTAATAATAAAGATGGAACCAGATCCGTAAAAACACACGATATAGGATATTCCAATGTAATGATAAAGACGGAACCAGTCCTGTGTAAAACACACGATAGGATATTCCAACAGAATGATAAAGACGGAACCAGTCCGGTGTAAAAACACATGAACGTGATGTTCCAATGTAATAATAAAAAGCGGAACCAGTCCTGTAAAACATGATGCATGTGATGTTCCAATGTAATAATAGAAGAATGTCACCAAGTATAGGTAAACTCACAGATACAAAGTTATTCCAATGTAATAATAAGCAATGGAATAACATAAGGATTTCACCAAGATAGGTATATGCCAGATATATGTTATGTATAGGGTATACCACTTTTACAAAGTTATTCCAATGTAATAATAATGAATGGAATAATGTAAGTTCTCTTCAAGAAGAAAGAATAACACCCCTTTACCGTAAAAAAGAACCTAATATGTAAGTAAAGTGAAGTAGCAGTAATACTCTTCTTCTTTCTATAATTTTCTCTATAGCTTCTCTCTCATAATTTCTCTCTCTAGTTTCAATGAATTCGTAAGAAAATAATGAAGGAATGAGCTTCATTTATAGAAAATGGAATGCATAAGAATTAATCCATGAACTATCTGTATTGATTTACTTTTAATCGACGGTCCATATTTAAAGAAAAATCTTTTAAATAAAATATAATATATTCTATTTATATAAAAACATTTTACTATGCAAACACTATGCAATACTATGCAAAACACTATGCAAAATACTACGCAACACTATGCGTAATAAAATATAATATATTCTATTTATGTAATAACTTTAATAAAGTATTCTATTTTATATAAAGATGTTTCGCTTTTATTACGCTAATAATACGAATAAAACAAAACGTCATTATCGCTATAATAATTCATATTATTAATCGACAATAATGGAATCAAACCGAAAGTGACTTCATACATAGGCATCAATAATCAATACCGTGTGCTACTACGCAACCACACGACATCGTATTTTTACTACGTAGTAGTTCAACAAGATCAACGGAAAACTTCCGCCGTTATTTTAATAAAATATTTTTGTCGCTTTCTCAATCCGACAATAATTACATTGCTGGGGTCCACCAATGATTGAGTCGTTGTTTAATATTCCCTCGTTAAACCGAATATTCCCCACCAATCGAATATAATATAACCACTTGCATACTTTGCAAAATTTATAAATACTACCCACAACTATAATATTATCTTAAATTCACACCATAATATTAAAAAATTATTTCAACAAAATTTAAATCTTTATTGATAAAATCTGGAGTCTCACAGTATGTGAACCTCATTTAACATGTGTGGCTGGTGTTTTTGACCAAAAGGTGGGCTAAGGAAAATTTGTATAATTATATTAATATTATATTCAATTTTCTGCTTTGTGTTCTAAGTATTTTCCTATAAATAGGGTCTTGGGTTAGAATTGAAAATCACACTTTAAACTCAAGTTTTCTCTCTATATTATCGAGCGTATTCTTGTGAGTATTTTGAGTATACTTTGAGTATTGTTATACGGTGCAGTTCAAGTCATAGCCTATATCCTGTTTCAACTAGAAGTCTTCGTCTTTCGAGGTAAGGGATGTTATTTTCTTCTCAAATGATATTATATCTTCAATATCATTATCTTTGAAATATTGGTTGAAACTTTTTATCAAATTTGGAACTTTTTTCATGCCTCGGGGTTACTATTCATGAGTTCTTATTCACGAAAGTTACTATTCATGAGTTACTATTCATGAGTTACTATTCACGATTACTATTCACGAGTACTATTCATTCATGCTATGTAAGATGTTTTTTTGTGAAATTTCTATCTTTTGGTGTCTGAGTTACTATTTCACGATATAAGACTATTAACGATATCTGAAGACTATTCATTTAATACTTTCATATTCAAAAAATAAAATTTCTTCTTTTTGTCCAAAATATCTATTCCGGATACTAGTTTGATTGTATCCATGTTTTGATCATTCTTGAATTTTACACCACTATGATTATTTACTTAGGTATTTTTGGACATGAAATAGGTTTAAATACGAATCCTTAATACTTGTTCTTTGTTTAATTGGATTCGCTTTTCTTTAAAATAGTTTTCATCATCCTCATCCTAAATGATGATATTCTTCAATATCTTTGGCCCAGTAGTGCAAAGATGAATGATTTCTTGATGAATATCTTTGGCCCGTAGTGCAAAAGATGAAAAGTGTTGAGATGAATATGACCGATCGATTAATATCTTTTGGCCCGTGAGTGCAAAAGATGAACAGTGTTTAGATGAACATGACCAATCGATGAATATCTTTGGCCTATAGTGCAAAGATGAATATTTGATTTCGGATATATAGTGATTGATGTTACAGGGATAAAATATCGACGATGAACTTTTAAATTCATATATAGAAGATAGTCGTTTGCATTCTCTACTTAACTCTTCTAATGAATTGTTGTTTCCGCCGCAGCTTGTTGATTTAAAACTGGTTGTCTTTATTGTATTCTATTAGATTTTTCCTGTTGGAGACTAATGATAATTTGTTGTATATTATCTTAGTCATAATATTCTTTATCGGGCTAGTTGAGCTCACCCTTTTCCTTTGTTGTTCCATTTTCTTCTCGTGAGGCGAGAATGTAGCAGTACTAGTGGGGTATGGAATGAAGGTTCTGTAGAGAGTTGTTTAGTAGTCCTCACCATTTTGTAAAATAATGTATCAATAATTATGATGGGGATTTATTTGCGTGTGGATATTGTCTAGATGGCAATATCCGTATTTAAACTCACGCTTTATATGTTGTAATAATAAAGTTGTAGTTATTTACGCACCATGTATTTGGCGACTCGAAATGGGTTGGATGGAATGGACCTATTTTGGGGGCGCCATAGTTGGTATCGAGCTTAGGATATGATCTCCAAGTGAGATCGGGAATAGAACTAGGAGGGAGAGACGAAGTAAATCCTTCGCTAGTGTGTCCTACCTAAGCTTATTTGTTGGTTGGTCATAATATAGGGTATTATGTGATTTGTTAATTTATTTAATTAACCCTTGTTTTATGATAGTTTTTAAGAATGGTCACGAGAACGTTAACAATGGAGTGAATGAGATCGTGGAGACACCTCTAATCGCCAACCAGATAATGTGATGTCAAAGCTAAAAAGGAATTAGAGATATCCATGTGGTGAGTGAAGAATTGATAGTTGCACCCGAGATAATCGCAGAGGTAACAAATGAGAGGTGAGGAAGAAGAGAAGAAGAGGTACCAAGAGAGTTTATTAGAGGTATTTTATGATCAAAATATAGAATTGCAAAATCGTATTCATGAGTTAGAAGAAGCAGTCAAGAATTGCAAGCGAAATGTGGAGCAAAAGGATGCAACGATTCAAGCTTGTGTTACCCGATATGTGATGCTTGAATGTAAGCACTCTTTTCGCGAGTATAAGATGATAAAGCTGGAATCTGAAAAGAAAGAAGAAATAAGCGAACGAGTGAGAATGAGTGATGCATGGGTAAAAGCCGCATTGACGCGTTGATATTATGGAAAGAGATGTCCAATCTAAAAGAGAAGATTTAACGATGACGGAAGACGCGGCGTGCAAGATCGACAAAGAACAAATTTTAGGGGAAGAGAACTATCGCCATTAGATGCTTCTGAGATCGGAGAGGAGGATATATAAGGTCAAACTGCTCAAAGCCTTCCAAGGTATGTTTTAGTTGTGGAAAAGATGGTCACATAGCTCAATTTTGTCCTATAAATAAATCAAGTCCAGTTGGGACGTTGGCACCAGAAAGGATACGTAAAAAGTCAAAGTCAACGATTCTGGAAGAAAGCGTTTGTCGTGATCGTCAAAATGCGAGAACCCGAACGGTTAGCACGGGTTAGTTAATTATAAATTCTTGAAGTTTATACCTTACTAGATACCGGCTTCTACCCATTCTTTATCTCTCTTGCTTTGCGCTCAACGTTTGAACTTGACTACGGAGAAATTAGACTTTGACCTATTTTGGAGACTCAGTTGGAGAAACTTTCATTACATCCGTTGTTTAGAAATCTTACTTGATTCGGATGGCACTATCACATTACCCGATAACCTTATTTCTATAGAGATATTTGCTTTTGATGTGATTTTAAGGTTAACTACTCATCATGCCAAATTGATTACTTTTGTAAGTTGTTAGTTTTCATATTCCTAAGCAACTCCTGTTATTCAATTCAAGCAATCAAACCATTGTAGTCAAACATTTTCATATCAAGCCATGAAGTCATTCGCTTTATTACGGATGTCAAGTTTTCTTAGTCCATGTTATGGATTTGAATAAAGACACGCCGATTTGAATAATATTCCTGTTGTTATTGATTTTCCCGACGTATTTCAAGAATTTCTTGGCTTACTCCTAAAGCCCGATATTAAATTTTGTATCGACTTTGACCCAGACAAAACTCATTTCTAAAATCTCATATCGAATGGCTCCTATTGAACTTCAAGAGTTAAAAATTCAACTATAGAATTTGGTACCTGAGCCTTTATCTGGTGACTTCCTTTGTGGAATGCACCGAAGACAGACTCTCCATAAGGGACACCATATTCGTGCGATAGTAAACTGATAGGTGTCACAGTTGAGATATGAGTCACAGTTGAGAACAACCTAAGTCGATAATCGAAATACGTAGCTTTCTAGGCTTAGTTGGTTATTATCGGAGATTCGTTGAAGGATATTCTCGAATCGCTATTCCATTAATGCAGCTAACTCGTAGAGATACAAAATTCGAATGGAGCAAGGAATGTGGGAAGAGCTTCAAGAACTCAAGAGGAGACTCATTTCAAAGACATGTTACGACCATGCCATCCTGGAAAAAGCGAACGTGGTAGCCGACGTGTTGAGTAGAAGATCGTATACAAGTACAAAGTACGATATTGTCAAAGACTCATTTCAGTATAATTTACAAATAATAGAGATGGAGATGAAAACTCTAGTACCCACGTGATGATATCTGAGTATAATCGACTTTAATCGATAAAGTTAAAGTTGTTCAAAGCTACACACCGAAATGCCGAATTTGAAGAAGGAGGTGCAAGAAGTTGTTATTTTAAAAGCGAGAATCGGTGAGGTGAGGAAAGCTCAAACCTTCGATTTATTAATCCATTTGAAATTCTCGATCGAATAGAACTGTGGCCTATAGACTCGCTTTTACCGCCAAGTACGACGCGTGTTCATAACGCTTTTAATTAATCCATTTTGTTGCAATAAATGTTTAAAACATGTTAAACATGTTTGCGGACCCCATTTATTGATCGAAATTTGATTATAACACAAAAAATCGCTTGGCTTATGGATTTTGGTCAATTTTGTTTAGAATTTGGAAAAACTTTCTTCCGCAAAGTTGTAGAGAATTGAATTTCCTATAAAATTCTCGAGATTCAATTTTTCGACAAAAGGGCTATTTATTATGAATTATTGAAGTTCAAGCTCAAAATAGTTAATTTTTGAAGTTTTAATTATGTTAAATAAGAAAAACGTTTTTAAAAGTTTTGTGAAAATGGGCTTGTGTTGAATGTTGAATTCAGTTGATAAAAGTGTAAGTAAGAATTTAATAAATATATATTAATATTTTATTAAATTTTTCGCTTTTCGGTGTTCTAAGCAATTTCCTATAAATAGGTGCTTAGGTTATAATTGAAAATCACACCGAAAACTCAAGTTTTCTCTCTATATTATCGAACAGCGTATTCTTGTGAGTATTTTGAGTATACTTTGAGTATTGTTTGTACGGTGCAAGTTCAAGTCATAGCTTTATATCCTGTTTTTATTAAAGTCTTGTCTTTTCGAGGTAAGGGATATTATTTTTTCATAATGATATTATTTCTTCAATATCATTATGTTGAAATATTGATCCGATGTTTTTATCAAATTTGGAACTTTTGGTGTCTGAGTTACTATTCACGATATCTAAGACTATTCACGATATCTTGACATTATTCACGAATCGACACTATTCACGAATCGACACTATTCATCTAAAAATGAAAAATTTTCTTTTCGTCCAAAATATCTATTCTGGATACTAGCTTTGATTGTATCATATGTTTTGATCATTCTTGAATTTTACACCACTGTGATTATTTTTGAGGTATTTTTGAATGGATAAAAAAGTATCACGAATCCTTAATCCTTAATCCTTGTCATTTTGTTTCACCTGGATTCGCTTTTTTAAATATTTTTCATCGACTTCAGGTCTTAAATAATGATATTATGGAATATCTTTGCTTTTCAGTAGTGCAAAGATGAATGATTTCAAGAATATCTTTGGCCCGCATCGCAAAGATGAACAGTGTTTAGATGAATACGACTTAATCGATGAATATCTTTGGCCTGTGAGTGCAAAGATGAATATTTGATTCAGATATATATATTGATTGATGTTACGGGGATAAAAGATAGACGATGAACTTTTAAATTCATACATGAAAGATAGTAGTTTGCATTCTCTACTTAACTCTTCTAATGAATTATTATTTCCACTGCGAATATTGATTTAAAATTTGTTGCCTATTGTATTCTATTAGATTTTTCCTGTTGAAGACTAACGATAATTTGTTGTATATTATCTTAGTCATAATATTCTTTTCTTGGGCTAGTTGAGCTCACCCTTTTCCTTTTGTTCCATTTTTCTTCTCGGAGGCGAGAATATAGCAATACTTAGCTCGGGGTATGGAATGAAAGTTCTAGAGAGAGTTGTTTAGTAGTCCTCACCATTTTTGTAAAATAATGTATCAATAAATGAGATGAGGATTTATTTGAGTATAGATATTGTCTAGAAGATAATATTTGTATTCAAACTCACAGCTTTCTTGTTGTAATAATAAAGTTGTAGTTGTTTACTGTACCATGTATTGACAACTCGAATGGGTTAGTTGGAATGGACCTATTTTTAGGCGTCACGGTTGGTATCGAGCTTGGGGATATGATCTCTGGCGGAGATCGGAATAGAACTAGGAGGGAGAGACGAGTAAATCCTTCGCTAGTGTGTCCTACCTAAGCTTATTTGTTAGTTGGTCAGTATATAGGGATATTATGTGATATATTGATTTCCTTAATTAACCCTTGTTTTATGACAGTATGCGATATATTGATTTCCTTATTTGTGTCCCTTGCAACTGGTCAAACAAGTCATCAATACGAGGTAGAGGATACCTATTCTTGATGGTGACATGGTTCAATTCCCGATAGTCAATACAAAGTCGCATATTCCCGCTTTTCTTCTTTACTTAATAAAACAGGAGCACCCCAAGGAGATGTACTTAGATTTATTAATAAAACCGATGTCCAACAATTCCTCGTTGGACCTTTAACTCCTCAAGTTCAATAGGAGCCATTCGATATGGGTTTTAGAAATGGGCTTTGTATGCGTGTTCAAGATTAATAAAGAATTCAACTTCACGCTACGGGGTAGGCCAGGGAAGTTCTTCAGAAATACGTCGGAAAGTCAATAACAACAGAATATTATTCAAATTTGACGTGTCTTTATTCAAATCCATAACATGGGCTAAGAAAGCTTGACATCCGCTTTTCAATAAACGAATAGCTTTATGATTAGATATGATGATGATTGATTTTAATGGTTTAGTTGTTTGAATTGCATAAAACGGGTTGGTTAGGAATATGAAAACTAACAACCTTACGAAAACAATCAATTTTGGCATGATGAGTAGTTAACCAATTAATCCCAAAATCACATCAAAAGCAAGTATCTTTAAAGAGATAAGGTCAACGGTAAAGTGATGGTGCCAACTTGAATCAAACAAGATTTATAAACAAAGGATGGATGTGATGAAAGTTTCTCCTAACAGAGTTTCCACAGATAGGTCAAAGTCTAATTTCTCCTGAGTCAAGTTTAAACGTTGAGCACAAGGTGAGAGATAAATGAATGGGTAGCACCTAGACAAGTAAGGTATAAACTTCGCAAGAATTTATAAATAGCTTACCCGTGATCACCTCGTTTGGGTTCATCGCATTTTTTGACCACCACAATAAACGCCTTCCAGAACCGCTTGACTTTGACTTTTTCGGGACGATCTTTTTGAGTCACCGTCCCCACCGAACTAGGTTTCGCCATCTTAGTAAAATCTCGAGCGATATGTCCTTCCTTTCCACAATTATAGCATACCTTGAACTGTTGTGTGCAGTTTGGACTGATATGTCCCTCTTTCCCGCATTTATAGCATATGGCCAAAGATAATCGTGTATTCATTAGTATCACGACCACAAATTATCCATGCACTACGGCCAAAGATAATCGTGCATTCATTAAGATCACGACCACAAATTATCCATGCACTACTACCGAAAGATAATCGTGTATTCATTAAGATCACGACCACAAATTATCCATGCACTACTACCAAAGATAATCGTGTATTCATTAAGATCACGACCACAAATTATCCATGCACTACTACCAAAGATAATCGTGTATTCATTAAGTATCACGACCACAAATTATCCATGCACTACTACCAAAGATAATCGTGTATTCATTAAGATCACGACCACAAATTATCCATGCACTACGGCCAAAGATAATCGTGTATTCATTAGTATCACGACCACAAATTATCCATGCACTACTACCAAAGATAATCGTGTATTCATTAAGATCACGACCACAAAATTATCCATGCACTACTACCAAAGATAATTGTGTATTCATTAAGATCACGACCACAAATTATCCATGCACTACGGCCAAAGATAATTGTGTTTTCAATTACGGTTATGATTATACCGAACAATCCTCGGTCATAATCATACCAAGTCCATCTATCTGAAGCACGTATGACTTTCAACATAATATAAGCATGAAGATAATGATATAAAGAATCAATCAAATGAGATAAAGGATAAATATTAAACATTTATAATATAATTTATCCAGATTCAAGAATATCCCCATGTTATCAATCACTTAATAATCTCATAATCTAATATCATTAATATTATAACAATATTTTAATCACTTCTTAAATTTATAAACAATTTATCTTAATTGTTTACGCTTTTACCATATAATGCATTTAATCATTCAAAAATGACATACTCATAAGATATCATCACCAATTATCAAATCTCTCTCAAAAATATGCATATACTCTATATAGGATTCTCTAGCCATAAAATCCTATTTTCAACTTTCATTATTTCACATAACATATTTAACTCATATGTTCAGTAATTAAACTATTTTCATGAAAAATACCAAATCAGTCCCAAAATATTTCTTTTCTGGGATTTAGCATAATATAGTCCCATGATGAAAATATATTTTCTCGGAATTTTTAAAATTCATTTACTATTTTTCAAAAATCAATTTCTAATTAATTTCTTAAGAAATTAGCTACCTCAAGTTTAACTCCAAAATTCCCAAATCTTGGCAGGACCTTACACATGTTAACATGAGCTTCTAGTTTAAATTTCATGGTCATCGGAGTTATAGAACTCCGGTTATAGCGTTTTTATTTGAAAACCTAAATATTGAAATAGTCATAACTTGCTCATTTTAAGTCGAAATGAGCTCATTTTTGGACAGGAGGTACTTTATACCATATACCTTCATGTCCCAAAAGGCCAGAATTTTTCTCATAATTTAAGTGGCCGAAACAGCCTCTCTAAAATCATGGCAGAAGCTTTTTCGGTTTTTGCAGCTTTGCACTCCTTTGCTAAAATCAATCCACACAAAAATCTACAACATCTTTTCCAGTAATTCCACTTGGATTAGTTAGGTAACTCATAGATCTAACTCTAGGACTTGACCACACTCAAAAATTCAAAATATAATAGGAGATATGGTCAATTGAATTTCATGTTACGTTTTTACCAAAATCTGATTTTTCAACCCTTTGTGATTTCTAAGAAACTTTCATGTTTTTACATACTAACCAACATAACTCATCATAAAACTTACTAATACCACGAATACCCATGATTTTCATTAGTCCAATGCTTTTATTATGACTTTCATCATAAACCACGTAAATCTGCTCATTTTAGTTGAAGAAATATTTGAGGGTTTAAGAAATGGGTTTTATCTTTGGGTCAATACAAAATTCGATTTCACGCCTAAGTAGGCTAAGAAGTCTTCAAGAATACGCCAGGAAATTTATTAATAATAGAAATATCATTCAAAACTGTGACTCTCATCCAAGACTTGGATAGTACGTCACATTGATACCAACTGTGACTTCTATCTCTTAACCTAGATAGCACCTCACAATGATACCTATAAACTTGCCATCTTCATTCACGATGTCGCCTACAGAAAGTCCGGCTTCGGTACATTCCACACAAGGAAGTCAACAACGAAAGGTTCGGGGCTCTTTACTTATGGCTTGATATGACAATAATTGACTTTAGTAGTTTGGTTACTTGAATTCGCACAACAAGTTGGTTATGAATATAAAAGCTAACAACCTTACAAAAAGAATGATGAGTAGTTAACCAATTGATTCCTAAAATCCCATCAAAGGCAAATATTTTCAAAAAGATAAGATCGACAGGTAACGTGAAAATGTTTATTTGAACCAAACAAGATTTAAAAATAAGAATGCGTAACGAAGGCTCCTACTAACGAAGTTTCAACCAATAAGTCAAAGTTTAACTTCTTCGGAGTCAAATTTAAACGTTGAACACAAATAGGTGAAATAAAAGAGTGGGTAGAACTGGTATCTAACACGGTATAGACTTCGCAAGAGCTTATGATTAACTTACCCGTGATAATTTTATTAAGGTTCCTCGTTACGAGAAAAAAAAACGCTCTCTCTTAAACTATCGGCTTTGATTTGTCTGGGACAGCCTTTAGTGCCTCCATCCTAGTTGAATTTATCTTCGGTAAACGACAAAATCGAGCTAAGTGACCTTCTCATCCACAATTATAACATGCTTTGATTGGCGCACGGCGCATCCCACCGATGTGTCCCTCTCCTCCGCATTTGAAGCATATGGTAGGTGGTCTTTCTCCTTCCTTAACAACGGTGTCTTTGGTCGACGTCTTTCCATCATTGTTGAATCTCCTTTTCTTGAAATGTTCATTCTTATTATTTTGGCCCCGATTACCACCGGCGTGGTTACCATATCCGCCCGTTGATTCCTCCACGCTTGTTGTCACCGCTCGATGACTACTCTCTCACCGGTATTATAATTTTGCTTACCGCTTCTCTTTTAGTCATATTGACTCGTTATCGCGCTCCACTAATCGAGCCCTATTTACAACATCCTAATAAAAACACGCTTTATGAGAAATAAGATGTAGACGTATCTCCGCTTCAAACCTCTTAAAAACATTCGCGTCATTCTCTTTTCATTATCCACCAAGTGGGACGAATCGTGATAACTCCGCAAATTTTGCCTCGTATCATGACACCTGGCCATATTGTTTTGTTCCAACTTAATAAACTCCACTTCCTTCATGTGCCGAATACTTTCGTGAAAGTATTTGTCGTTGAATGACTCTTGGAACTTCTCCCAAGATATCTTCAAGACAAAGAGTTGAGTACGCTTTACCGATTTCCACCATGTCCGCCTCTCCGCAAGAACATAAAGGCGTGCAAAAGGAACCTTTTGCTTCCCGAGCATCCCAAGACATCAAATATCTTGGTAATCTGCTTTATCCATGCTTCCGCCAAGTGGTTTTGCTCTCCCTTAAACTCCGGTGGTCCCAGCCTTGAATTATTTAGCGGTGATCGCCTTGAGAGTTTTCTGTGTTTCCACCTACGCTTTTGGACGAGAGTCGCTTTCACCGATGTTGCATGAATTTAAAACCTTTTAAACGTCTCGTCATTCATCAATTGATCGGTGTTGTTGTTTACGGAGGATTATCGCCATCCCGTTGCACATTGTCCCGATTATTGATCTGTGGAGAATCAATACTCTCGTGCTCCATTGCTATTCTCAACATTCTCTGATGCCATTTTCAAACACCGCCACAAAATAAGGGTTAATTGACATGCAACATATTATCACTATACTCCCGACCGACCAATCAAATACCAAATAAACTTAGGTAGGTCATACTAGCGAGGAATTCCCCGCCTCCCCTCCTAGTTCTTATCTCAAGATCTTAGCCAGGATCATATCCCTAAGCTCGATACCAACCGTGACACCCCCAAAATTAGGTATACGCCACCCATCTTGGGTCGCCACTTACATGGTACATAAATTCAAATACAACTTACTAATATAATCGTCAAGTATAATACGATATAAATCGTGAGTTTGAATACAAATATTGTCTACTAGATATTATACAAACTCAAAAGGAGTCCTCATTACAACTATTATCACACTATTTCACGTAATAATAGTGAGGACTACTAATGCTATCCTCTCGACCATTACTCCGCTCCCCCTCACTTCGTCTCAAATTATGTTCTCATTTCACGAAGAGAATAAAGAAAGAAAGGGTGAGCTCAACTAGCCCAAGAAGAAATATTATGACTAAGATAATGCGTAATAAATTATCATTAGCCTTCAACAAGGTTAAACCGATAAAATACAATAGACAACCAGCTTTAATCTGCAGTGAATAATACGCAATCCATTAAAAGAGTCAAGTAGAAAATAA
The DNA here is from genome assembly GCA_020205615.1 of Panax quinquefolius. Classification (NCBI taxonomy): domain Eukaryota; kingdom Viridiplantae; phylum Streptophyta; class Magnoliopsida; order Apiales; family Araliaceae; genus Panax; species Panax quinquefolius. The sequence continues at coordinate 164,936,183 of CM035153.1, read as the reverse complement.
AGTCTACTATCTTTTAGGTTTTAAAAGGTTTACATAAATTTTTATCATTAAGACTCGGTTTAATGAATAAACCACAATATCTAATCATCCCTCGTACTACGGCCAAGGATTTTCATCAAATTATCAATGGTCATGACTATACCGAATCACCCCTCGGTCATAATCATACCAAAAACTATCCATCAACGCATTACAGTGCCATTGAGGACTTTTATCACATCATTTATAACAAGCCATGATTATACCGAATGATCCCCGGTCATAATCATACTAAGTTCATCTACGCACGTAAGCCAAAGATAACATAATATATCATGAGGATGATGACAATGACATACTAATTCAATAAAACAAGTTCAAGAATTATTTTATCCGAGAATTAATAACGTCCAAATTGTCAACAAGATACTGCTTTGTAGAGTAAAAATTCAAGAATGATCGTAAGAATATTTCCATGAAAAGATATTTGGATGAAACGCAAAATATCAAGGATATTCTACTAATTTCATGGAGTATAAAGTCAAAGTTTTAACCAACCGGGTATAATAAAGAATGGAATAACAAAAGAAATCACCACGTACGCAGATTAAGATGTATGTGTTATTCCAATGTAATAATAATAACTTAACCAAAAAGTGAAATTCACAATCGACAGATGATCCAATGTAATAATAAATGCTTGAATAATAAACAATGGAACCAGTCCTGTAAAAACACACATGCATGTGATATTCCAAATGTAATAATAAATGCGGAATAATAAACAATGGAACTGTGTCCTGTAAAACACATGCATGGATATTCCAAATGTAATAATAAAGAATGGAATAATGTAAGAAGATCACTAAGATAGGGGATTCACAGATACAAAGTTATTCCAACAGTAATAAATAAGGATGGAATAACATAAGGATTTCACCAAGTATAGGTATCTTATCATATACAAAGTTATGTATAGGTATACCACTTTTACAAAAGTTATTCCAATGTAATAATAATGAATGGAATAATGAGGTTCTCTTCATGAATACAAACGAATAATATCCTTTACGCATACAACAAATAATACCTCTTACCGTAAAAGACACCGGATATCAAAGTAAATGAAGTACCGTATCACTCTTCTTCTTTCTCTATATAGCTTTTCTCTATAGCTTTCTCTATAATTTCTCTCTGTAGTTTCAAAGAATTCGTAAGTAAAAAATAATGAAGGAATGAGCTTCATTTATAGGAAAATAGAATGCATAGTAATTAATCCATGAATCGGTCCAGATTGATGATTTACTTTAATCTGACGGTCCATATTTAAAGCAAAATCTTTTAAATAAAATATAATATATTCTATTTATATAAAAACATTTTACTATGCAAACACTATGCAACACTACGCAAAACACTACGCAAAAACACTACGCAACACTATGCATAATAAAATATAATATATTCTATTTATGTAATAACTTTAATAAAGTATTCATTTTATATAAAGATGTTTCGCTTTTATTACGTTAATAATACGAATAAAACAAAACGTCATTATCGCTATAATAATTCATATTATTAATCGACAATAATGAAATCAAACCGAGTGACTTCTCACATAAGCATCAATAATCAATACCGTCTTACTACGCAACCACACGACATCGTATTTTTTTACTACCGAGTAGTTCAACAAGATCAACCAGAAAACTTCCGTCGTTATTTCAATAAAATATTTTTGTCGCTTTCTCGATCAATCCGACAATAATTTCATAGGGGTCCACCAATGATTGAGTAGTTGTATTAATATTCCCCGCTAAACCGAATATTCCCACCAATCGAATATAATATAACCACTTGCATACTTTTGCAAAATTTATAAATACTACCCACAACTATAATATTATCTCAAATTCACACCATAATATTAAAAAATTATTTCGATAAAATTTAAATCTTTATTGATAAAATCTGGGGTCTCACAATCCCTCGCTCATCATCTCGCTTTCGCATGGTGTTTGTTCACAGGAGGAACATTGCCAAATTGTTGCATGCTCTCCTCTTGTTGGTGAGTACAGTGTCTCCACATTCCCATTTCCATCATTAATATTCTCAATGACATTCTCAAATCTCGCTATAAAACAAGGGTTAATTAAGGAAATCAATATATCACATAATATCCCTATATATCGACCAACTAACAAATAAGCTTAGGTAGGACACACTAACAAGGATTTACTCGCCTCTCCCTCCTAGTTCTATTCCCCCGATCTCCGCTAGAGATCATTTCCCTAAGCTCGATACTAACCGCGACGCCCAAAATAGGTATACATCACCCATTCTGAGAGTTGTCAATACATGGTATGTAAAATAACTACAACTTTATTATTACAACAAGAAATCGTGAGTTTGAATACAAATATTATCTTCTGCATAATATCTATACTCAAATAAATCCTCATCACATTTATTGATACATTATTTTATAAAAATGGTGAGGACTACTAAACAACTCTCTCTAGTAACCTTCATTCCATACCCCGACTCAGACTTTCGCTTATATTCTCACATCCCGAGAAGAAAAATAGAACAAAAAGGAAAAGGGTGAGCTCAACTAGCCCAAGAAAGAATATTATGACTAAGATAATATACAACAAATTATCGTTAGTCTTCAACAGGAAAAAACTAATAGAATACAATGATAGACAACAAGTTTTAAATCAATATTCATAATCGAAAATAATAATTCATTAGTAAGAGTTAAGAGAAATGCAAACTACTATCTTCTATGTATGAATTTAAAAGTTCATTATCTATCTTTTATCCTCAGTAACATCAATCAATATATATCTGAATCAAATATTCATCTTTGCACTACGGTGCCAAAGATATTCATCACCGATTAGTCATGTTCATCTAAACACTGCTCATCTTTGCACTACGGCCAAAGATATTCATCGAAATCATTCATTTACAGACTACAGCCAAAGATATTCAATAATATCATCATTTAAGACCGAGGATGATGAAAATATTTTTAAAGAAACGAATCCAAAGAAACAAAATGACAAGGATTAAGGATTAAGGATTCACTTTTGTTTTATCCATGTCCAACAATACCTCAAAAATAATCATAGTGGTGTAAAATTCAAGAATGATCAAAACATGGATACAATCAAAGCTAGTATCCGTAATAGATATTTTGGATGAAAAGAAAAATTTTTATTTTTCATGAATAAGGTCAGATTCGTGAATAGTATCAAGATATATCGTGAATAAAGTCCGTACATCGTGAATAAGAACTCCCACACTAAAAGTTCCAAATTTGATTAAAAAGTTCGGATCAATACTTGAAGATAATGATATTAGAATAAATAATATTATTAAAAAATAATATCCATTACCTCGAAAGATCAAGATTTCTAATTTGAAACACCTGATATAAAGGCATGACTTGAACTTGCACCGTGATAACAATACTCAAAATACTCACAAGAATACGCTTACGATAATATAGAGAGAAAAACTTCGCTTCTAGTGTAATTTTCAATTCTAACCCAAGACCCTATTTATAGGAAAATGCTTAGAACACCAAAGTAGAAAATTTAATAAATTAATATTATTTATTTTTCCACATCTTCCTACGCATCCAAGCATCTGAATTCAGTCTCTAGCACATGTTAAAGATGCCCACCAAACATAAAAAACGTTTTTCTTATTTAAATTATTTTAAACTTCCAAAAATCAATTATTTCGGAGCTTCGGAACTTCAATAATTCACAATAAATAGTCCTTTTGTCAGAAAATTCAAATCTCGCATGTTTTTATAGGAAATCCAATTATCTACAACTTTGCAGAAGAAAGTTTTTCCAAATTCCAAACAAAAATTGACCGAAATCCACAAACGGACGATTTTACAAGCTATAATCAAATTTCTATTAATAATCAGGTCCACCAACACACAAAATATGTGTTAAACATTTATCACCACAAAAATACTCTTCCTCCTCATATACTCATATATCCCACATTCATTATAAAAATATCACCGTTAATATATTATTAAAATAATATATTTAAATGAATTATTTTATCGTAAAAGATAAAATATTAATTTTCAACAATTGTCACATTAAAAATTTTCTCCATCTATATCCACATAAAATCAATATTTTTCTCATCATATAAATCAATAATTAATTATTCACAAATAATATTACAGAATCACAAAGATCGCAACCAAAGCTGCTCCTGGAAAGAGGGCTTTCCAATAAGAATTTTTTCTCTTCTTGGCGCAATTAGGTGACCAAACCTCTCCTGTATGTAACTTTCTAGACATCGCCAATAATATTATCTAATAATATTATTCGGATAATATGAATTATTGCTTCGATAATGAAAAATACCGTAAATGACAATTATCAAAACAACAAAGAATATAAAATATCAACGCAAAGAATTACTAAATCAATAAAATAATCGAATAAAGAATTATCAGAACCATTATCGAAAGTAGGCCTTCACGTACGTAAGAATCAATAATTGGTGCAATACCGCAAAGCATCGTTGTGTTTTAACCACGAGTATTTTAACAAAGATAATCTGAAATAACTACGCCTGCTATTTTAAACAACTTATATTTGTCGCTTTTTCATCCAATCGCTTTTTTTAGTTATGGGGCCCACAAAAGATCGTAAGTCATTGCATTTAATATTCCCTACGATGATCGAATATTCCACGACCAAACGAATATTCTCCGACAATAATGAATATTTTATAACCACTTGCTTATTCGAAATATTTGCGTATTTTACCCATAACTATCCACATTAATCAAATCAACCCTTATTATTTCAAAATAATAAATAGAGAAAATTAAATTTCATTAATAATAAGTTGGGGTCTTACACTTTCTCTCTTCTTATCCCAACAAAAGATTTAAGGGTATTATAGACAATTGAGTACTATATGTAATGCTTTCCAATCATTATCTTAATTCTTGTGTCCACCTCTATAACGTCAAATAATTAGGGACGGAGGGAGTTCATGTTATACTTTTTATTTATTTATTTATATTTTTTTTGTAAAGACAATATTTTGAAAAGGGTATCGTTTTTATTTTTAGCTCTGAGCCGCTAAAATCTTAGGAACAGCTCTGACATAAGTAAGTTTTTTTTTTCGAAATTAAAAATGAATTCTCTATAAAACCAAGACATTGAATTAAAATTAAATAAGCGTATGAATTATAATTAGTTCATGATTTATCGTTCCTAATTAACCCAATTACAATTATATGGGGTATTATTTTGTATTCACTTTAAATTTCTTTCTAGTTACAAAACATTATTGGGCGACGGGGGGGGGGTTTGCCAAAATTTCAAAATTAAGCTGCTGCTCATTTGACTTGTTGAGATGTACAATTTTTCACTTGATTATTGTTTACCACTGACTAAAGAGTAAAAACAAACACATTGGCATTAACCATTTGAAAATTCTAAAGATAAGATGGGTGGGTGAAAATATCGTCTAAAGTAATAAAAGTTGGAAGAGAGCAATTTGCACATATATTTTATTTGAATACATTTGGTAACAAAATTTTAAATTCAAAAAGGTACACTAACATTTGATATAAGCGTAGATCAAGTTTGGACCACCCTCGTTTTGGAGGGATATTTGAGTACAAGTACAATATTAATTTTTAAATCTCTTAATATTAAGTATACCTCACACTTTTATGGGTGAAAATATAAAACTCACAATATATTTTAAAGAGCCTTAACGCTGTAATTATGTCCCACTATTTTTTTTACCCCTAAAACTTTAATTATATTACTTCTTTTATATTAAATTTTATTTTATTTTTATATTTCTATTTAATCTTTTAACTCCCTATATAATTTATATACGAAAAAAAATGAAAGAACCACGATAAGTAAACCAAATACCACGTAAACAACATTTGTATTAAAGATCCGTCATATCTTTGTAAGGGGATTAATTATTATAAAATTAATTTTAGTCAATTGATTAATATAATATCGATATACATACTGAAAAATAATATCTTTATATGTATCAGTATTAATCAATTAACTAACTTACCCTGAAGTTAACTTCATCGTAATGAGATAATTTTGTAAATGGTAACCGGATCAGTTTGTAAGTATTTGTAACATCATCATGACTTCATTTTTAGTCCTTGTATGGATCCATCCTATTTTGCTCTTGGTTGATACTAGATAGATAGATACTCCATGGACCCCACCCGACCTCCGTATTTCTCGCCACGTGTAGGAATTATAGGCACCCAAACAATGACAAAAAACCAAACAATCAATCCATATTCCCGTCATTTTTTTTAGTACTAGTATAGAGTAGTAGGAGTACAATACAAAAGCCGTCCGTAATGCATCCCCATCCCCATCCCCATCCCCATCCCCATCGCTTACTACCGTCAGTTAATTAACGCTTCACCTCCCCTACTCTATTTCTCTCTCCACTTCTCAAGTGTACAGAAGAAACAAAGAATCTAAATGCCAAACACACTCCCATAGGAAATTCAGATCTCCTTAATTGAATTGAATTGAGTAGGACCAGTTTTCTTTAGATCCGCAATGGCGACCCTCCAGAAATTTAAGTTCTTAGCCACTCAGTGCGCCGTAGCGGGAAGCCCAACACGGAGCCCAACTGCAAGCCCTGTCATTCACCTACGCCGCCGTAAGACGCTCCGGATGTTTCTCAGCCGCACCACCGGAAACGGTAGTCGCAGGAGACTTCCTCCCCATGACGACTCCACGGATCGGCGGGCTAATTCTCCGGAGAAGGGGAAGGAATTGGTCGGCGTTAGGAGCAAGCTCAAGGATTTGTTTGTCTCCTCGCCTCCGTTAGAAGAAGAGAAGGCAGAATCTCAAGGGTTCTTACCGGAAACCACTCCTGCCAGTAGTGTGTCGGCTTGGCGGCGTGTTGGGCCGCGCTCGCTGAGGCCGTTATCGGCGGCGTTTCGGCAGCGATTACTCGGAAGAAGTGCTTGGCGTCCTGTACTCGTTACCGTACCCGAGTAATAGTAGTAATTTTTTTTTTTTTGGAAATGTGTTGATAATGCCCGATTTTTTTTTTTTCTATTATCTGTTCTACACGTTGGCTTTGTAGCTAGTAAATTTTATCCCGCGTACTTCAATTTTTTTTTTTTTTTTTTTTAACGATTTCCTTAGATTGAATTAATATACAGGCTACTTTTATATTATTAGAAATCTGTCCTTTCTTTCTTATTTTGAAACTAGTTAGAAAAAATGTTTAAGTGAATATACATGAGAAATGCTTTGGTTGCCTGCCTGCCTATCTTGATTCTTGAGAGTTGATAATAATAATTCATTGCCATAGCTGACTTGGTCTGGTTGGTCAACTTGTTCGTCGTCAATAAAAATATTGCCAGTTCTCTAATAGTTTGTTCCCCGTCCGTCCATTCCCAAAATCCTGCAAAAGTAGAACATGATTAAGTGAAGGGAACAGATGATGCAATAGAATGCATATGCATATTCGTTGGTTGCAAGAATTATTGAGTCCACAAAGGGAGGAGTAGTTGGAAGGTTGAGAATATGACATAGCCAACAATGCTTTTGCAGATAATATTTCTGATGCTTTTTCTCTCCTCTGTCTGCATTGAACAGAATAATAATAATAATAATTCTTCACCCTCTTTCCCTGTTCCTGTTGATGGAATGATCAGTGTCAGTGTGACGATCCTCCTGTTGAGCTTCATCTGCCGTCTCCACAGCTTGTTTCTTCTCTTCCTCTGTCGAGTAGAATATCACTGACCTTTGGTGTGTGCTTATTAATGAATCTAGATTGGTTGGTTACCTTGATGTAAGTGGGTTTGATGATCCTCCTCCTCCGCAATAACCGGCAACAGTTCTGATGACTCCATCAATTAGGCCAAATTCAGATTCAACAGTCCAGAAACACCAATTACATAATAATAACTCCATCCACGATTCCACGTGTACCTCTGATTTTGAAATGACCTCCAGCAAAGACGAATGATGAGATGGAACAATAGCAGTAGCAGTGGTGGTTGAAGAAGAGGAAGTAGTTTCGGTTTCATCATCATCTTGAAATTTGGAGTGATGAAGTAACTTGTATTCCATCATAAAATTTTCATTACAAGCATTTTTTTAGAAATGTTTAAATACTCTTTAAATCATTAGATTTTTTACATTTAATTTCGTGTCCGTGAGTTAATTTTCATATTACAGTTTATTGGCCATTTCGAAATTACAATCTACATATTTTATCTATCGCAAGTACTACTGTAATTGTTAATTGGAGTGTATCTGTGTTTTTTGTTTTTTTTGGGTGCAAGCGTATATGTGTTACATTGTACATCGAAGGGTCCTTTGCTTTTTGTGAAGCCATTTTCTAGGGTCCTTGTTTTCCAAGATACAAAACTTCTGTAGTGATGAAGTTACCATTAAAGCTGCATTCAGAATCCCATGGTTCATGCATCCTCTTGCCTTGCAATAAATTAACGACGTGTTCAAAATGATCGTGCTGAATTCTTGTATTTTCAACCCTGGATTCAATTGGCTTTTAGCAGTTTTAATTCACAAATGGACTAGAAATTCCACAAAGGGTTGGGTCGGGTCGAGTCTATTGGGAGATAAAAAATTATAATACTAGAAGATTAAAGTAATTGCTGCTAATAATTACTCTCCCCCTGTATAATGACAGTTTATAGTTCTACACAAAAAGATGTTAGTACCTATAAAGACCCATTATCGGTACGAATTTATCACTAACATTGTATGATAAGTTGGTGTATGCCATTAAGGGAACAATTAACATATAAACTACTAGTACTACTGAATGAATTCAAAAATCTTTAGATAACTAACTTGTGTAAGAAATGAATAACAAAAAACTGATGATGTACGTACTGCTGCTGCTATTCCAGGGGTTTGTTGGAACAAGTTATTCGTTTGTTAGTTCGAAATAAAATTCCCAAACGCACCATAAAGGTACCTACCTAACCTTTCTACAATGCAAATCAACTCAAAAGACTCTTTTGCTCGACTATCAGGAACGAAGATTCTCCTTTATTTCATCAGCTTTGACATTTATACTTTATTTCGTGCGAGTGAGACCTTACGAAAATATGTGGAAATATCAATTCCCTTCCATTAAACTCCAACTTATTGTGTGCGTCTCCGCCAAGATTGATAATGAATTTCAACCTCTTGCCAGCCTCCTCCCTCTTCTTCTTTGTCATCATAATAATCTCCGGTTTAGACCATCTTCCAACGTCTTTTTGTATCGATGATTCTCAATTCGAGGCCTGTGCTGGGAAGTTCCAGTGCGCGAACATTCCAAATCTGGACTATCCTTTTTGGGGAAATGATCGGCCGGAGCATTGCGGTCATCCGGGGTTCCAGCTAAATTGCCAAGGTGTCTTCCCTCTCATAACTATCCAATCAACACCGTATCGAGTCCTTGGAATAGATATAGGAACACTGATTATAACTGTTGGCACACAAGATTTACTGAACGATACTTGCCCAACATATCTCTACCAGACAAGCTTGGATTATACTCTATTCAAGCATCCTCCCAACGATCAGAACTTAACTCTGTATTATGGTTGCCCTAGAGTCCCTCTTCAAGCATTGCGGCCATATGAGTTTGATTGCACGGTCAACGGAACCGACAGCTTCAGTTATTTCGTGACGACACAGGTTAATAACCTCGTACCTAACCTAAACGGGGTAACCTGCAGTAACAACATCAAAGTTCCGGTTAATGAAACAGCAGCTCAGACTTTGAGTGTTCCAATAGCTTCAAGAAAAGATTTACAGGCAGTTCTTGCCGGCGGTTTTGGGTTGGAGTGGGAGGCAAATGACTCAAATTGTAACTCCTGCGCCCGATCAGGAGGGCGATGCGGCTACAATTCCACTTCCTCATCCTTTACTTGTTTATGTATAGACCAGCCTTATCCACTTCGCTGTAATGAAACTGGAGATGGTATGTCCCCTTCCTTTACTTGTTTATCGTCATTAATAACTCCCTCTAACGATTTTAAAATTTACTTTGAATTCACCAACGGATGATGTGAAAAAGTATAAATAAATTAGGAATATCGCGTCAATTAGAGAAAAGTTGGCCAGCCGGACTTGATTCATTATATTCATGATCTTTATTTTTCTTAAATTCCTTTTGGAAGAGTGGTTTTGACTTTCCAGATGAGATGATAAAAACAAGGTTTTATTTCTCCCTCCAGCCATTTATACAGGTTAGAGAAAAAATTTAATGAAAATATTTTTTATGTAACAGATGGAGTACGTTGTTTTTTGTGGTTTGCCCATTACCATTTCATGATCTATATATCAAAAAATGGTTATTACCTTCCTAAGAACACAAATACCATTTCTTATGTGAAAACTGTTAATTTTAGTGGGTAATTAAAGTATACTTCTTTCTTTCTTTAACAGCCTTGATTTTGAATAAAATTAAAGTCATGGTGGACTCTGGACAGAGCTAGTAGCACATGAGAAAAATGAATGACACGTTACAAATTCAAATTCTCAATTGGATTCAACCACCCCAGCCCAAAAATAATATATACCCCGAGACCATAGTCAAACAAAGGCAGCCAGAAAGCCAATGTTCACCTTCCAGAAACCAGTTCACCTTTTACTCCATGTGAGTATGAATACCATTTAGTTCTTCGCCTACAGTCCTGATACTGTAGATATGAAATTTTTTTGTCTGTTTAAGGAATTAATTATTGCCGATAGTACCTTCAATCGTTTTTGGCTGAACTAGTATTTTAAGTCCTTGTTTGGATGGATGGCTGGTGGTATTCTCACAAAAAATATGAAAAAGGAGCTAGTCCTCCCACAAAAAAATTTGTTTCATTCGTTGTGCCGTTAGCCTTATGGTTCCGATACTTCGGATTGTTGGAGATGGGCTAAGCAGCAATTCAAAAGCTCTTCGTGAGGTTTTGAATGTTGGGTTTAATGTGAATTTTAGTGATCCCTATACTAGGCAGTGTCTTGATTGTAGATTTGTCGGGCAGGCAATGTGGGTTTGATTGGAATTCAAGCCGACCCATTTTCATTTGTGGACATAGCCTCTGTAATGGAGCAGGTATTTGATTATTTGGTGTATTATTATTTCTTGTTAATGATAAATTGATATTTTCTTGATTTTATGACAATAGCATGAAATACATTTTTGTTAGATCAACCTTGTTTCAAATTGCTATCTGTGTGGATTGTCTCCACCAATTGAGCTGACCTTTTGTAAATTTTCTGTTCTAGTTACATTCTTGTTAAAGATGTAGTAATGTGCTTTTGTATGGGAGAATAGATCTTGATAGATATTTGGGTGAAGTAAAATATTATCGCCCTCAAGAGTCTAACTACTCTAATCTATAGTAAATAAATCATTCTTTATAGCTTATTCTTTTATCAAATACTTGTTCAACCAGAAATAGAAGTTAAGTTCACTTGGCATAATTGAGTGTGATCTTAATTCTTAATACATATGAAGAAACTCTCTTATATACTCTCTTAATAGATTTTGCCAAGGTTGAACTAGGGTAGCTGGTTACAAACATGACCCCAAAATCCAAATGCTTCCCTTGACATGTTTACTGTTTTATTTACAGGGAATTGGTGGAGAAAATGATTGCTTTTACTGGATATTTCAAAATGATTATTATTACTTGTAATTGTAGAAATTTTTCCTTAATATGTAAAGCCCATATAATATGCTGTACATAGTCGAAATAGTTACAGTCTTACAGAAGTAGAGCCACAGCATTTTGCCTTGTTTTTTCATTTTGTGGGTTTTTTTTTTGTTGGGGGGTGGGGGGATTAATTGTTTTGACATAGTTACATTTGTGGCTTTGCCTAGCTATTCCTAAACATTACTATTTTAAGATAATTCTAGTCATGCTTCAGCTAACTGTTCCAAGTCTTATTTTGTCCAGGCAATAGCGCTTCAAGTCCAAAAACACTCGGTATAGGTAAGATTATTTTTATTTTTATTTTTTTGCTGTAGTATTTAATGTCCCTGTCATTATTAGTGGTTCAGGAAAGAAATCTTACTCTACTCTTTCATTTTCAGTCCTTCCTGTGATAGGTGCTATCCTCACTGGCATTTGCATTGGATGGTTAATCTTCTTCTGCAGGCGACGGAGAAAATGGAGGTATGCCCAATCGTCACCAGTTAATGCCATGTCCTTCTGGAAGGCAAGGGAATCCAGCAGCCATAACATTGAAACATTTATAAGGAACTATGCTCTTACCCCAATGCGGTATACCTATACAGATATCAAGAAAATGACCAACTCATTTAATGATAAACTAGGTCAAGGAGGATATGGTGGGGTGTACAAAGGCAAGCTGTCCGATGGTTGTCTAGTTGCAGTCAAGGTTTTGAATGAGACAAAGAGCAATGGGAGAGAGTTCATTAATGAAGTTGCTAGCATTAGTAAAACTTCTCATGTCAATGTAGTCACTCTATTGGGTTTCTGCTTTGAGAGAAATAGAAGAGCTCTTATCTACGAATTCATGCCTAACAAATCTTTAGACAAGTTCATATATGCTGACAGATCTTCCAATACAATCCGAAGTTTAGATTGGAAAACATTGTACCAAATTGCAGTTGGGATAGCTCGAGGTCTAGAGTACTTGCACCAAGGTTGCAACACGAGGATAGTGCATTTTGATATAAAACCTCAAAATATTCTTTTGGATGAAGACTTTTGTCCAAAAATTTCTGATTTTGGCCTTGCTAAATTGTGCAAGAAAAAAGAGTGTTATTTCGATGTTGGGTGCCAGGGGAACTGCCGGATTTATAGCTCCAGAAGTATTTAGTAGAAATTTCGGTAGGGTGTCTCATAAGTCCGACGTCTACAGCTATGGGATGATGGTTCTTGAAATGGCAGGTGCAAGCAAGAACAGAAAATTAGCTGGAGTTGCACACTCGAGTGAAGTATATTTTCCAGACTGGATATATGAGCATCTAGGAGGAAACGACGCAGAGCTAGGAATTCATGGTGTGACAAATGATGAAGAGGAAGGAGAAGCAGTAAGGAAAATGATGTTGGTGAGTTTGTGGTGCATTCAAACAATTCCAGCAGATAGGCCATCTATGAGTAAAGTGGTAGAGATGTTGGAAGGAAACCTTCAGTCCTTGCAAATCCCACCAAAGCCTTTGCTTCACTCTCCAACAAGGTCCGCACAGGATTCTTACATATCACTACCATTAAGTTCGGAAAATATTATTGTAGCCACGAACAGTATTAGGGGATAAAAATAATTTATCCATGTGAATAAGCTGAATTTTCGTGAGCTGGGTGAAGAATAAGCAGTCATGTTTTCTTAAATATTATGGTGGACAGATTTATATTTACTTGTGCTTTAGTCATTTTTTCAAAAAGAAAAAAAAATAATACTTTAATACTAGTACTATTTTTTTCCTCCTCACTAAAATCAAAGCGGGCATTGCAATCTTGAGCTCTGTATAATATAAATAAAGGAAAATGGGAGAGAAGAGAGAACACCGTACCCTGTTGTGATCTGTGAATTACACTCTTTTTTGTCCAGAAGAAAAATCTTTACAAGCTTTTCAGGTTCTCCTAAATGAAATTCTCCTCCTGTACTTCAGCCTGCATTAATTTATTGCAAACTTTATGAATTAATGAATGTACATAGACACAATATATAATAAGCTAGATCTGGCATTTTTCGATCAAAATTGAGGGACTGTGTAAACTATCCTATCAATATCCCTCTAAAGGATTGTCCATATAACCGGGATATAGCCCGAAGAAACTCAAAGAAGAAAACAACAATTCCAAATCAGCTTCACCATCTTTATTATCCAGAAAGCAACAAGTCCCAGTGGCATATTCCACATTACTGCGCATCATGAAAAAATCGTAACACATGCAATTTATATTCAATTCTATCACAATCCAGTTTCTTTATAACACTTGATGCTGATAACTTATATCCAATCTGTACTGTAAAACTAATAAACAATAGTAACGCCGACGCAAAATCCCTCTTTTTCTTCTGGAAATGACTCTCAGCTCAATTACATGAATAATTAGCAACAAAATCAATATACAAGAAAGATGCACACATCAAATCAGTCCAAACTAAAGCACCAGCCTAACAGATACAACAAATTGAATACTAATTGAGCAGCACATTTCAAGGTAATCCACGTCACATCTTCTTGGCCTCATCATCAACAGGATCACGAAGAGTCCCAAACATCCAGTCCATCCATATTGTGTAGTGACCATAATTATGACGGTATGTAGTGTGATGAATAGAGTGGTGGCCAGCACCCATTACAGGCCACAGTTTAGCATGGATGCAATCATGAATGTTTGCTGTCCAAATGGCCTCAACAAATAAAAGGGCTATATGTGATGTGAAATGCATTGGCACCAGGAAGAGAGCTAAGACATGAGGTAATGCCTGCAGTATCCCATCCAGAGGGTGGAACGCCAAACCTGTTACAAACAGAGAAACACACTGTCATTATTTAATCTAGCCGTAAAGATAAAAGTCATAAATAACAGAAAACTTTCCAAGACATAAAGATGCTTGAAAATTCAAAGTCCAATGGAAAAGGAAGAGATCCTCCAATTATCTTTTCAGTATCCATTCATGAGACAACATAATTTTCCGATGGGTTTGCTAAATGTACTATGAATATTCTTATTGTCAAGTGGTAAATTCTTGAATTCCAAGGATTTTGTATGTAGTGGAGAAAGGATTTATTCCATAAGAGCCATAAGAACAAAAGTTGTTCCAAATCCCATGTAGATTTCAGTGGTCCTAAAGTAAATAAAAACTTCCCAAATAGCATGAAAGTGTACAAATGTTATCAATGAGATGCCGACATCTGAACTAAAAATAAATTGATAAAAAATAAAACCAGGGCCTATATATTCCTATTTTCTATTTCGGAGCATAGAATTAAGATTTATTTTAACAAGGATATAAAAGAGGAGATATTCATTTAGATTTTAGAACAAGGGACTAAAAGGAAGTAAATCAATAGCGCTTTTTTAAGTTAAGATTTTAGAAGGACGTTTCATGGGCGCTTGGCAACTAACACTGAAAGCCAAGTGGGTAGACGGGATGCTAAGGACCAAAGAAGTAAATCAATAGCGCTTTTTTAAGTTAAAATTTTTTTAGACACAAACAAATCATTAAAATGACCCTGATATCTTTATCAATACAGGCTTGGATAGATAAAACCTAAATACACCTGTTTAAAATTTACTATAACTATTGTCCTTCATGCCTAACATTATACTCGACACTTATGAATTGTGTCTACTTCTATAATAGTAAGGCATACTTCAAATTCAAGGCTAGAACCTTCAAGATGTTGACCGTAAAGTAGAACTTACCAGCAAAAGGAGAAAGAGTATTTTGCTTGTTGTAGATGTGATGCGTTGCATGAAGATATTTGTAGAGAGGTTTGATGTCATGTAGCTCTCTGTGCATCCAATAAATACCGAACTCAACAATCACAAGGTAGGCAATTAAATTCCCAATGTAGGCAAGTCCACCAACGTCATTTATACTTGAAAAGCATCTAGTCCATCCGTTCTCAACCATGAACTCAGATATTGTTGGAAGAACAACGTACCAAGGCATGGCCTTCATTGCAACAGATATTTGCAAGAGCATGGCCTTATTTGTAGGGATAGCATCTGCAAAAAATGCATTCATCAGACTCAGTAATATCTTATTACTTGGTCCATCAGTAAAAGCCACAGCTCTTTCAATACATTTATAAGCTCAAGCAAGAGTCTCATTGGATCAAGGGAAACGAAAAAATTTAAATATGCTTATGTGGCCACATTGGCATCAGTGAAGGAAAAAATCAACTTGTAAATGGTAGTATCAGAGGTGCAGTAACACAGCCAAATTCTTCTACTTTAAGAAACATTCAATGAGGATTTGACTTCATCTCAAGTATTCCTTCCACAAAAATACTCACATGGTGTTGATATCATTGTTGAGGCTAATGCACAATGTATATAAAAATTCCTTGTGTTTTAAAGGTACGGAAATTACCATTTGAAAATTTAATTTTGTTCTATACCGGCTTTCACTAAGCAAAAGATTTGTGGCAATCATCTAATGGCTTCTAACGGTCATAGTGTAGCACATGCGTCCGCGTCTATATAGTTATATATATTGACAGAGAGAATGAGCATTGGCATTTGGCACTCTAGAGGAAGTTAAAATCATTTGTGGCTTCATGCTCCCCTCTATGCGACTTTAAACATACAATCCTCTAATGCTAGTGTAAAATTTTCTCACAATGTCAGTATATAGAAAATTAATTCATATATACAATGAAAAAATATTAGCCGAGAACAGGGACAAACCAAGATGGAAATAATAGTGTATATGAAAGCACCCTGATGTCATTAAATTAATCATGGATACAGTCGTAATGAAATGCAGTTCAGATATCAAGCAACTGAAATGTAACATAGCCTGTCTGGAACCAAACTTAAAATCACAGAGCTATTTTTTTAATTTGTTTGTTTTTTGGTTTGAAATGGGACGCAGTCATTCATTAAGTATATAAGATTTCACATATAAACACATTCGAATATCAAATTATCTATATCTCCATATGATGCTGATATATAACACATCATTAAAAAAATCAAATACTCCCCAAATTATAAGATCATGACTTTCGAAAGTAGATTAAAAGAATCCATGTTAATTTTGACTTTAAAAAATTTCTTAACTTAGATTTCAAAAAGTCAACAATGATCGAATAAAGGGAGTAGCATAACCAAAGCTAATTGTAAGGGCAGATTTGTCCAAATAAATAAAACATATAGAAACATAATTGTTGCCCTTGCCGGCAGACACTGCAAACATATGTGGGATATATATGGAAGATGAAAAAAGAAGAAGCACAAGGATTAAAAAATTAAAATTAATCGATACAAACGAGGAAATAAAACAGTGGATACAAAAGAGGAGGATGATTTGATTGAAATAGAAAAACTGAACAACCTTTAATGATAGGCCATGGAAAAGAAAGGAATTAAACAGAAACTAAATTACTAAATACCTTTAGGAATGTAAACGTTGCGCTTCAAGTAATAAATGTAAAAGCACCACAGGAATCCAGAGAAGAAGTATAGTAGGGTTCCGGCAATGTAGTTGCGGAGCCACCCTTGTATCAAGTGTGGGAGTGGGACCCACACCCTCTCCGGCAGCAACGTCCCCAGCACAATGCGATTGTAGAATGATGTCTCCTCCACGAACATTTTCCATGAATCCACCATCTGGGCCCTGAATTCCTGGTGGATGACGCAAGATTCCGGCGGGAGGGCGCCGGAAAACACGACGGCCGGAGAGAAAAAGGACGAGAGAATCAAAAGGGGAGTTTGGAGCTGGCAAAGACGAGGGAAAGCAGTTGTTGAGTTGTTGTTACCTTGATATATACTACTGCTTTGTGTGGGACACTGCTTAAATATTACTCGTACTACCGCCCTTTAAATGGAAAAACAATAAATTAAAAGGTAGAAATAAAGATTGAAAAAAATTAGGAGTAGCAGATAATATGGGTGGAGTCTAAAAATAATCCTTACTTTTGTTTTCTCTATATTAATAATATAGTAAATTTGTGGTTGCTAAAATATATAAATCTTATCGTGATAATTATTACACGTATTTGTTAGGACTATGTACCCACCCTATAATAAATGTGTGATTGTGTTAATTAATCTTATTTATATGATCGGACAAGTCAACTCAGGTGATATTATCAAAAGTCAACTCAAACATTTTTACAAAATTTTATTTGATAAATTGACTCGAGATAAATTAAAATATCATTCAAAAAATTTATATATAAAATTTATTTGATAAGTTATTTTTAAGTTTACCCGTGTTTTGCCTTGAGGGTAATCTAGTTTTGAGACCTTATTATAAGGGTGAATATATAATTCCGATTTAGATAGTTGACTTCTTGACTTAATATCATTTGGTCCTCTCTCAGATCCAGATCCAGATCCAGAAAAGAGTCTTTATTTGACTTTTTTAAAATTAATATGCATATTTCTAAAAGAGTCTTCTTCTTCTTCTTTTTTTTCTTTTTAATTTTAATTATATTACACTTCAGTCTAATAATAAAGATGACAATTTTTTAAAGGGATTCTCCTTTAATAATATAAATTTTGAATTAATTCATTTAATGGTATCCATAGTTGTAATTTTCAACTTCAATCAATTTAAATTAATTTTAAGACTATGCAAATTGATTTTTACATAAATAAAATGGAATCTCTAATGAGTTTCCATGTTAAACTGTATTAAAAATTTTATTCGACCTGAGTTATTAGATCAACTTTATCAATTCGTACAGATAAAATATTCTGCCTAATTTTTAAAATCTATGATCAGGTTTGACTTTTTAAAATTAATTTAAAAGATTTTCACATTCAAAATAGATATGATACATTTAACTCTTAGAAATAATAAATATTGTTACTAGTAATATATTTTACTAGTTTATAATTTTATTGTTTAAAATTAATCTAATTTTAGATCTAAAAATATATAAACTAGTCTTCAGAAAATAAATATTAATCTTAATTATCCGGTATCTGTTGAATATGCAACTATTAGCAATAATATGCAGCAAAAACAGATGATTTTTAATTTTATAAACTTAATTTTAACTCTTAAATGTCTCAAAAAATGTACTGTCAGGATGGGTTAATTGTTTAGCTTTTTTATGCAAACCTTAGAGTGTTCATCACAACATCTTGAGGTCATACATCAATAAACCTCAATTTATCGTATCTTGGCGATTCTGCGATTTCGCATAGAAAAAGAATCCAAATAATCAATTCCATTCTCGACAAAGACATTTTGGACATACAAGATCTCGATTTAATATCATGAATGACTAGTTAAAATTAATTTATAGTTCAAAATTTATGATTGCTCCACATATAAATTCTTAAGAGAATACTATAAATTTGAACAGTTTCATTAAATTTTTTAATCTCTAAATTACACATCTTAATTACTATATAAATTAGTTGAAGATTCTTGAACATATAATTGATTTAGCAGCGTGGAAAGTGAAAAAGGGTAATGGATCCTAATTTTGAAAATACGGGTAAAGAAATGTACGTAGTAAAGATGTTTTCTCACTTCTCAGTTATTGACATAATTAAATATATACCAACTCGATCCTTTCGACACAAAGTTATATGTATGTATAGTTATACTAATAAAGTTATACTACTATGTATGTATATTTATCATATATGTATGTAGAGAGCACATCTTTTATCCTTATTTTTTATATTTCTTTATATTTCCTATTTAAATTTTGATACTTATCCTCTTATTTAATTTTAAAATTAATTAATATTAAATAAAAAATCATGTGTCAAAATATAAGTGTAGAACACAAGAGAGACATGAAAAATAGAAACAAATGATCTACTCTCAGTCTCATGTATGTATGTGATTGGTGGGGTTTGGGCGCTTTAAAATTAACATGGATTTGGTGGGATGATTGGCATTTTGGTTTCATGTTATCTGGCTGTGGTTGGCTTGTTGGTTAGTTGGTCGGCTTGTCTTGATAATTATAATTATATATACTCCGTATTATTTTAGATTTTATTTTTATAATAATTTTTAATTACCAAAATGTTATTATACGGAACATAACCGCATAAAGATAAGTAAAGCTATGCTCCTTATTAAGGAAGAAGGCTTAGGTTAGGTTAGGTTAGGTTGAGTATAAGAAAAAAACAGATAAAACACACGCTCACATGGCATGCATATTATATATACATACACAAGCACACACACACATATATATATATATATATATATATATATATATATAGGTGCTTATCTACAAAGATTCGGTTCTTTGTGAAAGCGATTATTTTTATTATTAAAATTTTGACCGGAGAAAAAAAAATAAAAAATAAATTCAACAGGCCAAAAAATGGTTGTTTCATAACAATCCTGTGAATGGAATCCCTATATATATATATATATATATATATATACACGTCTCTCCCTCTGTGTATACATTATACATATGAGCAGAGGCACTCTACAGTCTACACCATTTGAGTATAAGAAAAAAGAATAATATGTGCATGTGCATGCGCTGCCTAACCTCACCTTTGGATGTGACACATAGTTGGACTAAAACAAGTGGTATATAATTTGTTCTCACGAATAATTGAGCAATACAATTAATTTATTTACAAAATTAAATTTATTTTATTTTTTCGATTGATTTTTTTTGTCTAAAATTCATCTTGGCATAGAATTATTATTAATAGGAACCAACTAACCGAATAGAAATGCACAAAAATTAGAAAATTTTAAAGGCTGAGAACCCAACAACGTGGAGGGGACCAACCCACCCACAAGGGCGGGCGGGCGGGCGGCCGGGCGGCATCGAGATTCTCATCGGTAATAGTGGTAATATATGATTCCATCCAAATTTCTCAGTTTAGCCATCTATTTACGAACACAATAATAATAATAATAATAATAATAATTTAATAAAAAGGTTTAAGTTTGAAAGTAATTAGTATTTTATAAACCATAAAAAAATTCTTTTATTTTATGTCCAAAACTCATAACATAACCTTCACTCCATATATAGATAGATTTAAGTTTCTCATATTTTTCCTACACCCCCTAGTATTAATATTAGTATAATTTAATCCTCTATTAGACAGACTAGGTTAACAAACAAACGTCGATTCACATAAAAATTTAAACTATACACATTACAAAAGTAAATAGTTGATTTTTTTTAAAAAAATTACTAATAAAATGCTCTTCGGATAAACATAGATAGCAGAGAACCATCAAAAAGTCTATTTAGCCCTTAAGCGGTTTGCACGGTTATATTCTATAGCTCAACGCCTACGGTAGATGACGTCTGCGGTTAGGTTAGGGCACCGATAGTCCACTTTAGAATTTTTCAAGGAAGAATGGAAGGAGGAGAAGACGAGAGGAGAGAAGCTGCAATAGCATCAGTCCCTTCTTTACGACCCAATTTCAACCCCAACACTAAACTCAAACGAGCTCAGCTTGCCAAGTTCCAAGTAATTACTACCCCTCGATGCTTTTTAACCGATTATTGATTTGTCTTATAATTTATCAAATTACAAATTTATGTTTTTGTTTGGCTCATTCGACATTTTTGACTTAATTTACTTACAAATGATATTTATCAATGAACATTCTTTCTAAAGAACTGGTGGTGGATTGGGTTTTGTTTTTTTTTTTATGCAATTTAGTTTTTTGAATTGGATTATGAATTTTCGATAGAATGATTGATATTCATGCTGTTCTGAAAGCACTTTCTTTTGAGGGAAACAAATGTGGTATGTTTTTAGTTGGAATTTAAACACATACTGTTGGGTGTTTTGGCATAGACAATTAGATTCAATGATATAAAGATTGAAAAATGCTACTGTAATACTCAGAATTTCGGTAGAAAGTAAGCAGTAATCATTCGGTATCAGGGTATTCAAAATACTTTAAGAGGCCATGCATTTTTCTCTTTGATTTGTTTTAGTTTATTCCGGATTGATCTGGGTTGTTTTTTTTATGTATCTAGAAAGAATGAGGGCCATCGGAGAGTGCCAGTTGCTGATACATTATTTCTTGAGTTGGCGAGCAGTATGTATGTATGTGCAAGTACTTATCTTCTTTGTATAGGCTAACAGATTTAAGAAATGACTGACATAATACAATTTAAGAATAATGATCAAATTCCGAAAGTATCCTCACAGCAGAAATGAACTGGTTCTAGCACATTTGAAATCCACTTTGGCCATATGATTGGTAAATAACTGAGTCAAGAGCTAAGCTTATGGAGAAGGGGCGTGAACTTGATTCAAGATACCAAACTCAACTAGCTTTCTTTCTCTACCTCCCCTATTCCAATCAATGAATTTTGTATTACATTCATTTCCATTTAGAAGCTGCTATCTATCTGGTTTAGAATATTTTCTTTCAATCCTAAGATCAGCAAACTCATATCACACACTTTGACTTCATTAAACTAAGCCTCTGACTGCTATTTCTTTTCAATCCAATGTCAGATATACATCAAACATATATATATATATATATATATGAGTGCGAGTGTTGTGCTCGTGTGTGGTTTCTGTCTCTCTCTCTATATGTATATTTATATTTTATATATGTTTCTTTCCATGTTTTTTCCTCACTGAATTTTGAAATCTTGAAATCTCTCTCTACTTCCACACGAAGAAGGGAAAAATAGGCTTTTGCAAATTGTATTCTATTTATCTACTAAATCTATTACTAAAATCAGTCATAAGCATGTATTTTTGTAGGCTTTTTTAGAAATGGGACTGGACTCCCATTTTGAAAAAGAGTGATTAGTAAATAAACACTTGCTTATAGAGAAAGAATGAATGATTGAATTTGTGAATCACTCTGTAAATGTTTTGTTTTTCATAAAAGTTAGTTTCTTTTTTGTTTTTTTTTCATTTCCTGGTCACCCAGCGTCCAATATTTTTCTATTTAGTTCTTTGTCCAAGTATTATGTGCAAGTTTTTGAACTCTTTTTGTCCCATAGGAGCTGCACAGAAGGCGTTTGCAACTAAAAGCAAAACCAAAGACACTTGCTTATAGAGAAAGAATGAATGATTGAATTTGTGAATCACTCTGTA
The DNA here is from genome assembly GCA_020205615.1 of Panax quinquefolius. Classification (NCBI taxonomy): domain Eukaryota; kingdom Viridiplantae; phylum Streptophyta; class Magnoliopsida; order Apiales; family Araliaceae; genus Panax; species Panax quinquefolius. Next base: position 164,913,436 of record CM035153.1, on the reverse strand, counting down.
AATGTTTTGTTTTTCATAAAAGTTAGTTTCTTTTTTGTTTTTTTTTCATTTCCTGGTCACCCAGCGTCCAATATTTTTCTATTTAGTTCTTTTTCCAAGTATTATGTGCAAGTTTTTGAACTCTTTTTGTCCCATAGGAGCTGCACAGAAGGCGTTTGCAACTAAAAGCAAAACCAAAGACTAAAAAGGCATCAAAAGGTTTGTTGACAGGTTTATTGTAAATTGTTTTTCTCATGATGTTTTGTATAAGCTATTGAACATCTTTGTAGGGATGGTTGACATTGCGGAAGAATGTATAGATGAAGGTGCAAGTAAAGTAGAGGATTTTAGTGTTTACATCTCAACAGGCAGCAATATGAGGGATGACTCCCTGCAGCAAAATAATATACCAAAAGAGATGGCATCAAAAAAGCGCCAAAAGCTACACTGGGGGTAACAATTTCCTTTAAATTATTGACAACTTAACCTTTTAAACTATAAACCTCGCAATAAAAGCAGTTTATTTGCATTGCATAATGAATTAACGTTTCTTAGTAAATTTAGATCATCTTATTTTCTCGCTTCATATTAATCATATTCTAGTGTTTGGTTTTATAATTCCACTTTCATTTGGGATGACATACTGTAGGCTTGACACAAAAGAAAGATGGGAGAGGAAATCCAACATGTAACATGTATCTCCTCTTAAGTGGTAGTAATGCAGCTTTAATTGGCAGTCACTTTTCGGGCACACTGAAGCAGATCTCTTCTGAATACTGGTCCCAGTGGTGCTCAGCTTCTAAAAGTACTTGCTTGATGTTGTTATAGTCCACGATGCAAGACCATGCTATGTCATGGGGAATATGGCCTTCTCTGAGAAGTATTTAAGGGATTGTCGCACTAGAAAGTATTGAAGCCTAGTTTCACTGTAAGTCTGTACTGGTTGAATTATTACAATCTGGCAGAAGAGTGCCATCATGAAAGAAGTTGATTTTAAACCTGTTAGGTCATTGTGCTCAACTGTATCTAATGTGTATATACCTCCTGTGGACATGTATTGTCCTCAAGAACTTCAACTCTTCTTTTAAGATTGATACCCACCAATTTTTCTTCTTCTTGAAATTGTGTCATTATTTATTTAATATTATGTTTCATTTAAACTTTCAACAGAATATCTGGAGTAGGTTTAATTTTTATAGGAAACTCTCTCAGTTTTACTATGATTTTTTTTTTTGGATTAGTTCTACCAAGATTATTTCATGCTCTAGTTGAAGAATATGATTATGATCTTTTGTTCTTTCATTACCTGGTATGTTGTCCATTTTTCCTCCCCCAAGGTCCCAACACAAACAACCACAACCTCCAACATCCATAATGGCGTAACAGTTACATGAACAACAATTGCATCAATTAGAAATTATCTTTCATTAAGCTCAACGAGCATGCAACATGCATTTCCATGGATTGCCTGGTGAGTTTGTTGCTTCGTACTATTAATTGCCAGCGCACTGGTTGCTGCTACATTTGTACATTTGCTGCAACATTTGTAAATTATATTTGCTCAGACAACAACCAGTGCCCCAATGCCACTGAAATAAATGCTTGCTGCATCATCTGCTCCTACTAATACTACCTGTTATTTTTACCGAGCCCGGAAAACCACATGACAAAATCCCTCCTATGATTTTTCCTGCAAAACATGTTGGAAAAGTTCTGTTGCATATGTGCAAACATAGCAATGGACTACTACCTACTCTGCTACAGGCATTGACTAATGCTTTAAACCAGATAACGACTACAACCTGATTTAGCAGCATGTTTTGAGGTAATAAGTGGAATCTGAACTTCAGCAAATAATAAACAATGCAACAATCATAGGGAGAATAAAATCGGCTAATATATATCACAAACCATGCCAGTCCGGCAATGTCACTAGGTCTGAAAATCTTCACTAAACACTAATTACAATTTGATCACATTTCAAAAGTTGAACCGCTAAATGGTACACCACCAAGTGATTTCAATCTCAGACATAGTCTCAGCAGAATTTGGAATTTGTATTCGCATCAAAAAGGTCCTCAGGTCAAGACTCAATACCAGTGAGCTGCAGACAATGATCTTATTTCCACAAGCATTTTGTATCCTGCTCATACTGCTGGGTTTAGAGCACGTTCAATTTCCTCCAATGATCGGCCTTTGGTTTCCACAACATTACCAGCTATATACAAGACAGCAAGAAGACAGACTGAGGCGAATCCTAGATACACTTTGCTAATCCCGAACTCAGTTACAACACTCAAGAAATATAGGCCAATGACAAAGTTGGATACCTATTCAAAATGAGAGAAAGGAAGTCTGTAACTACGCCGAAGATATGTTGTAGTGCTTATCTATTAAATAAATAAATATTAAAAACGGACACTTGGTGGATATGGCAGGAGAGTGAATGGTTATTTTTTAATTTCTGAAACATTCGACTTCTTTTTGTTATTTATAGAAACTTACAGGGTCTAAATCAAATACATAATGATCTGGAGGCTAGGGCTCAAACAAGAATCAATCACAATTCACATAAATCATCGATCTGGAGGCTTGCCGTCCATGCAACCAAATTTTGTACTCGTAAGGTGATGGTTATTCTCTCTATCATGTTCATGTGTGTGAGGACATGTTGATGGTGGATGACAAAACTGTCCTCTTTACATTTATGTCATCTAAGTTTAGAGTGGAATAATCAATTCACTAATCTGTTTTCCTTCACTGATATAAAAGAGACAAAACATGATAATAAGAGTACTAAAATGCCCTTACACATTGCATCTGTTTCATTAAGTGCCAAACACAAACTTACAGAAGCAATATGTAACTTAATTGCGTCTTGACTTACCCAATGCATGCCTAATGACAAGGCAACTGCTTTTGCTCTGATTCTAGAGGCAAATATTTCGGGAAGTAATAGAGCAGGGACAGGACCAGCACCAAGGGAAAAAGACAATACATATCTATAACATGTAAAAGAAAAGTCAAGATTAGATGTCATAGTTCAAATTTAAGGCAAAAATGGGAAAATGGTTTCAAGAAAGCAGATTATCAATATTCTGCCAACAGAACTATTTAACTTACAGAACAGTCCCAACAAGAGCAAGCGTGCCAGAATATGGAGCGAGGACCTTCCAAGAGAATGATAGAGAAAGCAGCAACATTGAAGCGGCCTTCAAAAGGGGAAAATTGTGTCAAACATGTGGCTTCACCATAGGCTGATGCTAGAAAAAAATTCTTTAGAGAGTAGATAAGATTGAAGTGTATTCTTCATTCATAATTTGCCATATAGTTTAAATAGTAATAGCTTACTATTATGCTGTCATACCATTGCAAATGAGAAAAAAAAAGTGAATCACTAATTTGGTAGGTAGTCATTGACAATTAAAACAAGACCGCTTTAGTAGGATTTTAATAAGTGCATATTTACAAATTTATGGATTATAATCACAGATTTATATTTTAAATATATATTTTCAGAAAATGTTTGAAACAACTGAAATCATTTAGGCAAGATTTTTCATCTAGAAAAATATATATAATAAAGTTATAGGAGGCACATGAGAGACGAAACCATTTTTCAGTGTGTCTCCTTATTTTTGTTGAAGGATCTATGTCGATTTTATATAAACCTTTCCTAGTTTTCCTTTTTTAAAACTATAATCTCTACTGATGCTACCTCAGCCCCCTATACCAAAAATTTTTCCTTAGAAATTCAAATTCTTGAAACTAACAATTATCAAAAATAATTAAAACAATCATGCATGAACTAAATGAAGCTTCACCATATTGATTTCAGTTGCCTAACTCCAGACACCAACTAATTAGGCACACAAAAAATTAAAAAATATACCTTGCTATGTTTAGTCCACTTTCGACATTCTTTTAGGCAACCAAATGGAATATCAAGGATTATACTGACCAGTTATTGAGACAATATAAACAGCATTCATCCTCTGACCATAGTTATACATTAATTCAATGTAAAAATGATTTTCTAGAGAAACTATATGAGGCTTTATCAATATGTTTTTATTCATGTCCATATGCTACAATTATATAACATAGATGTAGATTAATATACCATTCCTGTAAAGCTTGTCATAAGTAGACTTTTCCTTCCTTGCTTATCCATCAGAGAAGTTGCCACAATTGTGCCTGCAACATTATCGAAATTCAGTCACTTAAATTAGTACAGTTACCTTTAAAAGAGAGAAAAACCTACAGAAATCTAACCAAGAACATTTGACGCCCCAACCAGAGCACTGGCTGCAACATCAGATTCTATTCCAGCACTGCGGAACACAGAAGTAGAATAATAAACAACAGCATTTATGCCAGCCAACTGTTGGAACAGGAAAAGTGCAGCACCAACACTGACAACTGCAGAAATAAATATCTGTTAGAACTTTGATATCTACTTTCAATATCTAAGTATCATGATAAACTGCTAATGAAAATAAACATTTCAAGCGCACAGGGTTCTTATACCAACAAGTCAGCATTTTCCCTCAAGTTTTATTTATTTATTTATTATTATTATTTTACCACGGGATGTGGGGGTGTGAGGGGCATTGTTAAGGAATTACGATGCTACAGTACATAAGCCCAACACCACCGATGACCTAAGGGTTGATGATGTCACTGCAGCAATAATAGTGTCTCACTGCAATTTTTACACTGACTAATACTTAAAAGCTTTCATTTTTTGAATCTATACCTTTCCAGTACCGGCTACTGAATAGATCAAACCAGCCAGCTTCTGGTTCAGAAGAACCTTGACTCGATGCATTTAAATCATTCATAACCTCCGTAACTCTTTCTTTTCCAAATAGTTTTTTTATAGCTATTTCGGCTTGAGAAATCGTCCCTTGCTGCAACATAAACAAACCCAGCTCATCATTTTAAATGAGCGAATAGTGTTCACTAAACATATTAAAGGCAGAAGAAACCGACCAGCACATAAAATTGCAAATTTTAAAATTATGCATGATTTAGCAAACAAAACCTGATAAAGCCACCGCGGACTTTCTGGACAAAATGACATTCCTAGTCCCAATAGTACAGAGGGGATGACAGAAATACCAAACATTGTCCTCCACCTGACAAAAAATAGAATCATGATGTCCACAAGAATAACAATCGTGACAGTTTAAAAATCAGTACTTAATATCTTATCAACATAATTCATTTTGTTATTCAATGCATGCTTTCTTCATGTAGTTTATGTATTATGTACAGGGAAAATACCATAAAGGGTTCGCCGCTAAGGGCAATCCAGCCACCAATGCTGCAAGTATTCCAACACAGATAAATAGTTGGTTGACTGATCCAAGTGTGCCACGAATTTCAGTCGGTGAGATCTGGTAACAAAATTTGACTAATAAGTAGTCCAAAGGCATTTAGATAAGAAAAAGAAAATGGTGTGTTGAGAAGTTAGTACCTCAGATATGTACAGTGGCACTATGGCAGATGAAATGCCAATTCCAATTCCAGCAAGTAAGCGGCCTACTATCATTGCCTGAACACTTTGGGCTGTGGCACTGAAATGTTGGGACCGTCTAAGACAAACGATCTACAATAACTAAATAAAAATCGCAACCTCATCATTACCGACAAAAGAACAAACCAGAGAAATGCTCCCACTGCAAGTGGGATTGCATCCAATTGAAAGGCCTTCGTTCGGCCAAATTTGTCAGCCAATGCACCTCCAGTAAATGAGCCCACAGTGGCACCAGCAAGAAGTGTGCTGACAATCCATCCTATCCAATTTATTACAATGTGAATTTTTGTAGTTCTATATAATTATAAATAACGCGTCCACAAAAGATATTGCAAATGACCAATATGTGATTGATAGAAGCATGATATAAAGGATCATGACTGTATATGTTATAAAGCCATAACTATGAAAGCTTCTCAACAACAAGCTCCATCTCAAGTGGTATCATACCCTCTTATATGGTGTGGTCATGGGTTCGAGCCTCAGTGGAGGCACATTTCTATATCTGTTATGGCTTTATTTATAGTCTTAGTGGAGGCAATATGTGTGGCGCTGTAGCTGATGAAAATACCCCATATCCTAGACAAGGGGGAAACAAGAAATAGGTACTGCAACGTAAATCAAGACTGCCGTCATTCCAATAAATACTTGCCTTGTATAACAGTATTTTCAGTAATCCCGAGATCCTTGGAGAGGTACTCAAGAGCACCATTGACCACCCTGAAGTACAAATAGAAAGAGCATAAAATGGCAAACTTATTTCCATTAACAAAATAAAATAGGAAATAATTGGGTAATATAATAACAAGTAACATGAACTCAGACTATACTACCATTGACATGCAAGTAAGGGCCAAATGGTATATAAGATGAGTATAGAAAACTCAAATTCGAATTTGAGCACAAATGAAGGCAAAAAAAAGAGAGTAGCTATTACCCTAAATGATATCCAAACAAAATGGCTCCCAAACAAGCAATTCCAACATAAGGCAATACTGATGCAGAAGATTTCCCTTGGATTTTTGTGAGAGGAACAGCCTCAAGATCTCCTTCTACAACTCAAAAAAATTGTACCTTGTTAGAAAATAAATGAATAATTTAAACTATTATTTGCTGGGAACCAGAGGGAAAAAATGGTTTTTACATCCATGCCACACATCAGTATCAACTGACAGTTGTAACATTTAATCTAAAGTAATGTTCTGATCCACCAACGGATCAACAGGGTTATGATGACTTCTAAATAAGAATCAGAAATTAAATCCCACCATATTGTTTGATAAGTATTTCAAAACAATGGAATGTCTGGATTCTGGAACCAGTATAAGAGGGAATTTTTTATGCAACTCAAGGCCTTGGAAAATAAATTAAATAATACTGAAAAATTTTACTTCATGAAAACTTAATGACACTAACTTTGTATGGCCAAGTTGAAGTTTATTCAATTAGTAGTTGCTTTACTAAAATAAAGATGAAGTGCAACCAGTCAAAATGCATTGACAAATCAGTTTCCTAGAAGGCTAGCAACATAACCCTAACATTCGACAATGCAGCCTAAAAATCACTATAATTCTTTTTACCAATTCTCCTAATGTTTAGTCAATTAAACTAAAAATTTAATAGCATAAATCGATTCCTCTTTCAAAGAAAATGAAGAGCTATGTATAAATGCAAACACAAACATAACACTATAATATGCTAAATGCCTAAGTTAAAAGCTCAAAGCAATAATATGAGCAGTGAGCTCCACTTGTAATAAACGGAACAATGCAAGATTTTCACCGAACATCACTGGGGCTACTTGATGTACAGTAGCTAGAATATGTATTGCAATCGACTAAGCAAGTAAATAAGACATAAGACGAATGGTGCAATAGATAACAACATGCCATAACTGGAAAATGGAGCCACAAATAACCAAGCAATTAAGCACAAAAATAGTAGAACAAACCTGCAGCTTGAGCCTTAACCGATCTGGCCTTGGCGGATGACCGGAACACACTTTCAACACCGGTTCTCACACGGCCAAGCTCAACCCCCATAGAAACTGAATGAAGGCGCAATCCAAAGCAGGAGCCCCTCTCAGTCATGTGTAAAAGTGAACTTCTCTTCCTTAAATCTCCAAATCCTGGTAAAACCCCGTGATTTTGAAGGTCGAAACCTAAGCGAAAACTTGATGCCTGCATTTTTAGAAATTTGCCTGAAAAAATATACTTAATTTATTACTATAAGCGAAAAGTCAACGAAGTAAATAAACATTACTACTACGTACAGTAACGTAAAATTGTTTAATAAAAAGTAGTAATAATGTCATACAAGTTGAAAAACACAGAAATTTGAATCAAAATGCAACAAGAATGATTGAAAAATTTAAAACAGGAAGTTGCAAATTCAAATCGAATAAACTACTTACAATGAAATTATAGACGCTGAACTACAATACAGTCTGAAGGTTTATCTTCCCTCCCTCCCCTCTCCTCTCTCTAGTTACGTCCGTTCTTGGTGTTATCTTCTTCTCTCCTAAATGGATTTAGTTATGAGTTGCAGAGAAATTAAAGAATGAATAGGTAGATGATGGCTGGCTAACTTCGGAGTTGCCGAAAGATTCATTCATATATAAGTACGTCTAATTGAATGGAAAAGGATATACATTCAAATAAATAAATAAATATTTGACGTACAAATAAGTGAGATAATATAAAATAAATTAAAATCCAATGAATTTTTTTATAAGTCACAATTCTAATCCAATAATAGAATACCGTTCCAACCAAAATAATTGGTACTCTCGGAAGTTTCTCTTTCTCTTTTTCTAATTTATCCAAAGTTTATACACAAATACAACTGTAATCAATACTTGTATATAAACTAGTGGAGTACTTATTTAAATAGTTTTTGGATGGAGGTTAGATGGATTTTGGATTAGATTTCGGTTACGTTGGAGATGTCGCATTCCCACGTGACATGTGTGATGTTCCCGTTCCATGGTTAAAGTTACTATTTTGACCTTCATCTCTGTCTTATACCATTTAAATTATTGATTAAAATTTATTATGTTTTCACGTTATTTATTTATTATTCAATAGAATATATAATATGATAGTGTTTGTACATAGAGAATTGTTTTATAAGTCTATAAATAAAATCAATTCCGATATTCTTAAGGAAATTGGAAAGTTTAAATCGTCATTATAAATTCTACATCGACAATTTTTACCGTCAATTATACATTTATAGCGAATTAGCAATACTTTTTATGTAAAAATATCAAATAGTGTTATGTAAATATCAATTTTTGGATCCGATTAACACGGAGTAGTTAACATGATAAGTTGGTCAATTGGACAATATAATATTGACATGCAAAGAGAGATTATTTTCTACCTACGTAAAGATATTATATTAGTATTAATCAATAGACTAAAATTAACTTCATTCCAACCGCTACCTTAATTTCCTATTCTTAAACTTCACATACAATACAAGTACGAACTACGAAGCATCCCACGACCGCGAGGAGGGAAAAAAATTATTTTAAAAGTTGGGGGTTACAAATAGATAAATATAGAAGTAAAAGGGGAAATGTATAAAAAGAAACCATAACGGGGAGCTTACAAATACTGGTAACTTTCTATCCTCTAGGCGTTGTTTCAACGAAGTACTGCCTATTATGCGCTTCTCTTCTCACACTTCTTCAGTCAAATTATTGAATTGTACGAACAGTGATTAGAGGTTCGTGAAACTCCTCCATCTACTTTAGTTTCAATGGTCCTAGATTGAATTTGAATTTCGTTTCCCAACTTACAGAGTTCTCCCATAGTCCCATTAGATGATGGGTCTCGTAGTTTTAGCCTTTTAGGCATGACACTGACTGATACTGCTATTTTTAGGTCAATGTTGTATGCAATTTCAGCCCCTAAAACTTGCACACTTTATCCAAGCAACCCTTGTTTTCGTCCGAAACATATAGCTCCCACAAGGCTTCGTGTATCGGCTTCATTGCCAGAACCAAATGGGGTTGCTGCAAAAGTGGAGTACACTCCTTGGCTGATTGTTGGATTGGGGAACCCTGGAAACAAGTATCATGGAACTCGGCACAATGTAATTAAGTTAATTACTACTTAAGTTTTGTTGGTGTTTTACTGATTTTTTTTCCTTCTAAAGATGGTATTTGTTTCTCTACAATTACATTCCATTGTGGATTAGGTTGGTTTTGAAATGATTGATCGAATTTCTCAAGAAGAAGAAATTATGATGAATATAATACAATCAAAAGCATTGGTTGGAATAGGTGCTTATTTAGCTCTATTTCCTTTATTCAATTTATTTAGCCACTCATTCTGAGTTTGATGTGTACTCTTTGACTTTTCTGTGCTACAGTGCAGGTTTTACAGGAGAGGTACCTGTTTTGTTGGCAAAGCCTCAATGTGACGCCCCCAAAATTAGGAATTAGGTATACGTCACCCATCTTGGCCGCCACTTTTATACTAAGACATAAATTCAAATCTGTTTACTTAACCTAACTGTAATTAATGCAATCGGCGATATAAATCGTGAGTTTGAATACAATATTGTCTACTGAGATATTATACAAATTCAAAAGGAAATTAAATTCTGTTATTATCATACTATTTCACGAGAATAGTGAGAATTACTAACGCTTATCCTCTGGACCATTACTTCGCTCCTTAAATTTCATCTCAAATGATGTTCTCATTTCAAGAAGAAACGATTGAAAGAAAAAGGTGAAATTCAACTAAATTTCAAGAAGAAATATTATGACTAAGATAATGCAGAATAAATTATCATTAATTTCAACAAATGTTAAACCGATAAAAAAATCTGATAAACCAATGGTTTAAGCAGCGGAATAAGCAATCCATTAAAAGAGTCAAGAGAGAATAAAGTCTACTATCTTTTGGGTTTTAAAGGTTTTAATCAATTTTTATCGGCAGACTCAAACAATAAATAAACCACCACATCTAATCATCCCCGCATTCTGCTGGGCCAAGATTTTCATCAAATTATCAATGGTCATGGATCTATACCGAATCACCCCCGGTCATAATCATACCAAAAACTATCCATCAACGTGCATTCACAGTGCCACTCGAGGACTTTTTGTCGCATCATTTATATCAAGTCACGATTATACCGAATGATCCTCATTATAATCATACTAAGTTCATCTACGCATCGTAGTTAAAAAGATAACATAATATAACATGAGGATGATGACAATGACATAGTAATTCAATAAAACAAGTTCAAGAATTATTTAATCCATGAATTATTAACGTCCAAATTGTCGGCGACATCGCTTTAGTAGAAAGTAAAATTCAATAATGATCGGAAGAATATTTCCATGAAAAGATCTTTGGATGAAACGCAAATATCGAGGATATTCTACTAATTTCATGGAAGATAGAAAGTCAAAGTTTTAACCAACCCAGTATAATAAAGAATGGAATAACAAAAGAAATCACCATGCAATGCGCTTGGATTGCAGATGACAGTTTATTCCAATGAATAATAATAACGGAACTGGTCAAATTGAAATTCACAATCGGGATGTTCCAACGAGAATAATAAAGATGGAACCGGATCCGGTTGTAAAAACACACGATAGGATATTCCAACAGAATGATAAAGACGGAACCGCCGGTCCTGTGTAAAAACATGCATGGATGTTCCAATGAATAATAAAATCGGAACTGCGTCCCGGTGTAAAACACATGCATGCGATGTGTTCCAATGAATAATAGAAGAATGTCACCAAGTATAGGGTAAATCACAGATATCAAAGTTATTCCAATGTAAATAATAAGCGATGGAATAACATAAGGATTTCACCAAGTATAGGGATATCATGGCGTATCAAGTTATGTATAGGGTATGCCACTTTTATAGGTTATTCCAATGAATAATAATGAATGGAATAATGTAAGTTCTCTTCAAGAAGAAAATAATAACACCCCTACCGTAAAAGAACCGAATATAAGAAGTAGTGAAGTAGCGAATCTCTTCTTCTTTCTATAACTTTCTCTCTATAAAACTCTATAATTTTCTCTGTAGTTTGAAATGAATTAAATAAAAAAATAATGAAGGAATGAAACACATTTATAGGAAAATGGAATGATAAGAATTAATCCATGAATTCATTCAGATTGATTTACTTTTAATCGACGGTCCATATTTAAAGAAAAATCTTTTAAATAAAATATAATATATTCTATTTATATAAAAAAACATTTACTATCTGAAACACTATGCAATACTACGCAAAACACTATCTGAAATACTATGCAACACTATCGTAATAAAATATAATATATTCTATTTATAGAATAACTTTAATAAAATATTCTATTTTATATAAAAGATGTTTCGCTTTTATTACGTTAATAATACTGAATAAAACAAAACGTCATTATCGCTTATAATAATTCATATTATTAATCGACAATAATGGAATCAAACCGAGTGACTTCTCACATAAGCGTCAATAATCAATACCGTGTCTTTACTATGCAACCACACGTTCGACATCGCTTTTTACTACTGAGTAGTTCAACAAGAACGGTAAAACTTCCGCCGTTATTTCAATAAAATATTTTTGTCGTTTTCTCAATCCGATGATAATTACATTGTGGGTCCACCAATGATTGAGTAGTTATGCGAATATTCCTATTTAAACCGAATATTACCCGACCAATCAAATATAATATAACCACTGCATACTTTGCAAAATTTATAAATACTACCCACAATTATAATATTATCTCAAATTCACACCATAATATTAAAAATTATTTCGACAAAATTTAAATTTTTATTGATAAAATCTGGGTCCGATAATCTCCTCCTCACTTATGGAATTTAGCCCTCGAAATTAGAATTACGTCACTGTATGTTAAAGAGGTGAGGTACCTCAATACCTTTATCGTTAAAAATATTAAATTCATCTTCATGATCCGCGAAAGATATTCATTAACAATTCATCTTGCACTACGCGCCAAAGATATACAATCAGAAAACCAATAATCTTTGAGACGCACTTAATAAGTATCACGACCACGAATTATCCATGCACCTTCTTGGCCAGGATATTCGTGTTTTTCAATCTGATCATGATTATACCGAAATAACCGTGGTCATAATCATACCAAGTCTATCAATGCACTACTGACCAAAGATGACTTTTACCATATCCATGAATTAATATTTCATTACTTGAGACTCAATTTCAATAATTAATCCATATCATCGAATCATCCCCGCACTACGTGCCAAGGATATTCATTAAGATCACGACCACAAATTATCCATGACTACTACCAAAGATAATTGTGTTTTCAATTACTGATTATGATTATACCGAACAATCCAGTCGTATAATCATACCAAGTCCATCTACGCACTACGCGCCACGTATGACTTTCAACGTAATATAAGCGTGGGATAATGATATAAAGAATCAATCAAATGAGATAAAGGATAAATATTAAACATTTATAATATAATTTATCCGAGATTCAAGAATATCCCCATGTTATCAATCACTTAATAATCTCATAATCTAATATCATTAATATTATAACAATATTTTAATCACTTTTAAATTTATAAACAATTTATCTTAATTGTTTACGCTTTTACCATATAATGCATTTAATCATTCAAAAATGCCATACTCATAAGATATCATCACCAATTATCAAATCTCTCAAAAATATGCATATACTCTATATAGGATTCTCTAGCCATAATATCCTATTTTCAACTTTTCATACTTATATAACATATATAACTCATATGTTAAGTAATTAAACTATTTTCATGAAAATACCAAATCACTCCCAAAAATATTTCTTTTCTGGGATTTAGCATAATATAGTCCCATAATGAAAATATATTTTTCTCGAATTTTAAAATTCATTTACTATTTTTCAAAATCAATTTCTAATTAATTCCTTAAGAAATTAGCTACCTCAAGTTTAACTCCAAAATTCCCAAATCTTGGCAGGACCTTACACATGTTAACGTGAGCTTCTAGTTTAAATTTCATGGTCATCGAGTTATAGAACTCGGTTATAGCGTTTTATTTCGGAAAAACCTAAATATTGAAAGAGTCATAACTTGCTCATTTTAAGTCAGAATGAGCTCATTTTTGGACAGGAGATACTTTATACCATATACCTTCATGTCCCTAAAGGCCAGAATTTTTCTCATAATTTAAGTGGCCGAAACAGTCCCTTAAAGTTTCTGGGCAGTAGCATTTTCAAAATTTACAGCTTTGGCCTCCTTTGCTAAAATCAGTCCCCACAAAAATCTACAACACCTTTTCCAGTAATTCCACTTGGATTAGTTAGATAACTCATAGATCTAACTCTAGGACTTGACCACATTCAAAAATTCAAAATATAATAGGAGATATGGTCAATTGAATTTCATGTTACGTTTTTCACCAAAATCTGATTTTTCAACCCTTTGTGATTTCTAAGAAACTTTCATGTTTTCACATAATAACCACATAACTCATCATAACATTTACTAATACTTCATATACTCATGATTTTCATTAGTCCAATGCTTTTATTATGACTTTCATCATAAACCACGTAAAATCGCTCATTTTAGTTGAAGAAATATTTGAGGGTTTAAGAAATGGGTTTTTGTATGCGGGTCAATACAAAATTCGATTTCACGCTCTAGGTAGGCTAGAAATCTTCAAGAATACGTCAAAAAATTTATTAATGATAGAAATATCATTCAAAATCGCTACTCTTATCCAAGACCGGATAATACGTTACATTGATACCAATCTGTGACTTCTATCCCTTAACCTAGATAACCTCACAATGATACCTATAAACTTGCCATCTTCATTCACGATGTCGCCTCTGAAAAGTCCACTTGGTACATTTCCACACAAGGAAGTCAACAACGAAATGATCGGGGCTCTTTACTTATGGCTTGATATAACAATGATTAACTTTAGGGTTTGGTTACTTTGAATTCAGATATAACAGAGTTGGTTAGGAATATGAAAGCTAACAACCTTACAAAAAGAATAATAAGTAGTTAATCAATCGTTTTCAAAAATTACCTCAAAGGCAAGAATTTTTAAAGATATAAGATCGTGAAAGTGTTTATTTGAAACAACGAGATTAATAAACGATGGAGGTAACGTAAGGTTTCTCCCAACGAAGTTTCAATAGATAAATCAAAGTCTAATTTTTTTTTTGAGTCAAATTTAAACATTGAACACAACTAGGTAGAATAAAAGAGTGGGTAGAACTTGTATTGAATAAAGTATAGACTTCGCAATAATTAATTTACCCGTAATAACTTCGTTCGGTTTCTCGACAAACGCCTCGCTTAAATTACCGAAGTTTGACTTTACTATAGGGTACATTCCACCCTTAAGTGCTTCTTCACATTCCCGATCCATGATTTGAATCATTATTCTCCGATCCATATCGAATTCGGGTTGACCGCTATGCATAGGGTAATTCAATTCGATGTTAAATTCTCCCAATTCTCATTCCAAAAGCAAAGTCCATTTCATCTATTTTGGTTTTATTGGATCTAGACGTCTTTTTCTACACTATCAACGCGTTGTGCGCCTTTTACCCATGCATCGCCTATTCTCCTTCGTTCGGTTGTTTCTTCTTTCAAATGATCTTTGATTTTTAAATTCTCGATTCCAACTTTAATATCTTTCACCTCGCCAAAGCGTGATTTTGTTCGAGCATCACATATCGGGTAACCCAATTTTGAATTGTTGTATCCTTTGTTCCACGAATCGTTTGCTTGCTTCTTCAACTGTTCTTCTAGCTCACGAACACGATTTTGTAATTCTAAGTTTTGATCATAAATTTCTTCTAACCAATTCTCCTCAGGTTCCTCTTCTTCCTCTTCTTCCTCTTCTTCCTCACTTTCAGCTGCTACCTCTGCAACTAGCTCGGGTGCAACAATTAGTTCTTCATTTACTACGTGGATATCTCTAATTTGTTCCTCGTCTGACACTGCATTAACCTGATTAGTGATTAAAGGTGTCACAACGGTCACATTCACTCCATTGTGAATATTTTCAGCTGCCATTTCCAAACACTGCCACAACACAAGGATTAATTAATATATCAAATATTATCCCTATACTCTGACCGACCAATAAAATACCAAATAAACTTAGGTAGGTCATACTAGCGAAGAATTTCCGCTCTCTCCTCCTAGTTCTTATCTCACATCTTAGCTGGGATCATATCCTAAGCTCGATATACTTGTCGCGACGCCCCAAAATTAGGTATACGTCACCCATCTTGGGTCGCCACTTACATGGTACATAAATTCAAATACAACTTATTAACCTAACTGCGTGGTATGCAATACGACATAAATCGTGAGTTTGAATACAAATATTGTCTACTAGATATTATACAAACTCAAAAGGAGTCCTCATTACAACTATTATCACACTATTTCACGTAATAGTGAGGACTACTAATGCTATCCTCTCGGACCATTACTTACTCCCCGACTCTAAATCAAATTTATGTTCTCATTTCAAGAGAAAACGGTGAAAGAAAGGGTGAGCTCAATCTAGCCCAAAGAAGAAATATTATGACTAAGATAATGCGAATAAATTATCATTAGCCTTCAACAATGTTAAGCCCGATAAAATACAATAGACAACCAGTTTAACTGCGCTGAATAAGCAATCCATTAAAAGAGTCAAGTAGAGAATAAAGTCTACTATCTTTTAGGTTTTAAAAGGTTTTCATCAATTTTTATCGTTGAGACTCGACAATAAATAAACCACCACATCTAATCATCCTCGTATCTGGCCATCGAGATTTTCATCAAATTATCAATGGTCACGACTATACCGAATCACCCCCAATCATAATCATACCAAAAACTATCCATCATCTGCATTACAGTGCCAATTTGAGGACTTTTGTCACATCATTTATATCAAGTCGTGATTATACCGAATGATCCCTCATCATAATCATACTAAGTTCATCTACGCACGTAAGCCAAAAGATAACATAATATAACATGAGGATGATGACAATGACATAAGTAATTCAATAAAACAAGTTCAAGAATTATTTAATCCATGAATTATTAACGTCCAAATTGTCAACACGATCTTTGTTTAGTGAAGTAAAATTCAATAATGATCGGAAGAATATTTCCATGAAAAGATATCTTTGGATGAACGCAAATATCGAGGATATTCTACTAATTTCATGGAGTATAAAGTCAAAGTTTTAACCAACCCAGATAATAAAGAATGGAATAACAAAAGAAATCACCACGCATGCAGCGATCTTGATATACGAGTTATTCCAATGTAGAATAATAATAACTAACCAGTGTCGGGTGAAATTCACAATCGACGCTGATGATGTTCCAACAGAATAATAAAGATGGAACCGGATCCCAGGTGTAAAACACACAGATAGGATATTCCAACGAGAATGATAAAGATTTTACCAGGGTCCTGTGTAAAACACACGATGTGGATGTTCCAACGTAATAATAAAAAAGCGGAACCAGTCCTTGTAAAACACACGTGATGTGATGTTCCAACGTAATAATAGAAGAATGTCACCGAAGATATAGAATCAAGCAGATACAAGTTATTCCAATGTAATAATAAAGAATGGAATAACATAAGATTTCACCAAGATATAGGAATGTCACAGTGTCATATCTGAGATATGTATAGATGCCTACTTTTTATAGGTTATTCCAATGTAATAATAATGAATGGAATAATGTAAGTTCTCTTCGAAGAAGAAAGAATAACACCACTTCCGTAAAAAGAATCAATATAGAAGTAGTGAAGTAGCGAATCTCTTCTTCTTTAACTTTCTCTATAACTTTCTCTATACATAAACTCTCTGTAGCTTTTGATGAATTAAGTAAAAAAATAATGAAGGAATGAGCTTCATTTATAGGAAAATGGAATGATAAGAATTAATCCAATGAAACTATTCAGGATTGATTTACTTTTAATCGTGACTATTCATATTTAAAGAAAAATCTTTTAAATAAAACATAATATATTCTATTTATATAAAAATATTTTACTACGCAAACACTATCTGCAATACTATGAAAAACACTACGCAAAAAACACTACGCAACACTACGATAATAAAATATAATATATTCTATTTATAGAATAACTTTAATAAAATATTCTATTTTATATAAAAGATGTTTCGCTTTTATTACGTTAATAATACTGAATAAAACAAAACGTCATTATCGCTTATAATAATTCATATTATTAATCGACAATAATGGAATCAAACCGAGTGACTTCTCACATAAGCGTCGATAATCAATACCGGTGTCTTTACTTGAACCACACGTATTCTTTTCTTTTTACTACCGGTAGTAGTTCAACAAGAATCACGGTAAAACTTCCGCCGTTATTTCAATAAAATATTTTTGTGTTTTCAATCCGATAATAATTACATTATGTGGGTCCACCAATGATTGAGTAGTTATGATTTAATACTCCCCGCTAAACCGAATATTACCCGACCAATCAAATATAATATAACCACTTGCATACTTTGCAAAATTTATAAATACTACCCACAACTATAATATTATCTCAAATTCACACCATAATATTAAAAAATTATTTCGACAAAATTTAAATTTTTATTGATAAAATCTGGGGTCTGACACTCAATCTTATATGAATTTCAGTGGAGAATCGGTTCGTACTCTTATTTCTTTTCAGCTGTGATGTGTTAGCATTTGATGCAGTTCACAGTTTTACTCTCAGGGTTGACTATTTTATTTTTAGGTTTGTTTAGATGAATTGGGGTTTGAGCTGTATTATTGTGTTTCTCACTGTTTGGATGTAACAATCGATTGCAGTAAATCAATCCGTTACTAAATTTGTCTTATTTCATGATTATGGCCTTCTAAAAAGAGTGGCTGTCATCAGTACAAACGGTAGCATGGAAATAATTTTAGTTTCATTTCATGCCACATAAGAAATTTTGTTATAGTGATATTGTTTTGCCTTAAGAGTATCAAAAGCGCAATGAAGCCATTTGATCTCTATTGGACATTCAAAATTCTAGAATGGATGATTTAAGACTTGTAACTTCATGCTAAATTTGACAAATCCCCTTAAAGTCCCAAACCATCCAATTTCGAAATGTCAAATTTTAGCGTTTCTCCTTTTACAATGGGTCTTTTTGTTGGAATACAAATCTGCTGCAACTTGGTGTACTAGTATTAAAAAAGTCATGCTATGCATAATGAACCTTGCAAATTCTCTCGGTCAAGAAAATCCTATGGCTGGCTTGGTTATAAAAGATACGAGTAATATATACAGTACCAAAAGAGTAAATTGTTAACATTTGACTTTGAGCATATGAAATCATATAATTTATGCCTTAAAATCTGTTAGACATACTGGTTCTTGCTTGGGGTGTTACATGATATATAGGAGCTCTATAAAATGTGTCAAACAACATGTTTTCCATCACTCATTCCTGACATCAGCTGTTATTGCATAGGGTTTCTCCATTTTGTACCTTTGGATGCTGTAAAAACTAAAATGTATAATTCAACATTTTTCTATCCTCGTTAATGCCACTAGTGTTTCTTTCTTGGGGAAATACTCTTGGAAAAGACCATGTACAATATAATTCAGAATTGAGATGTTAAAGGGAATGATTTTCACATTTGAGAAATTATGTTCTTGAGGTGGCAAGTTCTCAATTTTGAATGTATGCTTTTGCTTTTATGTTTATATTAAAAGACGTATTTTAAGTTTCTCTATTAATTTCCGCTATGTGCATATACTTAGTTTGTTACATCTTATTTTTGTTAATTTACTAGGTTGGACCACTTGCTGCATATTTTCAAGTACCCTTGCATCATATCCTACTGGTATGCAATTTCATACCATTGTTCAGTTACATAACATTGGATGCATAGTTATGGGATTCCTCATGTAGGTTTATGATGGGCAAAAAGCACTTTTACCATATTGTGGTTGTAGTGTTTTAAGCAATTAGCCACTGTGTTTTTAAAATATTCAATTGACCCACTATGCTTTTTAAAAATATACAATCAAGCCATTCCGTCCAATTTGAGTAACAGACGTTAACAAATCTGCTTGGGTTGCTTACGTGACTTTTTGAAAAAAAATAAAAAATTACGTGTATATGCTGACTGGCTTTTTGAGGTCAAATTTGCAGAAAGTCGGTCAAATTTGCAGAAAGCCGGTATTCACCGTAGTTTCCGGCCACAAGGTCAAGGAACACATACCATAAATTTGGCATACCCAAACACCAAAACTGACTCGATAAAAAAAATACACCAACAACGATTCCGAATCAGCATGGATAAAATTAAATCAATTAAAACCCATATCAACCCAAGATTTTGAAACCAAATCATCGGAAATAGGAAACAAAAACCCAATCGAGAGAAGATAAAAGAAAGACAATGAAACAAAGTCTGCAGATACAGCTTCCAAATTTCTAATTGTAAGAGCAACCCACTTCACTTTCAGCAAAACCCATTACATACAAACTTCAAATCAAACGAGAAATCAAAAAAAAAAGAGATAGATAGATGAGATAGTTCTTAGCCACTCAGTGCGCCGTAGCGGGAAGCCCAACACGGATCCCACGAATCGGCAGAGTAATTCTCTGGAGAAGGGGAAGGAATTGGTCGGCGTAAGAAGCAAGCTCAATGATTTTTTTTTTGTATCCTCGTCGCCGTTAGAAGAGAAGGCAGAATCTGAAGGGTTTCGGCAGCGATTACTCGGAAGGAAGAAGTGCTTGGCTTCCTGTCATTACCAACCACTGTAATAGTACTAATTTCGTTTTTTTGGAAATGTATTGATAATGCCAAAAAAATAATAAGAATTATTATCCGTTCTACACGTTGGCTTTGTGAAATAAGATGTAAGAACAAAAAAAAACCACCTAATTTTTTATTTATTTTTATTAATAATTTGCATTTACATTTGTATTTAGTTATTGATAAAAGGAAAGTGATATTAAAAGAAAGGAAAAGAGATTGTTTTTTTTATGTTTAGTTATTAAAAAGTTTTAATATTATTTGTTTTGTTTGGAATTAATTTTAAAATAAAAATAATTATTAAAAGAAAGAAAAAGAAAAAATTATATAGAAAATAAATTAAAATATTTATTTTAATTTATTATTTTAATTATTATTTTGTCACATAATTAATGATTTTTATTTTATTTTTTTGTTGAAATTAATGTAATGTTGTAATAGATCTCATTGATACAAAAAAATTTTGATATATTATTTGTATTATTTGGAATTAATTTTAAAATAAAATAATTATTAAAAGAAAGGTAAAGATAAAAGGAAAAGAAAAAATTATAAAAAATGAATTAAAATATTTATTTTAATTTTATTATTATTTTAATTATTTTTTTATCACATAATGATTTTATTATTTTATTTTTTTGTTTGGGAAGAATTTTTTTTAAAGAAAATCCATTAAACAAGCATATACTGACTTTCTACAAATTTGACCGACTTTTTGCAAATTTGACCTCAAAAAGCCAGTCAGCAAATACACGTCATTTTTATTTTTTTTCAAAACGCTACGTAAGCAACCCAAGCAGATTTGTTAACGTTTGTTACTCAAATTGGACGGAATGGCTTGATTGTATATATTTAAAAAGCACAGTGGGTCAATTGAATATTTTAAAAGCACAGTGGCTAATTGCTTAAAACACTACAACCACAATGGGGTAAAAGTGCTTTTTGCCGTTTATGATGAGACGAACTTGCCAAACGGTGTTTTGAGACTTCAGCAAAAGGAGGACATGGCTACCACAATGGGTATTATTCCTCCACAACCCTGTATTCTTCTGCTGAATAAAGATTATTCAGATGATTATTTAGATTGTTATTATCCGTGAAAATGCATGTTGGTTACTGTTCCCTACATTTTGCATTCTAAAGCAGTACATCAAGCACGTAAAAATAGTCAACCTGGAGTGCCTTGATTTGAAAACTGAAACCCATCAGTCTTATAGTTTGATGAATTGGCTTGTCTGGCCATTTTGCTGCTTAAGATGATGGCTATGTTAAGGTTGTATTGTGTATAGCACTTAAAGGCTTGATGAGATCAAGGCTGCATATACCCAACTCAAATTTCTTCCACATGCAATGCTAAGTTACTTGGCTTGAGTGACATAATCTATATAATTGTCATTTGATGGTGTAATCATAGGGGAGGGGAACTGACACTTGATAGTTTTTATTGAAAGTGAACATATGATGGACTTTCAATATAGAACTAATATTCTTGTTTCATTCATTAACTTAAATTCTAGAGCAGTATAATATTGTATGCATGTATGTACTTCCTAGTGCAGTATGATATTTAAGCATTACAAAAATACTTCTTGCATAAATAAAGAGGGTTAAATCATTTTTTTCACCACTGTACTGGGTACAGGTCGAATTTATATTTACATATTGAAGTCAATTTTTCTTACAATCGATTCATTAAATTATAATTTTTTTACAATCCTTTACATATTTTGTTAAATAATTTGACTTTTAACAGAATTAAGGCACATGACCAAGAGGCTGTGTCCATGTCATATATTTGTCAACTTGACTTGTCATGTGGAAAATAAAAAAAGAAAACTAAATATTCAAAGCAAAATACAGATTATTCATCCTCTCTCTCATCCTTATCACTACCAATTACTCTCAACCACCCATCATCATCATCATCATCATCATCATCATCATTACTCCACCACAGTGGCAGCAACAACACCTACAATCAATTATTTTCGTTTCTTATCGTTAATTTCTTCTTACAACCTTGTTCAATCCATTGAATAGGGGCAATCTCTATATTTTATAAATCTGATAAACGTCTTGATTTTGTTAAGAATTGATGTTCCGTCTTCGATAATAGATCTGAAAAAAAGTAGTACAATAGTTCCACTTCACTACCACAAATCTGAGTATGACTTAGCTACAATATTCGACTATTTTCGATTGCATTTTAATATAAAGAGGATGGAGATTTGATGAAACTAAAAAGTTTTCCAGCCGGTGAGTGTTATTTGGGGCCGGCGGTGCTAATGGTGACTCCGAGCG
This sequence comes from Panax quinquefolius, assembly GCA_020205615.1. Lineage (NCBI taxonomy): Eukaryota > Viridiplantae > Streptophyta > Magnoliopsida > Apiales > Araliaceae > Panax > Panax quinquefolius. Next base: position 164,890,752 of record CM035153.1, on the reverse strand, counting down.
TGATTTGGGCTGTTTACTGGTTGTAAGTGGTAGTAACGTTTTGATTCTTGATATGTTGAGATAGGTGGTGAGGCCATGGTGTTTTGAGTAAAGAGGAAGAAGACTATATATTTTATCTTCCAGGTAGTAAAATTTGAAGATGTGTTGGGTGATGGTGTTCATAGTGTTCTGGGCTTACAAGTTAGTTTTTTTTTTAATCTAGTTACTAGACTAGGTCTTGAATTCTGTTGGATAAACGGATAAAAAATCTAATTAAAAATGAAATTACTAAATTAGTAGTTGTGTAAAGACCGGAAGAGCCTTTATATACTGTATATTAGCACAAGATTTTACTACTCAAGTTGCGTTATATACTCATCATCAATACATTGTAGGTATAACCTTGATATATCCCAGAATAATACATTTTTGTTATCGTGTCGTCTTATCAACAAAAGACTCGAAATCAGCTTCGTATAAAGGTCACGATCGATATTGTCACTAGCATCAATATCATTTTCCCCCTTTTTTTAGTTTTCTTATTTTACATTCTTTTAATTTTTTATATTTATAATTGTTTAGTTTTTTGTTTTGTTTTAGTTTTGTAGTGATATGCTAATACTTTATTTATTTATTTTTTTAACATATATTGAAGTTTTATTGTGTTTTAATTAGTTTAAATAGCATTTTATTTTTTAATAGTAAATTGTTTGTTTTTAATAGATTTACATAATTTTAATAATTTAATATGGTAACTATGTTATACATATATTTTTTAAAATTTCTAATACAAGTTATTCGCTGTCACGTCATGTTTTAATTAGTTGAATAATCCATATAAGTGTTAAAATAGTGCCGCATGGATGTGCCGTTAGCTTTTAACATTCTTAGACAGAATTAAATAGTGTTAGCTTTTAACATTCTTAGACGGAATTTTTAATTTTTGTATAAAATGTGTAGTTCACTGAGTTGACTCGTAAACCAGTAGACCAATCTTGGCTAATTGAATTCAATTTCATTCTTTGGTTTCTTTGTTTTCAGATTTAGATTTTCACATGAATTGCAATGAACTGCATTTCATATGATTCAGAGATCGATCTTTCCACATGTCACTCTGCCAAGGTGAACTATTTCCTTTTGGTTGGTTTCTTTAGAAGGAGAAATCCACGGTCAATCCGATCTGGCTTTCCTGCCATTCGACCTCAATTCAGTTCAGTGGGAAAAAGTGATTCAACCCTAAATAAAGATTGCTTTAATTGTTGGTAGCTTATTTCAGGGTTAGGAGCGTTATGGAATATTTGGATGGTCGCCGAGAATTTCCTCGGGTTTGCATAGGTGGTGTCGTCATTACTGCCTTTACTTGCTTCCCCATTTTTTTTTTTTTACTGAAGTTGAACTAATATACATCCGTTTCTATCTAAGAAAACATTCACCTGCTTCTTGTAGGAATTGGAAATCCACCAGGTACCATGGACATGAAAGCATATCTTCTCCAGAAGTTCAGCTTGTTGGAGAGAGAGCAGGTGAAGCATATTTCGAGTTCCAATTATTTCCCCATATCATGAGCAAACTTTTTATATTTGATCAGTAAGGTTAAACCGGAGCTAGTTATTATCTTGATCCCAACCCACAAGGTTTGTTGATATATGTTTAACAGGTTTGGTACTCTCGACTTATTTGTTTAAACCATATTGGCAGGGTATTTTTTATTTTATTTTATTTTATTTGTATGGTAGTTCTTGTTGAAAATGAGATTTGAAATATTAAATATTAGAGTATTTTGAGGCTCAATTAAATGAGGGATCCACATTTCGAAAATGTCGGGTCTTTGCACCAATGTGTTCTCCTTCATGAGGAGTATAACTTGGTATATTTATATGTTCAAATCCATTAAGAATTGAATGAGAAAATTGACTCCAAAGTCACCTACTTGATTGTTGAAAAATACAAAAGTCCCACATAGGACTTGAGAAGGAAAATTGAAGAACATATATATGGGATGTTTGCTTAATGAGAAGGGCCCCAAGGGGCATCCCACTTTTGTGGAAGGAAGAGGACCTAGCCAAGGCTTGGTTCAAACTCGCGTTTTGCTGTTCGGTCGGGTTGGGTTTGGTTAGGTCATGATATATATTTTTTTGACAAAATTTGTTTAATAATATTGATCACGACACTACGTCATTTTGACAACAGTTGAACGCTAACGGTCATATCCCAACTAATAACGCGCGGAAATTTTCTGTAAATAAACAGTATGGGGCGCATTTCTGATATACACATTTTTTCCTTCTCTTCTCGTTTCAGAAGTTCCGTTCCCCGTTTTACATTATCCGTTGTCGTTCTACAAAAAATTCCCTGTTCCCGATTACGTGATATTCCGTTCCTGCTCGCAAAATCCCGCTTACGTGCAAAATTGTTAAGTGTGCGATAAGTTTTTCCAATGTTTTTCCATGCATGTATCATTAACATTCATATTAAGTTCAATCGTAAACATTGAATTTGGTTCGATGAATTCTTAATTTTGTAATGTTACTAATTAAGAATTGAAATCCGTTTTATCTTGAGAAGCAATTATTCATTAACCCTTAACATCTCGTGAGGAATAAATTTGCTTTAAGGAGACTTTGTGAATTTAAAGGACTCGGATTTATATTTTACATTTTACAACGTCATTTTGACAACAATTGAAAGCTAATTCATATCCCAACCGATAACGCTATGGAAATTTTTACGTAAATAAACGAAGATGGGCGCGATTTATATACACATTTTTCCTTCTCTTCTCGTTTTAGAAGTTCCGTTCCCCGTTCTACATTATCCGTTGCCGTTCTACGAAAAATTCCGCTCCCCATTCTCGCTTCAGATATTCCTGCCACTCGCTCGCAAAAATCCCGCTCACGTGCAAAATTATTAAGTGTGCAGTAAGTTTTTCCCAATGTTTTTCCATGCATGTATCATTAACATTCATATTAAGTTCAGTACATAAACATTGAATTTGGTTCGATGAATTCTTAATTTTGTAATGCTACTAATTAAGAATTGAAATCCGTTTTATCTTGGGAAGCAATTATTCAATTAACCCTTAACATCTGTGAGGGAATAAATTTGCTTTAAGGAGACTTTGTGAATTTAAAGGACTCGGATTTATATTTTACATTTTACAACGTCATTTTGACAACAGTTGAAAGCTAACGGTCATATCCCAACTGATAACGCGCGGAAATTTTCTGTAAATAAACAGTATGGGGCGCATTTCTGATATACACATTTTTTCCTTCTCTTCTCGTTTCAGAAGTTCCGTTCCCCGTTCTACATTATCCGTTGCCGTTCTACAGAAAATTCCCGTTCCCCGTTCTGTCGGTATATTCCCGTTCCTGTTCTGCAAAATCCCGTTCTGTGCAAAATTGTTAAGTGTGCAGTAAGTTTTTCCCAATGTTTTTCCATGCATGTATCATTAACATTCATATTAAGTTCAGTACATAAACATTGAATTTGGTTCGATGAATTCTTAATTTTGTAATGCTACTAATTAAGAATTGAAATCCGTTTTATTTTGGGAAGCAATTATTCAATTAACCCTTAACATCTGTGAGGGAATAAATTTGCTTTAAGGAGACTTTGTGAATTTAAAGGACTCGGATTTATATTTTACATTTTACAAGTTGTTTCTGTTTTGCATAATTTATTATTATTATATTTATATGCATTATTAAATAATAATATATATTACAGATAACAATCTTAAAGCAAATTTATATTTTCGTAATTATAGTTTAATTTAATATACATAGTATTTTGTGATATGATTGAATGTTATTACATGCAATTCTGTTATTTCAATTTCGTAGAAATATATATATATATATATATATATATATATATATATATATATATATATATGCAAATATATATAATATTCATTTATATATATATATATATATATATTTATATATATTCTGTTTATGCATGAATAGACATTAATAATTACCAATAATGTGGCTTTTGGTGTAATATAAAAGATTGAGAGTATTAGTTAAATAACAGACAAATGTTAATATATAGACAAATGTTTTACCATGCATATATAGACAAATGTGGCTTTTGTTAATTATCCAAAAAAGTGTAATAGACAAATGTTTTACCATGCATATATAGAAGTCATCATTTTTACTTGAGAATTTTCAAAGACTGCAGTACTGCATCATGCATATATAAAAGTCATCCGTGTACATCTTTCTGGCAAACTAAAATTTATTCCTGAAGCCTTAATATTATGCTGCATAGTATAAAGTTTTGTTCTTGCAGTTTGTTCATATTACTTCTTCGGTTAATATAATATATTATATATTTATTACCGATATATATATTTAACAGTTTACAAAAAGTGGGTAAATATAGCAGTCCACACGATTCCTTATTATTACCGTTTATTAATAAATATAGCAGCATTGTAGCATATTATATTCATTGAATATGATGCATATAATTCTCAAGGCGAATCCTGCGGTATGTTCGTACTGTTAATATAATAAAGTATATATTTATATTCATCCTGTTAGTATATATATATTATATATATATATATATATATATCGGTAATATGATAATATATAGTATATGAGTGCAGTAAATTCAGTTTGCATCTCAGTTTTATTTCAATCAATGAGTGGAGTAAGTTGAATATGCATGTTGCATGCAATATTTTAATATATATACTATTATGCAGTAATTTTACAAAATGATAGCATATATATTATTATGTTACTATTCTAATTTATTATTGTGTAATAATTTTTGTGTTGGAATTTTAACAAAATTTGTCCAACTTTAAAATACAAATTGCTTTTCAAAACAAAAATTTGTAAACTGATATTTGTAAACAGAATTTGGATTGTGATATAGAAATTTTTATAAACAAAATTTGTTGTTTAAATTCTGTTACATTCTGTACAGCAGAAATTGGTTTCTGTTTATTAATAATTATCTTCTTTGTATAACAGAAATGGCAACTACTAGTACCATTCCTGCCGTGAGTATGACTCATGGAGAAAAGCTGAAAAGGTTGAATGGGCTGATTTCAAGCGTTATAACATGAGAAAATGCTCTTCTATCTCACAACACTGAACTTGGCAAGGTTTCTACAAGAGGACTGTCCTACTCTTGTTGAAGGAGAAACTGACAAGGAAAAAGTGACTGCTGTTGATGCATGGAAACATACAGACTTCCTTTACAGGAACTATGTAATGAATAGTTTAGATAATACATTATATAATGTATATTGTACAATTCAAACTGCAAAAGAACTTTGGGAATCTTTAGATAAAAAATATAAAACTGAAGATGCTGGCATGAAAAAATTCATAATCGGTAGATTTCTTGATTATAAAATGATAGATTCTAAAGCAGTTATCACTCAGGTTCAAGAATTACAAGTAATTCTACATGATATTCATTCTGAAGGAATGTCATTAAGTGATTCATTCCAAGTTATAAAGAATGATTGAGAAGCTTCCACCATCATGGAAAGACTTCAAGAATTATCTGAAGCATAAACGTAAAGAGATGAATCTTGAAGAACTGATTGTGCGACTTAGGATTGAAGAGGACAATCGAGGATCTGAGAAGAAGAGTGGGAAGAATTTCATTGAAGCAAAGGCAAATGTTGTAGAATAAAGGCCAAACAACAACAAAAGGAAGCGTAAAGGTAAAGAGACTTTCAAGGCCAAGAAGAAATTCAAAGGCAAATGCTTCAACTGTGGCATTCTAGGACATAAATCAAATGAATGTCGCAAGCCAAAGAAAGTCAAGAAAGAACAAAAGCCTCAAGCAAATGTGACAGAACTAGAAAAGCTTTCTGAAGATGTTTCAGACATGAATCTTTGTGCAGTTATATCTGAATGTAACTTGGTAGGAAATCCTAAAGAATGGTAATGCGTGGACATTGGGGCTACTACCACATATGTTACAACAAATGGATGTTTTCTACTTACAAACCAAAGAGAAATGATGATCAACTCTTCATGGAAAACTCCTCAAGTTCAAAGGTTGAAGATCGTGGAAAGATTATCTTCGAAATGACATCCGGCAAAGAACCGACTTTGAATGAAGTGCCGTGTGCGGATATTCGCAAGAATCTAGTTTCGGGTCACTACTTAGCAAGAATGGCTTTAAGTTGGTGTTTGTATCCGATAAGTTTGTACTTACTAAGAATGATATGTTTGTAGGAAAGGGCTACATGAATGATGGGCTCTTTAAGATGAATGTTATGTGTGACGCCCCCAAAATAGGTATACATCACCTATTCCGAGTTGTCAATACATGGTAAAAACAACTACAACTTTATTATTACAACAAGAAATCGTGAGTTTGAATACAAATATTATCTTCAGCATAATATCTATACTCAAATAAATCCTCATCACATTTATTGATACATTATTTTACAAAATGGTGAGGACTACTAAACAATCCTTTCTAAAACCTTCATTCCATACCCCCGGCTACGTACTCGCTATATTCTCGCCTCCCGAGAAAAATGGAACAAAAAGGAAAAGGGTGAGCTCAACTAGCTTCGATAAAGAATATTATGACTAAGATAATATACAACAAATTATCGTTAGTCTTCAACGAGGAAAAAATATAATAGAATCTGATAGACAACAAATTTTAAATCAATATTCAAGCAATGAAATAATAATTCATTAGAAGAGTTAAGTAGAGAATGCAAACTACTATCTTCTATGTATGAATTTAAAAGTTCATCGTCTATCTTTTATCCCCGTAACATCAATCAATATACATCTCTGAATCAAATATTCATCTTTTACTACAGGCCAAAGATATTCATCAATTAATCATGTTTCATTTAAACACGTGTTCATCTTTGACTACGGCCAAAGATATTCTTCAGAAATCATTCATCTTTGCACTACGTGCCAAAGATATTCTTAAGAAATCATTCATCTTTGCACTACTGGCCAAAGATATTCCATAATATCATCATTTAAGGCCGAGGATGATGAAAATATTTTTTTTTTTAAAGCGAATCCAAAGAAACAAAATGACAAGGATTAAGGATTAATGATTAGTACTTGGTTTTATCCACGTCCAAAAATACCTCAAAAATAATCATAGTGGTGTAAAATTCAAGAATGATCAAAACATGGATACAATCGGAGCTAGTATCCGAATAGATATTTTGGACGAAAAGAAGAAATTTTATTTTTCTTGAATAAGACAGTATCGTGAATAATCTTGATATCGTGAATAGTCTTCATATCGTGAATAGTAACTCGGACACCAAAAGATAGAAATTCCACAAAAAACATCTTCACGCTTCATGAATAGTACTTTCGTGAATAAGAACTCATGAATAAGAATAACTTCATGAATAAGAACTCGTGAATAAGTAACTCATGAATAGTAATCCATGAATAGTAACCCACATGAAAAAGTTCCAAATTTGATAAAAACTTCAGATCAACATTTCAAAGATAATGATATTGAAGAAATAATATCATTACAAAAAAAAAATAATATCCACTTACCTCGAAAGATCGAAGACTTACAGCTAGAATCTAGGGTATAGTCTTTGAAGGAACTTGCACCGCCTAGCAATACTCAAAGTATACTCAAAATACTCACAAGAATACGCTCGATAATATAGAGAGAAAAACTTGAGCTTCACGGTGTGATTTTCAATTCTAACCTAAGCACCCTATTTATAGAAAATTGCTTAGAACACAGCAAGCGAAAAATTTAATAAAATATTAATATATAATTATTAAATTCCTCGCTTTTAAAATCTGATTCAAACCATCAGCCACCAAGAGTGACTCACCTTGCCTAACTAAAAAAAAAACGTTTTTCTTATTAAAAATATTTAAAACTTCAAAAATTAATTATTTCGGAGCTTCAGAACTTCAATAATTCATAATAAATAGCCCTTTCATCAGAAAATTCGAATCTCGCGAGTTTTTATAGGAATTTCAATTCTCTACAACTTTGCAGAAGAAAGTTTTTCCAAATTCCAAATAGAAATTGACCGAAATCCACAAACGGGTGATTTTACAAGCTATAATCAAATTTCAGTCAATAAATGGGGTCCACCGACATGTTTAACATGTTTTAAACATTTATTGCAACAAAATACTCTTCCTCCTCAGATACTCATATATCCCACATTCGTTGTAAAAATATCACCATTATTATATTATTAAAATATAATAATATATTTAAATAATTATTTTATCGTAAAAAGATAAAATTTCAATTTTCAACAATTGTCACATTAAACTTTTTCTCCATCTATATCCACATAAAATCAATATTTTCCTCATCATATAAATCAATAATTAATTATTCACAAATAATATTACGAGAATCACAATATCGATGACCAGGCAGCTTCAGGAAAGAGGGGGCTTTCAATAAGAATTTCTCCTTCTTGGCTGCGCGCAATTAGGTGACCAAACCTCTCCTTAGATGTAACTTTCTAGACATTGCCAATAATGTTATCTAATAATATTATTCAGATAATATGAATTATTGCTTCGATAATGAAAAATCTTTGTGTAATGACAATTATTGAAACAATGAAGAATATAAAATATCAACGCAGCAAATTATTAACTCAATAAAATAAAATCTTGAGCAATAATTCTTCAAACCATTATTGAGTAGTGCCTTTAATAATTGGTGCAATACAGTATCTTCTTGCTGCCAGCAACAACGCCAGATATTCTTATGTTTTAACCACCGGGTATTCCAATAGTGTTAACTTGGTAACAACTACGCCTTATTTTTTTAAACAACTTATATTTGTCGTTTTCTTCATCCAATCGCTTTTTCGTTATATGGGCCCACACATGGGCTTTTTGGTCATCTGAATTTAATATTCCCCAAGCAAAGATCTGAATATTCCACGACCAAACGAATATTCCCTAACGATAATGAATATTTTATAACCACTTACTTATTTTGAAATATTTGCGTATTTAACCCTTAACTATCCACATTAATCAAATCAACCCTTACTATTTCAAAATAATAAATAAAGGAAATTCCTTTTTATTTAAAAATTTCGGGGTCTTACATTATATTCATTGTCATCAAGTCTATTAATAATAATAAAATTAATTCTTCTGCTTACTTGTTAGAATCTTCAAATATATGGCATGCTAGATTAGGACATATTAATTATAATACTTTAAATAGATTAATTAATTTAGAGTTCTTTACCTAAATTTGATATTAATCAAAAACATAAATGTGAAATTTGTGTGGAATCAAAAATGACAAGATTACCCTTTCATTCTGTTGAAAGAAAAACTGAACCTCTAGATTTAATTCACACTGATATATATGACTTAAAGTTTGTGCAAACTAGAGGTGGAAAAAAATATTTCATAACCTTTATTGATGATTGCACAAGATATTGTTATGTATATTTGCTAAGAAGCAAAGATCACTACAACAAAAAGGCTTATCAATGATCAAGATATCAAATGACCGCATACGGTCGCAGATGTGTCTATCTCTGATCAGACAAGTGGTCACGATAATGATCGAGTCATGAGATAATCTGTCATTGGAAGGACATCGGCGACCACCAATAATGACCAAATAATTAATGATCGCAATTAGCGCGGCGATACCGCCGCTATTATGACTTATGTTGAGTCATTTGTCATGCGTGATGTGGCACACGTGTCGTCGAATCGATAATAGCGGACCGCAGATTCGGCTAGATTCAAGCGATCATTGATACATTTATAATGACCGCGACGCGATCGATTGATGCTTTTTTTTTTAAATTTTTGCCTATTTTATTGATTTCCCAAAAATAACCTGCTTTGTACCTGCTTTCAATCCCAACACAGTTATATATATATATATATATATATATATATATCAAACATCCATATTAACATCCATCCAATACAATACAAAACATTCATCCATGAATAAACATTCATCCAATACAATACAAAACATTCATCCAACACAATATAATCGATATCGTAAACATCCATATAAACTAATATAATTGTCCAAAGAATGAATCTAAAAGAGTACAAGGCTTTAAAAATCTAAAAAAAAAAAATAAGTCAGCGCTCTTCATGGATCATCCAAATTAGGATCCTGTAATTATCAAAGTAAAAAACATATATGTTACATATAAGTAAGACATCGACTTCGTAGACTAAAAACATATAAGATAATGTAGCTAAACAATAAACGATATATATATACTGCTTCCTCATTGTTGTCTTTGCTGCTTGCTGCCTCCACGCCACCGCTTCCGCCTCATCCCAACTCATCTCACTCGGAGACTTCAGAGAGATGCCGCCCAAGATATCTGAAGAAGATCACGATCTGACAGATCGCTCTCACACATCGGCCAGGAGTATGATAAATTTGGATAACTTTGATATTGTGTAGGCTGGGTGGCGGAGAATGCTCGCCCAATCGATAGTCGGTGTCGTCTTTGTCCTTGGCCTTTGACATAATTTTTCTTCACGATGGGCGCCTCTCCATAATTCTTGATCAATTGACGGACGCGGGGTGCCTTGGGATAGTGCTTTCGCTCATTAAGCCCTTATAAGTGTCTGTTAGAAGATGAACAATTAAATAGTTAAAAATAAATTAAAAAAATACTAAAGAAAATTCGTTACAATTTATAAACAACATATTAGGATAAAGTGAACTTATTACCGCTATCTGAACAGCTTCAGGTAGACCATCGCGGGTGGCCATATACACATCCAACCAATTGATAGGTTGACCTTGAGACTGAGACTCCTATAGTTCATTTTCTCATATTATTATGTAAACATATGATATTTTAGCTACAAAAGATGATCAAACATAACATATACCACTGGCGACAATGTCTTGCGGCAAAGATGATATCTGCAAAGCCCCCTCGTGCCTTTTGCGCTTCTGCGTATATATACTGGCCGCCGAGACGTGCCTTTTGCCTTTTCTCGCCACATGTCGATACACTGAGGATCTTCGTCATATCTGCTCGGCTCTGGATGGTCAATCTCGGCATTGACTCTCGTTTTCCATCTTTAGTTAAATGTCACACATTTGCACCTAATAAGCGATGCGTGTAAATGTCCCATCTATATCGTTTACAATAAAACAACAATAATAATATTAAGCATTATATTACTAAACAATATTATTTGATTACCTATGTATTATCTATCGGATGGTCAATCTCAAAGAAATTTAATGTTATAGGAGCTTTTTGTCGCGTCCTTGTTCAAATTATCTTTAGTTTTATTATCTTGAACTTCACTACAATATAATAATTTATATTAAAACCCTTACAATAATCACTACTATATTTATAAAATGAAAATATTAAACCATCTATATCGTATATAGAATGCGATCATCCGGATTATGCAGGAGAATGCCTTCCGGATTAGACCTTGACGACATGATTAGAGGCCACACCAACCCGCGCTTTCTTTCATGCTGCGAGTTCGTAAGACATCTATAAATAAAAAATTTAGGATGTTAGTATAAGTTATAAATGAAAGGTACATAAACATGTCAGGGATATAGAGAACATCAGGATATGTAATTGTATGTAAACAAAAGGACAATAGGATAGGATAGTCTATGTGATGCCCCCAAAATAGGTATACATCACCTATTCTGAGTTGTCAATACATGGTACAGAAACAACTACAACTTTATTATTACAACAGTAAAACTGTGAGTTTGAATACAAATATTATCTTCTAGACAATATCTATACTCAAATAAATCCTCATCACATTTATTGATACATTATTTTACAAAAATGGTGAGGACTACTAAACAATCCTTTCTAAAACCTTCATTCCATACCCCAGATTCTGTACTGCGCTATATTCTCACCTCCCGAGAAAAATGGAACAAAAAGAAAAGGGTGAGCTCAACTAGCTCAAGAAAGAATATTATGACTAAGATAATATACAACAAATTATCGTTAGTCTTCAAAAGGAAAAATATAATAGAATCTGATAGACAACAAATTTTAAATCAATATTCAGATTGAAATAATAATTCATTAGAAGAGTTAAGTAGAAATGCAAACACTACTATCTTACATGTATGAATTTAAAAGTTCATCGCTATCTTTTATCCTGTAACATCAATCAATATACATCTCGAATCAAATATTCATCTTTGCACTACACAGCCAAAGATATTCATCGATTAATCATGTTCATTTAAACACTGTTCATCTTTGCACTACTGGGCCAAAGATATTCTTAAGAAATCATTCATCTTTGCACTACGGTGCCAAAGATATTCCATAATATCATCATTTAAGGCGAGGATGATGAAAAATATATATTTTTTTTTTAAAGAAACGAATCCAAAGGAAACAAAATGACAAGGATTAAGGATTAATGATTCGTACTTGGTTTTATCCACGTCCAAAATACCTCAAAAATAATCATAGTGGTGTAAAATTCAAGAATGATCAAAACATGGATACAATCGAGCTAGTATCCGAATAGATATTTTGACGAAAAGAAGAAATTTTATTTTTCTATGAATAATCTCAGTATCGTGAATAGTCTTGTATACGTGAATAATCTTTAGATATCGTGAATAGTAACTCAGACACCAAAAGATAGAAATTCCACAAAAAACATCTTCACGCTTAATGAATAGTACTCGTGAATAAGAACTCAATGAATAAGAACTCATGAATAGTAACTTCGTGAATAAGAACTCATGAATAAGTAACCTATGAATAAGTAACCCATACATGAAAAAGTTCCAAATTTGATAAAACTTCAGATCAACATTTCAAAGATAATGATATTGAAGAAATAATATCATTACAAAAAAAAAATATCCCTTACCTCGAAAGATCAAGATTTCTTAGCTTAGAATATCGTTATAGTCTTTGAAGGAACTTTAACCGATCTAGCAATACTCAAAGTATACTCAAAATACTCACAAGAATACGCTTCGATAATATAGAGAGAAAACTTGAGTTTAAAAGTGATTTTCAATTCTAACCTAAGCACCTATTTATAGGAAAATCTTTAGAACACAAAGCGAAAAATTTAATAAAATATATTATTATTAATAAATTTCCTACGCCTCTTTGGAAATCAGATCCCAACATTTCCCACATGCCAACCTTCTAGAAAGAAATGATGAAAACGTTTTTCATAAAATAAATAATTAAAACTTACAAAATTAATTATTTCAGAGCTTTAGAACTTCAATAATTCATAATAAATAGCCCTTTCATCAGAAAATTCGAATCTCGCGAGTTTTTATAGGAAATTCAATTCTCTACAACTTTGCAGAAGAAAGTTTTTCCAAATTCCAAATAGAAATTGACCAAAATCACAAACGGACGATTTTATAAAGTTATAATCAAATTTTAGTCAATAAATGTGGTCCAATCGGCATGTTTAACATGTTTTAAACATTTATTGCAACAAAAATACTCTTCCTCCTCAGTATACTCATCTATCCCACATTCGTTGTAAAAATATCACACCGTTAATATATTATTAAAATAATATATTTAAATGAATTATTTTATCGAAAAAAAGATAAAATATTAATTTTCAACAATTGTCATTTTAAAATTTTCTCCATCTATTTCCACATAAAATCAATATTTTCCTCATCATATAAATCAATAATTAATTATTCACAAATAATATTACGTAATCACAATATTGATGACCGGCGGTTTCCGGAAAGAGGGGCTTTCCAATAAGAATTTCTCCTTATCTGGCGCCGCATTAGGTGACCAAACCTCTCCTTGATGCAGAACTTTCTAGACATTGCCAATAATGTTATCTAATAATATTATTCGGATAATATGAATTATTGCCGATAATGAAAAATCTTTTGTAATGACAATTATTGAAACAACAACAATATAAAATATCAACGCACAATTATTAACTCGATAAAATCTTTGAGCGGTAATTCTTCATAAACATTATTGAGTAGTGCCTTCTTCTACGAAGAATCAATAATTGGTGCAATACTGTGTCTTCTTCTTGTTCAACAACGCGTATTAGTGTGTTTTTTAACCACCGGGTATTCCAACAATGATAATCTGTAATAACTACTGTAGTTATTTAAAAAACAACTTATATTTGTCGTTTTTTCATCCAATCGCTTAGTTATGGGGCCCACACATGGTCGCGCCATCGTCTGAATATTCCCCATTGTATGAATATTCCACGACCAAACGAATATTCCCAAGCGATAATGAATATTTTATAACCACTTGCTTATTTTGAAATATTTGCGTATTTAACCCTTAACTATCCACATTAATCAAATCAACCCTTACTATTTCAAAATAATAAATAAAGGAAATTCCTTTTTATTTAAAAATTTTGGGGTCTTCTGACCTCCCTCCTTATGAAATTTCGTCCTCGAAATTGGCGTACGATACTGGTGTTTTGAAAAGGTGAGGATACCTCGCTTTCATTTCCGTTTCCAATTCCTGGTCATTTCCTCTATAGCATGATTCCTCCACAAAACTTTAACTTGTGGTATGACGCTTTCTTGGCGTGGGGCGTATCTCCTTCCTATCCAAGATCTTGACAGTACCTCCTCATACGTTAAGTCTTCTTTATCTCGTCCGGTTTCTAACTCAATAACGTGGTTCGGTCTTTCATATTCTCTGAAGTACGAGATATGAAACACATTATGAACACGAGACATACTTTCGGAGGTAACGTGAAAGTCTATAGGCTACATTTCCTACTCGGTCAAGAATTTGAAATGGACCAATAAATCGTGGATTGAGCTTTCCTCTTTCCCAAATCTTGTAACTCCCTTCCATGGAAATGACTTCATGACAATACATGATCCCCACACTAAATTCCACGTCCTTTCGATGAAGATCCGCGATAACTCTTTTGTCGATCTTGTGCTTGTTTGTATCGTTGTCGAATCATTTGGATCTTTTCGGTGAGTCATACGTCTTAACTTTCGGGTCCCAACAATGTTGCTTCACCCACCTCATCCCAACATATTGGAGAACGACATTTTCGTCCATATAATGCTTGAATGGAGCCACACCTATACTTGCTCACGATAAGCTGTTGTTGTAGGAGAATTCCACCAATGGTAAATACTTATCCCAACTACCCTTGAAGTCTAGGACCACGAGTCTTAATAGATCTTCAAGAGTTTGAATAGTCCTCTCGATTGTCCGTCCGGTTTGGGGATGGTATCTTAGAACTAAATCGCAAATCCGTGCCCATAGCTTTTTGCAAGCTAACCCAAAATCTTGAAGTGAATCTTGGGTCACGATCCAAACTATGGATACAGGCATGCCATGCAACCTCACAATCTCATTCACGTACATACTAGCAAGGCGTTCAAGGGAATAAGTCTCCGTGTCGGGCAAGAAATGAAAGCGGACTTGGTTAATCTATCAACAATAACCCAAATAGCATTGATGCCTTGAAAGCGTAGTAGGAAGACCCGTAACGAAATCCATAGTAATGTGTTCCCACTTCCATTCTGGAATCTCAAGTGGTTGCAACGGACCCTTAGGTACAAGATGCTCCGCCTTTACACGTTAGCAAGTTAAACACATCGAGATAAACTTTGCAATCTCTCTCTCGTATTGTTCCACCAAAATGTATGTCCGAAGATCACGATACATTTTAGTACTTCCAGGATGGATTGCAAATGGCGTGTTATGTGCCTCCATCATGTACTTCAAATCGGTCGTTATTAGAAACAAAGTCTTCAAGTATTCCTTCTTCATCGCTAATAGCTCCTTCTTGAACACATCCTAACCCTTTGCTTGAAAGCAGACCTTAACTTTTTCTATTAAAGTTGGCTCTGTCAGATAACAAATCCATCCGATCTTCTACTTTCGATGCGTCATTACCGCGTTAATTTTACCGGGATGGTATTGAATAGTGTGGTCGTTAGTCTTTCGATAGCTCGAGTCGTCTCTTTGAGCTCTTTTGAGTGAAAAATATTTAAGGCTTTTATGGTGCGAATATATCTCGCTTTCTCCCCATATAGATAGTGCCTCCGTATTTTTAAGCGCGGCTATCCTTCCGACTCTCTAGATCATAGGTAGATAATTCCTCTCATACTCTTTAAGTTGTCGCGATTCGAGAAATGACTTTCCACGTTGCGAGAAATACGAATCTCCGATAATAACTAAGCTGTGAAGATAACAAATCCATCAAAACCGCTATGGTATTGTTAAACAGTCTTGAAATAAGTCTCTCTTAAGCTCTTGAAACTTTTCTCGCGTTCTTCGCTCCAAACGAATTTTGTATCCTTCAAGTTAGGCGAGTTAATGGAGTAGCGATTGAAAACCCTTCCACGAATCTCCGATAATAACTAGCTAAGCCCAAAAAAGCTACGTGCTTGATTTCGATCCGACTTGTAGCTTGGTTGCTCCAACTTTGTATTGCTTCAATCTTGGCGGGGTCCACGGATACTCCATGTTTCGACACGTGCCCAGGAATGCTACTTCCTCGAAGCGAACTCGCATTTCTTCAATTTGGCATATAGTTGGTTTCACGAAGCCTTTGAGTACCAGACTTTCAAATGGTGCTTTCATGATCTTCACGGCTTTTGGAATATATGAGGATGTCATCAATAAAGACAACAACGAATTGATCCAAATATTCCTTGAATACTCGGTTCATCATATCCATGAAAGCCGCGAGGAGCATTAGTTAGTCCGAAAGACATGACTAAGAATTCATAATGCCCATACCGGAGTTCGAAGGCGCGCTCTTTGGAATATCCTCGATTCTAATCTTGGTGATGATATCCGAACGAAGATCGATTTTGAAAAGAATTGTGCCCTTACAATCGGTCAAACAAGTCATCAATACGAGGTGAGGATACCTATTCTTGATGGTGACATGGTTCAATTCCAGATAGTAATACAAAGTCGCATACTCCCGCTCTTTCTTCTTTACAAATAAAACAGAGCACCCTTTCAGGAGATGTCTTAGGGGCGAATGAAACCGATGTCCAACAATTCTGTAGTTGGACCTTTAACTCCCGAAGTTCAATAGAGCCATTCGATATGGGGTTTAGAAATGGGCTTTATGCGTGTTCAAGATCAATAAAGAATTCAACTTCACGTTACGGGGTGATAAGGAAGTTCTTCTGAAATACATCGGAAAGTCAATAACAACAGAATATTATTCAAATTTGGCGTGTCTTTATTCAAATCCATAACATGGGCTAAGAAAGCTTGACATCCTCGCTTTTTCAATAAGCGAATAGCTTTATGATTAGATATGATAGTGATTGATTTTAATGGTTTAGTTGCTTGAATTAAATAACAGTTGGTTAGGAATATGAAAACTAACAACCTTACGAAAACAATCAATTTTGGCATGATGAGTAGTTAACCAATCAATCCCTAAAATCACATCAAAAGCAAGTATCTTTAAAGAGATAAGGTCAATAGGTAAGGTAATGGTGCCAACTTGAATCAAACAAGATTTATAAGCGATTGGATGTGATGAAAGTTTCTCCTAACGGAGTTTCCACAGATAGGTCAAAGTCTAATTTCTCCTGAGTCAAGTTTAAGCGTTGAGCACATGCGGGAGAGATAAATGAATGGGTATAGCACCAGATTCAAGTAAGGTATAAACTTCGTGAAATTTATAAATAAACTTACCGTGATCACCTCGTTTGGGTTCCTCGCATTATGACCGATCCACAACAAACGCCTTCCGGAATAGTTGACTTTGACTTTTACGGGACGGTCTATTAGTCACCGTCCCCATTGAACTAGGTTTATTCTCTTATCTGATCTCGGCGATATGTCCTTCCTTTCCACAATTATAGCATACCTTGAATCTGTTGTGGGCGGTTTGACCGATATGTCCTCTCTTTTCGCATTTGTAGCATATGATGGGTGGTCGTTTCTCCTCCATTAGAACCGGTTGTTGCTTAAGATCTTTATCTCTTATACGGTCGTTGTTAAATCTCCACTTTTTAAAATCTCCTCACTCGCTTTTTCTATTTGATGGCCATGATTACCACCGTAGTGGTTACCATTTCATCCATCTGTTTCTTTCTCCGCAGTTATCATTATTCTGCATTGATTGCTTTATCTTTGATACGATCCTGGTTGTGGACCCTCGATTGGCCGTATTTCGTTATCTCGCTTTCTAATAATTGAGCCACATTTACACATCTGAATAAAGAGAAAATTTATGAGAAATGAGATCTTGGCGTATCGGGTTTCAAACCTCTAAGAAACATCCGCGTCATCGTTCCTCATTCTCCACCAAATGAGGTGCAAACTCGGATAACTCTGCAAACTTTGCCTCGTCTTTGAGACACCGTCGTATTGTTTTGTTCCAATCTGATGAACTCCACTTCCTTCATATAGCGAACACTTTCGTGAAAGTATTTGTCATTAAATAGCTTTCTGAAACGTCTCCCAAGACATCTTTGAGTGCGGTAATTTGGATGGGTACGCTTCACGAGACTCCACCGATGGTTGCCTCGCCACGGAACATAAAGGTGGCGAATGGAACCTTCTGTTCCTCCGTGCATCCCAAGACATCGAATATCTTGGTAATTTGTTTGACCCATGTTTCCGCCATGATCGGATCGGCTTTTCCTTAAATTCGTGGTCCCAACTCTTTGAACTGCTTGTGTGACAACCCGTGAATTGCTATCATTTCCTCCTGTATTTTGAACACGAGTTTCCTAAATGCGATTTTGCATGAACCGCAAAAACTTCTAAACATCCCTCGTTCATCATCTCACTGAATGGTGTTGTTCATGGGAGGAACATTGCCACGACTGTTGCCGTTTCTCCTCGTTGGTGAGTACAGGCATCTCCACGGTCTCATTTCCATTGTTAATATTCTCGATCGACATTCTCAAATCACGTCGTAAAAACAAGGGTTAATTAAGGAAATCAATATATCACATAATATCCCTATATCTTGACCAACTAACAAATAAGCTTAGGTAGGACACACTAGCGAAGGATTTACTCGTCTCTCCCTCCTAGTTCTATTCCCCGATCTCTCGCCAGAGATCATATCCCTAAGCTCGATACCAACTGTAACTCTGGACACCAACTTGTATCAAGACTCTCTCAATGATACCTGTCGGTTTACCACACATGAAAGAAGGCGTCCCTACGGAGAGTCGGCCGGTGCATTCCCATCAACAGAAGTCACCGAGATAGAGGCTCGGGGCTCTTTATTTATGGCTCGATACCAACCGTGGCGCCCCAAAATAGGTATACATCACCTATTACGAGTTGTCAATACATGGTACGAAACAACTACAACTTTATTATTACAACAAGAAAAAAGCTGAGTTTGAATACAAATATTATCTTCTGATAATATCTATACTCAAATAAATCCTCATCACATTTATTGATACATTATTTTACAAAAATGGTGAGGACTACTAAACAATCCTTTTCTAAAACCTTCATTCCATACCCCACAGGCTACTCTTTCATTATATTCTACCTCCCCGAGAAAAATGGAACAAAAAGGAAAAAGGGTGAGCTCAACTAGCTCAATAAAAATATTATGACTAAGATAATATACAACAAATTATCGTTAGTCTTCAACAGGGAAAAATATAATAGAATCTGATAGACAACAAATTTTAAATCAATATTCGCGAGTGGAAATAATAATTCATTAGAAGAGTTAAGTAGAGAATGCAAACTACTATCTTCATGTATGAATTTAAAAGTTCATCGCTCATCTTTTATCCTGTAACATCAATCAATATACATCCGGAATCAAATATTCATCTTTGCACTATGAGACCAAAATATTCATCAATTGGTCATGTTCATTTAAACACTGTTCATCTTTGCCCATGCGCCAAAGATATTCTTGAAATTCATTCATCTTTGCACTACTGGGCCAAAGATATTCTTAAGAAATCATTCATCTTTGCACTACGGGCCAAAGATATTCCATAATATCATCATTTAAGGCCGAGGATGATGAAAAATATTTTTTTTTTTTAAAGAAACGAATCCAAAGTGAAACAAAATGACAAGGATTAAGGATTAATGATTACGTACTTGGTTTTATCCACGTCCAAAAATACCTCAAAAATAATCATAGTGGTGTAAAATTCAAGAATGATCAAAATATGGATCTGATCGAGCTAGTATCCGGAATAGATATTTTGGACGAAAAGAAGAAATTTTATTTTTCGATGAATAGAATCAGATATCGTGAATAAAGGTCAGATATCGTGAATAATCTCAGATATCGTGAATAAGTAACTCAGACACCAAAAGATAGAAATTCCACAAAAAAACATCTTCACGCTTCATGAATAGTACTCGTGAATAATAACTCATGAATAAGAACTCATGAATAAGAACTCGTGAATAAGAACTCATGAATAAGTAACCTATGAATAAGTAACCCCGACATGAAAAAGTTCCAAATTTGATAAAAACTTCAGATCAACATTTCAAAGATAATGATATTGAAGAAATAATATCATTACAAAAAAAATAATATCCCTTACCTCGGAAGATCGAGATTTACAGCTAGAATACCGGGTATAGTCTTTGAAGGAACTTGCACCGTCTAGCAATACTCAAAGTATACTCAAAATACTCACAAGAATACGCTCGATAATATAGAGAGTGAAAACTTGATTTACGGTGTGATTTTCAATTCTAACCCAAGACCTATTTATATGAAAAATCGCTTAGAATACCAAAGCGAAAAATTTAATAAAATATATTATTATTAATAAATTTCCTACGCCTCTTTGGAAATCAGATCCCAACATTTCCCACATGCCAACCTTCTAGAAAGAAATGATAAAAACGTTTTCATAAAATAAATAATTAAAACTTACAAAAATTAATTATTTCCTGAGCTTGAACTTCAATAATTCATAATAAATAGCCCTTTCATCAGAAAATTCGAATCTCACGAGTTTTTATAGGAAATTCAATTCTCTACAACTTTGCGTAAGAAAGTTTTTCCAAATTCCAAATAGAAATTGAATCAAAATCCACAAACGCAGGCGATTTTACAGTTATATAATCAAATTTTTGTCAATAAATGGGGTCCAATTACATGTTTAACATGTTTTAAACATTTATTGCAACAAAATAATCTTCCTCCTCGTATACTCATATATCCCACATTCGTTGTAAAAATATCACCGTTAATATATTATTAAAATAATATATTTAAATGAATTATTTTATCGAAAAAAGATAAAATATTAATTTTCAACAATTGTCATTTTAAAATTTTCTCCATCTATATCCACATAAAATCAATATTTTCCTCATCATATAAATCAATAATTAATTATTCACAAATAATATTACGAGAATCACAATATTGACAACCGTGGCTTCCGGAAAGAGGGGTTTTCAATAAGAATTTCTTCTTCTTGGCCTATGCAATTAGGTGACCAAACCTCTCCTTAAGCGAACTTTCTAGACATTGCCAATAATGTTATCTAATAATATTATTCGGATAATATGAATTATTACTTCGATAATGAAAAATCGTAATGACAATTATTGAAACAACAAGAATATAAAATATCAACGCAAATTATTAACTCAATAAAATCTTGAATAGTAATTATCAGAACCATTATTGAGTAGTGCCTTCTTACACGCAAGAATCAATAATTGGTGCAATCTGGTATCTTCTTGCTCAACAACGCGTATTAGTGTGTTTTAACCAAAGAGTATTCCAACAATATAATTGTAATAACTACGCCAAGTATTTAAAAACAACTTATATTTGTCGCTTTTTCATCCAATCGCTTTCAGTTATGGGGCCCACACATGGTCATTTTAACGCCATCGCATTTAATATTCCCCAAAGCATTCTGAATATTCCACGACCAAACGAATATTCCCAATTTATAATGAATATTTTATAACCACTTGCTTATTTTGAAATATTTGCGTATTTAACCCTTAACTATCCACATTAATCAAATCAACCCTTACTATTTCAAAATAATAAATAAAGGAAATTCCTTTTTATTTAAAAATTTGGGGTCTTCTGATCTGAGCCACTAGGATAGTCTAGGCGTGTATATTTAAGTTACTTAAGGTTACTTTTAGCATCACCAAACTTTATTTAATCATCTAACTCATTTTGACTTATCAAAGCTCACTTTAGGCTCGAAAAGAGAGCTTAAATTGGTTTTCTTGTTGGCTTTATTAATGACCATGTTTGGGAATCATAACTAGCATGTATGAGCAACTTTGTATCTTCTCATAATAGTCCTTTAAGGTCGTGTACTATGAATTGTCCAAAATAGTCCATTTTTTGCTTTAAAATGTGATTTTAACAAGTCTCATGCTCAAACCGGCTTGGGCTTGGTTCCTTTAGTTTGTGTAGCTTTCTTATGTCCTATTATGACTATTGAAACTTGTGTATGGGGTCCGGTATGGTGGTTCACTATTTTAGTGTTCATTGTTTCTATAAAGCTTATTTTCAATGATTTTTAAGCAAGAATTTGCACAACACACCATGTAGACCTTAACTAACTTAAGAACCATTTTTACATGTTATCTATAGGCAATGTATGTACTCCTCACTATCTAACAACACTAGTCACACAAGTTGGCCATAACAAATCCACTTATAGGCACAATTTTGGCTACCAAATCCCCAATACCTGATAGAACACATATGGTCTTTAAGCATTCCTATAAACCTTAAATCACCATGAAACATTCTCATGCTTAACAAGTTACTTAACAAGGATACATATATGATTCGAGGGTCCATATCTGAACACAACAAAAAACATCACATATACTCATTGCCATCACATATACACGAATGCATATATGGCCATTTGACTTATATATGAAGATTTAGACAAGTATGGATATTTTAGAAACAACTCATTAATAGTGTGGTTGAAGTTATGGTGCTTGTGTTTGTGTTTGTACTTTTCATTTTCTTTCTATTCTAAGCTAAGCCATACTTATAGCATACATATTAATAAAGTGTCATTTTCTTTTTATCTTCTCGATGTGAATTATGGAAAAACTTCTTTGAACCTTCTTCTTGATTAAATTATGGATAAACTTAATTCCTAGTTATGTTTTATGTTATACTAATGTTCAAGTTATATGGCCATTTGACTTATATATGGAAAAAATTCTAGCAGAGTCTCCCTATAATATGGATTATCCATACGCATTTGTGGCACGATATTGACAAATTTCAAAAAAAATATAATCCCAACACACAAAAGCAGAATGTGCACAACTATAATTCAAGGCATACATGGTCAAATTCTATTGTTATATTCTGCAAAGACATATGGTCAAATTCTATTGGATACAAAGACTTGACTAATCTGATTTATTCTGCATTAGAACTTTTGTTAAATTTCAAGATATCGTGCATGCGGGATATCTAGGGCAAAATGAAGGAAACTTGTTCATTTTGAAAATAGTGGATCCCTACTACCATTATATATATATTTTTTTTTGTTAGTCATTTGTATTACTAACAATATTCATAACGATTAGTCAATTAACTTAACTATTATTATTAATAGTTGTCAGTAAATAATTATTCATAAATCCGTTTGAATTTCTTTTAATATAACTCTCGATCTCGAGCATCCCTCATACTAATTCTATTGGCTCACTATAAACATGTCTAATTAACATATACATAAGCTCATCGTTTCATATTATCATGTTTTTAACCGATAAAAATATATTACGTATTTTTTTGATTTTACTTCAATTAATTTTCTTAATTTATCTTAAACTTATTTTCTCCATTAAACCTCCTTAACTAATTTATTATTTTTATTCTTACGGTCCCACATAGTTAATTATATTTTAAATTACTTTTGAATTTTCCAGATTTTATATTATTGTTTAATATTTATTTAAGGCTCATTTCTATCCAAAATTACAAAATTAAATATAATTCAAAATTACTTCCAAAAATTATGAAATTTGGACAATACTCTCTACACGTGGCGAGTACTTCCACTTTAAATTTCATCCTCAAATGAGTTATACTTCCACTTTAAATTTTATCCTCAAATGAGTTATATAACTTTCAAGTTATAGTTGTTTTAATTTTAAAATTTTCAATTTTGTTTTGGTCATAACTTTTTCATCACAAGTCCTTTTGTTCATCTTCTGACGAATGACGCTTGCTTTATATAATAAGGTATCAACCCTCAAAAGGCCATATTTTATTTAACAAGTTTGA
This sequence comes from Panax quinquefolius, assembly GCA_020205615.1. Taxonomy (NCBI): domain Eukaryota; kingdom Viridiplantae; phylum Streptophyta; class Magnoliopsida; order Apiales; family Araliaceae; genus Panax; species Panax quinquefolius. Next base: position 164,866,534 of record CM035153.1, on the reverse strand, counting down.
TATCCAAAATAAATTCAATTTGAAAAATTTAGGGCACTGGGGTTCATCGGTTTCTTGAGTTCAAAATTTAGGGCATGGGGTTATCTCATTTGTAAAGTTTTGATATATTTTTGTGCAAGTATATTTAAAAAATAATAAGTTATTAATTTAGTTGTGTGGTATGATAATAAAATTACGATCACAAACTTAGAAATATTATATAAGTTTATACCACCATCAATAAAAATTGAATTGTTTTTGTGAAACTAAGAAATTGTCAAATAAAACACTTTTTATGGCCGGAGAGGAGTGCAAAATTAATTTGTTACTTTCTTAGTTTAAAAATAAAGTCATTAATTATTTAATATTAGGATTTTTGATTAGGTTTTTACTTTTTTTTTGAAGACCCGCTTAAACAAGAAGAAACACACTTTAGGTAAAAGAAATAAATAAACTCATCTAATTTAGAATCAAACTTGGGAGCTAAAGATCATTGTGACGCCCCCAAAATTAGGTATACATCACCCATCTTGGGTCGCCACTTACATGGTACAGAATTTAAATACAACTTACTAACATAACTGCATGTAGGTATACAATACGACATAAACCGTGAGTTTAAATACAAATATCGTCTACTAGATATTATACAAAACTCAAAAAGGAGTCCTCATTACAATTATTATCACACTATTTCACGAATAGTGAGGACTACTAATGCTATCTTCAGACCATCACTCGTTTCCCCGACTTTCGTCTCGGATATATTCTCATTTCAAGAGAAACGGTGAAAGAAAAAAGTGAGCTCAACTAGCCTAGTAAGAAATATTATTACTAAGATAATGCGAATAAATTATCAATAGTCTTCAACAATGTTAAACCGATAAAATACAATGAACAACCAGTTTAATCTGCGGACGGAATATCTGATCCATTAAAAGAGTCAAGTAGAAAATAAAGTCTACTATCTTTTTAGGTTTTAAAAGGTTTTTCATCATTATATATTTGAGACTCGACTTTAATAAATATTCCACATCATCGAATCACCCCGCACTACTGGCGAGGATATTCTTTAAGTATCACGACCACAATTATTCATGCACTACGGGCCAAGAATATTTGTGTATTCATTAATAGTCATGATCATGCCAACAACATCCATCAATGCACTACTACCAATCGAGGATTTTTACCACATCATTTGTAACATTACGGTCATGATTACACCGAATAGTCTCTCGGTCATAATCATACCAAGTCCATCTATGCCTTTACAGCCACGGATGACTTTAAAAAATATAAACATGAGGATGATGACAATGATATAAGAATTCAATAAAACAAGTTCAAGAATTATTTTATCCGGGAATTATTAACGTCCAAATTATCAACATGATAATCTTGTTTTGTAGAGTAAAATTCAAGAATGATCGGAAGAATATTTTCATGAAAAGATCTTTGGATGAAACGCAAATATCAAGGATATTCCACTAATTTCATGGAGTATAGAAGTCAAAGTTTTAACCAACTGGGTATAATAAAGAATGGAATAACAATAGAAATCACCATGCATGTTGTGAGACCCCAGTTTTTATTAATAAAGATTTAAATTTTGTCAAAATAATTTTTAATATTATGGTGTGAATTTGAGATAATATTATAGTTGTGGGTAGTATTTATAAATTTTGCAAAGTATGCAAGTGGTTATATTATATTCGATTGGTGGGAATATTCGGTTTAGCGGGGAATATTATTCTGTGATAACTCAATCATTGGTGGACCCTATTAATGAATTATTGTCGGATTGAAAAAACGACAAAAATATTTTATTGAAATAACGGCGGAAGTTTTACTGTCGATCTTTGTTGAACTACTTGGTAGTAAAAGTACGATGTCGTGTGGTTGCATAGAAGCGCACGGTATTGATTATTGATGCTTATGTGAGAAGTCACTCGGTTTGATTCCATTATTGTCGATTAATAATATGAATTATTATAATGATAATGACGTTTTGTTTTATTCATTATTATTAACGTAATAAAAGCGAAACATCTTTTATATAAAATAGAATACTTTATTAAAGTTATTCTATAAATAAATATATTATATTTTATTATGCATAGTGTTGCATAGTGTTTTGCATAGTGTTTTGCATAGTATTGCATAGTGTTTGCATAGTAAAATGTTTTTATATAAATAGAATATATTATATTTTATTTAAAAGATTTTTCTTTAAATATGGACCGTCGATTAAAGTAAATCAATCTGGACCGTTCAATGGATTAATTCTTATGCATTCCATTTTCCTATAAATAAAGCTCATTCCTTCATTATTTTCTTACGAATTCATTGAAACTCTAGAGAGAAAATTATAGAGAGAAGCTATAGAGAAAGTTATTGAAAGAAGAAGAGTATTACTCGCTACTTCACTACTTCTATATTCAGGTTTTTTTACGGTAAGGGGTGTTATTCTTTCTTCTTGAAGAGAACTTCATATTCCATTCATTATTATTCATTGGAATAACTTTTGTAAAAGTGGCATACCCTATACATAACTTTGTATCACGCGATACCCTATACTTGGTGAAATCCTTATGTTATTCCATTGCTTATTATTACATTGGAATAACTTTTGATACGCCTCTATACTTGGTGACATTCTTCTATTATTACTCATTGGAACATCCATGCGTGTGTTTTACAATTCTGACTGGTTCCGCTTTTATTATTCTGTTGGAACATCCATGCATGTGTTTTACACCTAACTGGTTCCGCTTTTATCATTTTGTTGGAATATCCTATCGTGTGTTTTACACCGGATCCGGTTCCATCTTTATTATTCATTGGAACATCCAGCTTGTGTGAATTCTCTCGACCGGTTCCGTTATTATTATTACTGTTGGAATAACTTTTGTACATCTGTACCGCATGTGCATGGTGATTTCTTTTGTTATTCCATTCTTTATTATACCCAATTGGTTAAATCTTTGACTTCTATACTCCATGAAATTAGTAGAATATCCTTGATATTTGCGTTTCATCCAAGTATCTTTTCACGGAAATATTCTTCCGATCATTCTTGAATTTTACTCTGTAAAACAAAGATTATGTTGACAATTTGGGCGTTAATAATTCATGGATTAAATAATTCTTGAACTTGTTTTATTGAATTATTATGTCATTGTCATCATCCTCATGTTATATTATGTTATCTTTGGCTTACGTGCATAGATGAACTTAGTATGATTATGACCGAGGATCATTCGGTATAATCACGACTTGATATAAATGATGTGACAAAAGTCCTCGGTGGCTGTGTAATGCGTTGATGGATAGTTTTGGTATGATTATGATCGGGGTGATTCGGTATAGTCATGACCATTGATAACTTGATGAAAATCCTTGGCCAACTGATGCACGGGGATGATTAGATGTGGTGGTTTATTTATTAAAATTTGAGTCTCAAATGATAAAAATTGATAAAACCTTTTAAAACCTAAAAGATAGTAGATTTTATTCTCTACTTGACTCTTTTTAATGGATTGCGTATTCCGCCGCAGCTTAAACCGGTTGTCTATTGTATTTTATCGGTTTAACACTTTGAAGGCTAATGATAATTTATTCTCGCATTATCTTAGTCATAATATTTCTTCTTGGGCTAGTTGAGCTCACCTTTTCTTTCACTTTTTCTTGAAATGAGAACATAAATTTGGACGAGTCAGGGAGCGGAGTAATGGTCCGAGGGATAGCATTAGTAGTCCTCACTATTCTGTGAAATAGTGTGATAATAGTTGTAATGAGGACTCCTTTTGAGTTTGTATAATATCTAGTAGACAATATTTGTATTCAAACTCACGCTTTATGTCAGTATTGTACACTGACAGCTTATATTAGTAAGTTGTATTTGAATTTATGTACCATGTAAGTGGCGACCCAAGATGGGTGGCGTATACCTAATTTTGGGGCGTCACACATGTGGTACTTTCCAGATAGACAAAGTTATTCCAACGAGAATAATAATAACGGAACCAAAGTCGTGAAATTCACAATCATGTGATGTTCCAACAGAATAATAAAGATGGAACCGGATCCGGTGTAAAACACACGATATAGGATATTCCAACGTAATGATAATAAGATTTTAACAGTCCGGTGTAAAACACACGGCCGAGATGTTCCAATGAATAATAATAAGACGATTTTAACCAGTCCCGTGTAAAACACACGAGCGAGATGTTCCAATGAATAATAATAAAAAAAGCGGAACCAGTCCTTGTAAAACACACGACAGGATGTTCCAATGAATAATAGAAGAATGTCACCAAGTATAGGGTAAACCGGCATTATACAAAGTTATTCCAACGAATAATAAGCAATGGAATAACAATGATTCTCTTCATGAATAAGAAAGAATAACACCCTTATATTTGGTAGGAGATTGAATCTGCGCAGCGGTGTAGTAACAAAATACTCTTCTTCTTTCTCTCTTATTCTCTATATACTTTCTCTCTCTATAGCTTGAATGAATTAAGTGAAAAATAATGAAGCCCTAGGCCTCTATTTATAGAATATTTCTAGCTTAGCACTTTTCTAGTGTGAAAAGGCAAGTGGCTTGACGACTAATGATGTGAAAAGAAAAGTGGTTTGGCGCTTTGTAATGTGAAACGACAAGTGGTTCGACGCCTTTGTAATGTGAAACGACAAGTGGTTCGATGTCCGGTAAAGGTAATTACTATTAACGAAGGTAAATACTATTGACGAAGGTAAATACTATTCACAAGGGTAATTACTTATTGACGAAAGGTAATTACTATTGATGAAGGTAAATACTATTCACAAGGGTAATTACTATTGACGAAGGTAATTACTATTGATTTAAGATAAATACTATTCACAAGGGTAATTACTATTGTGAAGAGACTCTTAGATGATGACATATGAGCCCCCCATAAAATAATCAAACTTACCACAAATCATTTTTTTCATCAACACATATTTAATCTTTCAACAATTATTAATCATTTATAACTTGTCGTCTCAATTATTGATTTAATACTATAACATATTATACGAGATGATCTTGTGACAATAATTGAATCAATAATATAAGAGATATGATCACGTGATTCTTCAGAGCAATAATTGAGCATAAATGAGTGACTTCTCACGTAAGCATCAATAATCAATACCGGTGTCTTCTTGTATGCAACCACGCGTATTCATCGTACTTTTACCACCGGGTAGTTCAACAGTTTTAACGGTAACACCTCCGCCGTTATTTTTATAAAATATTTTTGTCGCTTTTCTCAATCCGATAATAATTACATTGTGGGGTCCACCAATGATTGAGCCATTATGCGAATATTCCTAACAAAAGAATATTCTCCCACCAAACGAATATTTTATAACAACTCAGCATACTTTGCAAAATTTATAAATATTACCCACAACTATAACATTATATCAAATTTATTCCATAATATTCAAAATAATATTTATAGAAAAATTCATCTTTATTTATAAAAGTTTGGGGTCTTACAACCTCCCTTCTTATGAAATTTAAGCCCTCGAAATTAGGGTACGCACTGGTATGTCGAAGAGGTAAGGATACCTTGATTTTATTTCATATTCTAACTCCCAAGTCATTTCCTCAACATCGTGGTTCCTCCACAAAACTTTGACTTGAGGTATAACCTTGAGCGTAAAATATGTTCCTTCTTATCCAAGATTTGAACAGAACCTCTTCATACGTCAAATCTTCCGCTATTTCGTCCGGTTCTAACTCAATAATGTGGTTCGGGTCTTTCACATATTTACGTAACATGGATATGTGAAAAATGTTATGAACACGAGACGTATTTGGAGGTAAAGCGAGTCTATAGGCCACGCCCTACTCGATCGAGGATTAAAATGGACCCGATGAATCGAGGGTTAAGTTTTCCTCTCTTTCCAAATCTTGTAACTCCTTTCCATGGAGCAACTTTTAACAACACATGATCTCCTATATCAATTCCACGTCCTTTCGATGAAGATCGGCATAACTCTTTTGTCGATTTTGTGAGGTTTTTATACGTTGTGGATCGTTTGAATCTTTTCCGTAGTCATACGTATTCAACTCTGGTCCCAACAACGGGCTTCACCCACCTCATCCCAAAGATAATGGAGAACGACACTTTCTTCCATACAACGCTTGAATGGAGCCATGCCAATACTAACTTGATAACTGTTGTTGTAGGAAAACTCCACCAATGGTAAGAACTTGTCCCAACTCCCTTGAAATCAAGGACACAGTAGTCTTAATAGATCTTCAAGAGTTTGAATAGTCCTCTCCGATTGTCCAGTCCGTCTCGAGGATGATATCTTAAGCTAAATCGTGAAGTCATGCCCATAGCTTTTTGCAAACTAACCCAAAATCGTGAAGTGAATCTTGGGTCTCGTTCGTAAACTATGGATACCGACATACCATGCGATCTTACAATCTCGTTTATGTACATACGAAGCAAGACGTTCAAGTGTATAAGTTTCTCGTGTCGGTAAAAAAATGAGCGGACTTGGTCAATCTATCAACAATGACCCATATCGCATCAATGCCTTGAGAAACCTTAGGAAGACCGTGAACGAAATCCATGGTAATGTGCTCCCACTTCCATTCGGAATTTCAAGTGGTTGCAATGGACCTTTTGGTACTTGATGCTCGCTTTAACTCGTTGACAAGTTAGACACCTTGAGATAAACAAATGGCTATCTCTCTCTTCATATTGCTCCACCAAAATGTATGACCGAATATCATGATACATTTTGGTTCTCCTAGATGGATTGCAAATGGTGTGTTGTGCGCCTCCATCGATGATATTATACTTTAAATCGTGGTCGTTAGGAACACAAAGTCCGGAGTTGACTCGAAGTATTCCTTCTTCATCGATTCTTGCTTCCTGCGATAGCACCTTCTTGCACTTTTTTCCTCATACGCATCACCTCCGTGTCCAGTAGCTTGGCGAGCTTTAACTTTATCGATTAAAGTCGGTTCTACTCGTATACTCGCTTATCTATCATCACATGCGTCCTGGAGTTTTTAACTCTATCTCCATCCTTTGCAAGTCACACAAAATGGGCCTTTGCGTTGACAATATCGCACTTTTCGTGACTTGCATATGATTTTCACTCAACGCATCGCCTACCACGTTCGCTTTTCGAGGATGGTATTGGATGGTATGATCATAATCTTTCATAGTTCAAGCCAACGTCGTTGTCGCATGTTGAGTTCCTTTTGAGTGAAGAAATATTTGAGGCTTTTATGATCCGTAAAAATCTCCACTTTCTCCCCATACAAGTAATGCCTCCAAATTTTAAGTGCAAAGACAATAAATACCACTCTAGATCATGAGTAGGATAATTCCTCTCATATTCTTTGAGTTGTCGCGAGGCATAAACTATAACTTTTCCATGTTGCATAAGAACACTTCCCAACCTTTACTCAAGCATCATCATAGATGACAAATCCTCCGAGGCGGATGGTATTGTCGAGCAGTCTTTGAAATAAGTCTCCTCTTGAGTTCTTGAAAACTCTTCTCACATTCTTCGCTCCAATCGAACTTTGTATCTTCCGAGTCACCGAGTCAATGGATTAGCGATTCGAGAAAATCCTTCCACGAATCTCCGATAATAACCAAATTAAACCGAGAAAGCTACGTGCTTCGTCATCGATTTAGGTTGTTCCCAACTTTGAATAGCTTCAATCTTTCTTTGGGTCAATGGATATTCCATGACTTGATACCACGTGCCCAAGGAATGCTACTTCTTCAAGCCGAACTCGTGCATTTCTTCAACTCGCATAAAGCTTATATTCACGAAGCTTTTGGAGTGTCGACCTCAAGTGTTGCTTCATGATCTTCACGGCTTTTGGAATAAATAAGGATGTCATCAATAAAGACGACCACAAAGTGATCTAAATATTCCTTGAATACTCGGTTCATCATATCCATGAAGGCGGCGGGAGCATTAGTCAATCCAAAGGACATGACTAGGAATTCATAATGCCCGTCTGAAGTTCGAAAGCCGTCTTTGGAATGTCGGTGGCTCTAATCTTCAATTGGTGATATCCTAACGAAGATCAATCCTTGAAAAGAATTTGGCTCCTTGCAATCGGTCAAACAGTCATCAATACGTGGCAATGGATACCTATTTTTTGATGGTGACATGATTCAACTCCAGATAATCAATACAAAGTCGCATACTCCCATCTTTCTTCTTCACGAATAGAAATGAGAGCACCCCAAGGAGAAGTACTAGGGACGAATAAAGCCAATGTCTAACAATTCCTGCAGATTGGGTCTTTAACTCACGAAGTTCAATAGAGTCATTCGATATGGGGCTTTGAAAATAGGTTTTGTCTGGGTTCAAGGTCGATACAAAATTCAATTTCACGCCTGGGGTAGGCCAGAAGTTCTTCGGAATACGTCGAAATTTATTAACAATAGGAATATCGTTTAAAACCGGCGTATTTTATTTAAATCAGTGACATGAGCTAAGAAAGCTTGACATCCGTTTTTCAATAAACGAATAGCTTTATGGCTTGAGATGACCGTGATTGATTTTAATGGTTTGGTCGTTTGAATTCGCATAATAGGTTGATTAGGAATATGAAAGCTAACAACCTTACGAAAACAATCAATTTTGCATGATAAGTAGTTAACCAATCAATCCTTGAATCACGTCCAAATGCAAGTATTTTTAATGAAATAAGATCGACGGTAAATGTGAGGGTACCGATTTGAACCAAACAAGACTTATAAACAAAGGGATGTAATGAAGGTTTCTCCCAACGGAGTTTCCATAGATAAGTCAAAGTCTAATTTCTCCTGAGTCAAATTTAATCGATGAGCGTAAGTAGGAGAAATAAAAGAATGGGTAGAACCCAGGTATCAAATAAAGTATAGACTTCATTAGAGTTTATGATAAGCTTACCTGATGACCTCATTCGGATTCCTTGCTCTTTGGGAGGTCACAACAAACGCTCTCCTTGCATTCACGGTTTTTGAATTTTCTCGGGATGGCCTTTGGTGCCTCCATCCTAGTGAATTTGTCTTCTGTGAACGCAAAATCGAGCTAAGTGACCTTCTTTCCACAATTATAACATGCTTTGACTCGCATGGCGTACGCAGCTGATGTGTCCCTCTCCTCTCCGCATTAGGAAGCATATGATAGGTGGTCTTTCTCCTTCCTTAACAATGGGTGCTTGGTCTTTGACGTCTTTCCACCATTGTTGAATCTCCGTTTTCTTGAAATGTCCATTCTTATTGTTTTATTACGATTACCACTTTGAAGTGGTTACCATATCCGGCCTGTTGATTCCTCCACGCTTGTTGTCACCGCCCGATGACTACTCTCATTTGGTATTATAATTTTGCCACGCTTCTCTTTTAGTTGCGTTGACTCATTATCGCGCTCCACTAATCGAGCCCTATTTACAACATCTCAATACAAACACGCTTTATGAGAAATAAGATGTTGACGTATCTCCGCTTCAAACCTCTTAAAAACATTCGCGCCATTCTCTCTTCATTATCCACCAAGTGGGACGAACCGTGATAACTCCGCAAATTTTGCCTCGTATTGCGACACGGTCATATTATTTTGTTCCAACTTGATAAACTCCACCTCCTTCATGTATGGCGAATACTTTCAGAAAGTATTTGTCGTTGAATGACTCCTGGAACTTCTCCCAAGATATCTTCAAGATCTGAGAGGTTGAGTACGCTTCTGGAATTCCCACCAAGAATCCGCCTCCGCGCGAACATAAAGGCGGCAAAAGGAACCTTTTGCTCCTCGGAGCATCCCAAGACATCAAATATCTTGGTAATCTACTTTATCCATGCTTCCGCCAAGTGGTTTTGGCTCACCCTTAAACTCCGGTGGTCCCAAATTGAATTGTTTAGCGGTGACCTTGAGAGTTTTCTCGTGTTTCCACCTACGTTTTTGGATGTGAGTCGTTCTACTTTCTTGCTTGCATAAATTACGTAAAAGCTCTCGAACATTTGATCATTCATCATTTGGTCAATGTTGTTGTTTGCATGAGGATTGTCGCCTTCGATGCACATTATCCGATTATTGATATGTGGTGAATCAACGATCGCGCTGCGCTCCCATTCATATTCTCAACATTCTCGGATGTCATTTTCGACATCGCCACAAAACAAAAGGTTAATTGACATGTAACAAATTATCCCTATCTTCCGACCAACCAATCAAATAAAGACATAAACTTGGGTAGGTCATACTAAAAGGTATTCCCCGCTCTCCCTCCTAGTACTATTCTCACATCTTAGCCGGGATCATATCCTAAGCTCGATACTAACCGTGATGCCCCCAAAATTAGGTATACATCACCCATCTTGGGTCACCACTTACATGGTATGTAATTTAAATACAACTTACTAACATAACTCGTGTATAATACAATACGACATAAACTCGTAAGTTTAAATACAAATATCGCCTACTAGATTATACAAACTCAAAAAGGAGTCCTCATTACAATTATTATCACACTATTTCACGAATAGTGAGGACTACTAATGCTATCTTCAGACCATCACTGCTTCCCAGACTCGCCCCAATTTATATTCTCATTTCCTCAAGAGAATAAAGGAAAGAAAGGGTGAGCTCAACTAGCCCAAAGAAGAAATATTATTACTAAGATAATGCGAGAATAAATTATCAATAGTCTTCAACAATGTTAAACCGATAAAATACAATAGACAACCAGTTTAATCTGCAATGAATATCTCGATCCATTAAAAGAGTCAAGTAGAAAATAAAGTCTACTATCTTTTAGGTTTTAAAAGGTTTTTCATCATCAAGTATAAATTTGAGACTCAACTTTAATAAATATTCCACATCATCGAATCACCCCCACACTACTTCTGACCAAGGATATTCTTTAAGTATCACGACCACAATTATTCATGCACTACGGGCCGAGAATATTTGTGTATTCATTAATGGTCATGATCATGCCAACAACTCGTCCATCAATGCACTACTGACATAATCGAGGATTTTTACCACATCATTTTATAACATTACTACTATGATTACACCGAATAGTCTCTCGGTCATAATCATACCAAGTCCATCTATGCACTACATGTGCCACGGATGACTTTAAAAAAATATAAACATGAGGATGATGACAATGATATAAGAATTCAATAAAACAAGTTCAAGAATTATTTTATCCAGAATTATTAACGTCCAAATTATCAATATAATCATTGTTTTGTAGAGTAAAATTCAAGAATGATCAAGAATATTTTCATGAAAAGATCTTTGGATGAAACGCAAATATCAAGGATATTCCACTAATTTCATGGAGTATAGAAGTCAAAGTTTTAACTAATTTGGGTATAATAAAGAATGGAATAACAAAAGAAATCACCATGCATGTGGTACTTGCGATGTATGTGTTATTCCAACGAGAATAATAATAACGGAACCGTGTCGGTGAAATTCACAATCGGCGGGATGTTCCAACGTAGAATAATAAAGATGGAACGGATCCGGTGTAAAACACATGAGATAGGATATTCCAACGTAATGATAATAAGATTTTAACCAGGTCCGGTGTAAAACACACAGCAGGGATGTTCCAACATGAATAATAATAAGAGCGGAACCAAGTCCTGTTGTAAAACACATGCATGTGATGTTCCAACAGAATAATAATAAAGATTTTAACCGGTCCGTGTAAAACACACGATTGTGATGTTCCAACGAGAATAATAGAAGAATCTCACCAAGTATAGGGTAAACCACGATCACAAGTTATTCCAATGTAATAATAAGCAATGGAATAACAACAGCTTCTTCATGAATAAGAAAGAATAACACCCCTTACATTTGGTAGGAGATTGAATCTGCAAAGAAAGTAGTAACAAAATACTCTTCTTTCTTCTCTTATTCTCTCTATACTTTCTCTATAGCTTGAATGAATTAAGTGAAAATAATGAAGCCCTAGGCCTCTATTTATAGAAGATTTCTAGCTTAAGCTTTTCTTGTGTGAAAAGGCAAGTGGCGGCTCGACGACTAATGATGTGAAAAGAAAAGTGGTTTGACGCTTTTGTAATGTGAAACGACAAGTGGTTCGGCGCTTTGAATGTGAAACGACAAGTGGTTCGACGTCTGGTAAAGGTAATTATTATTAATGAAGGTAAATACTATCGACGAAGGTAAATACTATTCACAAGGGTAATTACTATCGACGAAGGTAATTACTATCGATTTGAAGGTAAATACTATTCACAAGGGTAATTACTATCGACGAAGGTAATTACTATTGATGAAGGTAAATACTATTCACAAGGGTAATTACTATTGATGAAGAGACTCTTAGATGATGACATATGAGCCCCCCATAAAATAATCAAACTTACCACAAATCATTTTTTCATCAACACATATTTAATCTTTCAACAATTATTAATCATTTATAACTTATCGTCTCAATTATTGATTTAATACTATAACATATTATACGGATGATCTTTGTGACAATAATTGAATCAATAATATAAGAGATATGATCGTGATTCATTGTAGCAATAATTGAAGCGTAGGTGAGTGACTTCTCACGTAAGCATCAATAATCAATACTGAGTGTGCTACTACTTATGCCATAGCCAGACATCGTTTTCTTTTACCACCGGGTAGTTTCAACAGTTTTAACGGTAACACCTCCGTAGTTATTTTTATATAAAATATTTTTGTCGCTTTCTCAATCCGACAATAATTCTGTTGTGGGGTCCACCAATGATTGAGCCATTGTACGAATATTCCCTAACAAAAAGAATATTCCCCGACCAAACGAATATTTTATAACAACTTGCATACTTTGCAAAATTTATAAATATTACCCACAACTATAACATTATATCAAATTTATTCCATAATATTCAAAAATAATATTTATAGAAAAATTCATCTTTATTTATAAAAGCTGGGGTCTTACAATCATAATACCTCAGTCTTAACCACTAGAATAAGAGCTCAACGATCAAACGGTTAATTACTCTTATTGGAACGAAATGAGTACTTGTTAATTTATTTATTTTTGTAATAGATTCTATTGCATATGAACAAAATTTCTTTGTAGCACTAACAAAATGCAAAGAAAAACAACCAAAGAACATATCACCGGACTCGACAGTATTTGCAAATGGTATCAACTTTAATTGTTTTACCCCAAGAAGAAAAATTACTGTTTAATTCCCAGTCCACCACCATGTACAAATTAAGTAAGATCGAGAAAAATTGCACAGAAATTAAGTGCACTTACAATGGAAAAAGGAACAAGGTATATCAAAACTGATGAAACCCCATGCCCTAAAAAATCACCATAAATAATTTACAAGGAATTTGAGTTCAAAATAGTGTTTAGATTACTCATAGAGGTATCAAACACAATAAACCTCACTCAAAAATTCATTATACATTATGAGTTATTAAAATTCTAATTTCGGGTTCGGGATAAATATTTTTTTTTGGTTATATATATGTTTCATTGATTATATAAGTGATAACAAATATTGCATACAATATACTTCACAAGAGTATCAATCGTGTACTACTGATTGGTGTGTCGTGGCGGTTGTGGTGGTGGTGATGGTGGGTGGCGACGGTGGCGATGTGTGGTGGTGGTGGTGATGGTGGGTGGTATGTGGTGATGTGGTGGTGGGTGGGTGGCGTTTTCCCTCTTTTCCTCTTCTCTTCTCCCCTTCTCCCTATTCTTTTCTCCTCTTTTTTCTTCTATCGATCGAGAGTGATTTAACCGAACCGAACTCGTTAATTGAATAGATCAATATCATTATCGGCCGACCGCGTCGCGGTCGCTAATTTTAAATGATGTGGAAGTATCGGCATCCGCATGATGCGGTCATTGATGGTGAGTGGTCGCAAATAACTAAAGGCGCCAATATTTACGTACCAATTTTTTGGAGGTAAAAATGAACTTGCAATCAATAGAGACCGTTCGATCATTAACATACTCTAATGAAATTAAATTCAAGGGCTACGCTAATGGCGGTCGCTAATGTACTTTTTCTGCGACCAAAAGGGGCTATCAACGATGTTTTTGGTCATTTATTCTGAGATTTTCTTGTAGTAGATGAGGCAATAGAAATGTTTCAACTTTATAAAAATGAAGTTGAAAATCAACTTAGCAAAAAGATTAAAGCAATAAGAAGGGATAGAGGTGGTGAATATGAATCACCATTTGAAGAGATATGCTCTATTCATGGTATTATTCACCAAACTACCGCTCCTTATTCACCTCAATATAACGGTATTACTTAACACAAGAACCGAACATTGAAAGAAATATTGAATGCTATGTTAAACAGTTCTGGAGCACCCCAGAATTTGTGGGGGGAAGCTTTGCTTTCTGCCAATTATATTCTTAATAAAGTGCCTCATAAGAAATCTCATAAAACACCTTATGAATTATGGAAAGGTCATAGACCTTGCTATAAATATTTAAGAGTGTGTGGGTGTCTAGCAAAAGTGATGGTTCCTAAACCTAAAAAGGTTAAGATAGGACCAAAAATAATTGATTTGTGTTTTCATTGGTTATGCAAATAATAACTTGAAGTCTTTATCGCTTTTCTTGTTCATAAATCAAAATTAATGATATTCATGTTAATACATTTATTGAATCAAGAGATGCATCATTCTTTGAGAATATTTTTCCATATAATGAAAATAATGATTCAAATACAAACAAAAGACCTTTGGATGCTACTTAGTAATAATCACGAAAATATGTATAAAGAGTCTCAGATTGGATGAACTCTAGACGTAGCAAAAGGGCAAGGACTTCAAAGTCTTTTGGTCCAGATTTTCTAACATTCTTGTTAGAAAATGATCCTCAAACGTACAAGGAAGCAATATCCTCTCCAGAGGCTTCTCATTGGAAAGAAGCAATTAATAGCGAAATTGAGTCCATTATGCAAAATCATACATGGGAATTGGTGGACCTTCCACCTGGTTCTAAACCCTTAGGGTATAAATGGATCTTCAAAAAAAAGATGAAAGCTGATGGTTCAATTGATAAATATAAAGCAAGGCTTGTAGTTAAAGGCTATAGACAAAAGGAAGGATTGGATTATTTCGACACTTATTCACCTGTTACAAGAATTACATCTATTAGAATGTTAATAACAATAGCATCTTTAAATAGACTTGAAATACATCAAATGGATGTAAAGACTGAATTCTTGAATGGTGAATTAGATGAAGAAATATATATGGAACAACCTGAAGGTTTCATAGCTCCTGGAAAAGAGAGGAAAGTATACAAACTTGTTAAATCCTTGTATGGATTAAAACAAGCACCAAAACAATGGCATGAAAAATTTGATAATGTTATGTTATCAAATGGATTTAAAATCAATGAGTGTGACAAATGTGTTTATGTCAAAAGCACTCAAAAGGAATATGTCATTGTTTGTCTTTATGTGGATGATATGTTAATCATGGGTAGCAACAATGAAGTTATCAACTCTACCAAACGTATGTTGTCAAATAGGTTTGACATGAAAGACTTGGGGGTTGCTGATATAATATTAGGAATCAAGATTTCTAGAACCTCTGATGGAATTATATTATCTCAATCTCATTACATTGAGAAAATACTTGAAAAATTTAACAAGTATAATATAATTCTGAATAAAATCCCAGTTGATATAAATCTTCATCTAGCTAAAAATGAAGGTGATAGCATATCTCAACTAGAATATTCTCGTATAATAGGCAGTTTAATGTATGTCATGAACTGTACTAGACCAAATATAGCTTATTCGGTAAGTAAGCTAAGTAGGTATACGAGTAATCCAGGTAAAGATCACTAGAAAGCAATTTTGAGAGTTTTAGGATATTTAAAACATACTCAAAAATATGGATTGCACTATACAAGATATCCAGCAGTATTGGAAGGATATAGTGATGCTAATTGGATATCTGATAATAAAGACTCGAAATCCACAAGTGGATATGTCTTTACCCTTAGAGGTGCAAAGAAGATCTTGAAATCCTCAAAACAAACGTATTGCTAGGTCTACAATGGAATCGAATTCATTACATTAGACAAAGTCGAGAGAAGAAAATTTGAGTGGCTTCGTAATTTCTTAGAGGATATTCCAAATTGGTCAAGACACGTGTCGTCTATATATGTATACACTTGTGATAGCCAATCGGCGATTGGAAGAACAGAGTCATTTATATAACGATGAAGTCACGCCCATATAAGACGCGAAGACATAATACCGCTAGACAATTGCTCTCAAATAGCATTATCTCAATTGACTATGTAAAGTCAAAAGATAATATTGCGGATCCGCTTACGAAAGGTTTAACAAGAGAGCAAGTGAAAAAATCATCGAATGGAATGGGTTTAAAGCCTATTGTTTAAATAAGAGTCGTCATAGTGGCAACCCAACCTAGCTGACTGGAGATCCCAAGATCTAGGTTCAATGGGCAAACCGAACTATGTAGTACTCAGTAAAGCACTGAGGAGATAATTACTCCTAACCATTCCTATTATGATTATGAGACAGTGCACATCTGCCGCGAGAATTAGGATAAGTTACGCTTTTAATGACTTTTATATCTTGAAATACGTTCAAGTGGAGTATTGCAGGATACTCTTTGTAAGACCCCGAAATTTTTAAATAAAAAGGAATTTCCTTTATTTATTATTTTGAAATAGTAAAGGTTGATTTGATTAATGTGGATAGTTAAGGGTTAAATACGCAAATATTTCAAAATAAGCAAGTGGTTATAAAATATTCATTATCGCTTGGAATATTCGTTTGGTCGTGGAATATTCGATGTCTTTGTCAGAATATTTCGCATTTACTAATGCAACCATGTGGGCCCCATAACTGTGAGCGATTGGATGAAGAAAACGACAAATATAAGTTGTTTTTAAATAACTCACAGTAGTTATTCACCAATTATTATTTTGTTGAATACCCTTTGGTTAAAACACACTAATACGCTGTTGTTGTTGAAGAAGCACACGGTATTGCACCAATTATTGATTCTTACGTAAGAAGGCACTACTCAATAATGGTTACGATAATTACCGCTTCAAATTTTTATCGAGTTAATAATTCTTTGCGTTGATATTTTATATTCATTGTTGTTTCAATAATTGTCATTACACGATTTTTTTCATTATCGAAGCAATAATTCATATTATCTGAATAATATTATTAGATAACATTATTGGCAATGTCTAGAAAGTTCTGTCTCAAGAGGGGTCACCTAATCATGGCATACCATGAAGAAGAAATTCTTATTGAAAGCCCCTTCCTCTGAACCACACTTGTTTGTCGATATTGTGATTCTCGTAATATTATTTGTGAATAATTAAATTATTGATTTATATGATGAGGAAAATATTGATTTTATGTGGATATAGATGGAGAAAATTTTAAAATGACAATTGTTGAAAATTAATATTTTATCTTTTTCGATAAAATAATTCATTTAAATATATTATTTTAATAATATATTAACGGTGATATTTTTACAACGAATGTGGGATATATGAGTATCTGAGGAGGAAGAGTATTTTTGTTGCAATATATGTTTAAAACATGTTAAACATGCTCATGGACCCCAATTATTGACCTTGAAATTTGATTATAGCACGTAAAATCGCTTCGCTTATGGATTTCGGTCAATTTCTATTTGGAATTTGGAAAAACTTTCTTCTGCAAAGTTGTAGAGAATTGAATTTCCTATAAAAACTCGCGAGATTCAAATTTTCTGATGAAATGGCTATTTATTATGAATTATTGAAGTTCTAAAGCTCAGAAATAATTGATTTTTGTAAGTTTTAATTATTTATTTTATGAAAAACGTTTTTATCATTTCTTTCTAGAAGGTTGGCATGTGGGAAATGTTGGGATCTGATTTCCAAAGAGGCGTAGAAATTTATTAATAATAATATATTTTATTAAATTTTCTGCTTTTGGTGTTAAGCATTTTCCTATAAATAAGTCTTAGGTTAGAATTGAAAATCACACCGTAAACTCAAGTTCTCTCTCTATATTATCGGCGTATTCTTGTGAGTATTTTGAGTATACTTTGAGTATTACTAGACGGTGCAAGTTCCTTTCAAAGACTATAAATTAGATTCTAAATAAAGATCGATCTTTCGAGGTAAGGGATATTATTTTTTTTTTTTTCAGTAATGATATTATTTCTTCAATATCATTATAATTGAAATGTTGATCTGAAGTTTTATCAAATTTGGAACTTTTTCATGCTTGGGGTTACTATTCATAAGTTACTATTCACGAGTTACTTATTCAGCGAGTTATTATTCACGAAGTTCTTATTCACGAAAGTACTATTCATGAAAGCGTGAAGATGTTTTTTGTGGAATTTCTATCTTTTGGTGTCTGAGTTACTATTCACGATATCTGCACTATTCACGATATCAAGACTATTCAATCGAAAAATAAAATTTCTTCTTTTCGTCTAAAACATCTATTCGGATACTAACTCGATTGATCCATGTTTTGATCATTCTTGAATTTTACACCACTATGATTATTTTTGAGGTATTTTTGGACGGATAAAACCAAGTACTGAATCCTTAATCCTTAATCCTTGTCATTTTGTTTCACTTTGGATTCGCTTTTTAAAAAAAATATTTTCATCATCCTCGGTCTTAAATGATGATATTATGGAATATCTTTGGCCGTAGAGTGCAAAGATGAATGATTTCTTAAGAATATCTTTGGCCCGGTAGCAAAGATGAATGATTTCTGAAGAATATCTTTGGCCAGTAGTGCAAGATGAACAGTGTTTAAATGAACACGACTAATCGATGAATATCTTTGGCGTAGTGCAAAGATGAATATTTGATTCGGATGTATATTGATTGATGTTACAGGGGATAAAAGATGAGCGATGAAATTTTAAATTCATACATAGAAGATAGTAGTTTGCATTCTCTACTTAACTCTTCTAATGAATTATTATTTCATTGCGAATATTGATTTAAAATTTGTTGTCTATTGTATTCTATTATATTTTTCCTCGTGAAGACTAACGATAATTTGTTGTATATTATCTTAGTCATAATATTCTTTACCGAAAGCTAGTTGAGCTCACCCTTTTCCTTTTTGTTCCATTTTTCTCGGGAGGCGAGAATATAAGCGAGCACGAGCCTGGGTATGGAATGAAGGTTTTAGAAAGGATTGTTTAGTAGTCCTCACCATTTTGTAAAATAATGTATCAATAAATGTGATGAGGATTTATTTGAGTATAGATATTGTACAGAAGATAATATTTGTATTCAAACTCACGCTTTCTTGTTGTAATAATAAAGTTGTAGTTGTTTACATACCATGTATTGACAACTCGTAATAGGTGATGTATACCTATTTTGGGGGCGCCACAATTAGTATCGAGCTTAGGGATATGATCTCCAAGCGGAGATCGGGGAATAGAACTAGGAGGGAGAGACGAGTAAATCCTTCGCTAGTGTGTCCTACCTAAGCTTATTTGTTAGTTGGTCGGTATATAGGGATATTATGTGATATATTGATTTCCTTAATTAACCCTTGTTTTATGTGACGATTTTGAGAATGTCGGTGAGAATATTAACAATGGAAATGAGACCGTGGAGATGCCTGTACTCACCAACGAGGAGAACGTCATGACAGTGGCAATGTTCCTCCCGTGAACAACACCATTGAAAGCGATGATGATGAGCGAGGGATGTTTAGAAGTTTTTGCGCTTCATGCAAAATCGCATTTAGAAAACTCGTGTTCAAAATACTGAGGAAATGATAGCAATTCACGGGTTGTCCACAAAAGCAAGCGATTCGAAGTTGGGACCACCAGAATTTAAGGAAAGCGGATCCGATCATGGCGGCGAAACATGGGTCAAACAAATTACCAAGATATTCGATGTCTTGGGATGCACGGAGGAACAGAAGGTTCCATTCGCCACCTTTATGTTCCGTGGCGGCGGCGAATTCATCAGGAAGTCTGTGGAAGCGTACCCATCCACCACACACTCAAAGATGTCTTGGGAGACGTTTGAGAGCTATTTAATGACAAATACTTTCCCGAAAGTGTTAAATCGTATGAAGGAAGTGGAGTTCATCGATTGGAACAAAACAACATGACGATTTGTCTCAAATGACGAGGCAAAGTTTGCGAGTTATCCGTGTTTGCACCTCATTTGGTGGAGAATGAGGAACGATGACGCGGATGTTTCTTAGAGGTTTGAAACCCCAGATACGCCGAAGATCTCATTTCTCATAAATTTTCTCTTTATTCGGATGTTTGTAAACAGGGCTCAATTATTAGAAGCGAGATAACGAGTACGGTCAACCGAGGGACCACAACCGTGGATCGTGTCGTAGATAAAGATCAATGAATAATGATAACTCATGAGAAAAAAAGACGGATGAAAATGGTAACCACTCCGGTGGTAATCATGCTTGCCGTGAAAATAGAAGAAGCGAGTCGAGGAGATTTTAAAAAAGGAGATTTAACAACGACCGTATGAAGATGATAGTCTTGGCGAATCGGGTTCTAAGGGAGGAGAACGACCACCGGTCATATCTTCTACAAATCTTTGAAAAAGGGACATATCGGTCAAACTCCCACAACATTCAAGGTATGCTATAATTGTAGAAAGGAAGGACATATCGCTTTCGAGATTATGCGCAGTGGCGAAACCCTAGTTCAATGGGGATTTGACTCAGATCATCCCCTGAAAAAGTCAAAGTCAACGATTCCTGGAAGAGCGTTTGTTGTGATCGGTCATAATGCGAGAACCCAAACGAGGTGATCACGGGTAAGCTATTTATAAATTCTTGCGAAGTTTATACCTTTACTTGATACCGGCATACCCATTCATTTATCTCTCTCGCGTGTGCTCAACGTTTAAACTTGACTAGAGAAATTAGACTTTGACCTATCTGTGGAAACTCCGTTAGAGAAACTTTCATCACATCCACTCGCTTATAAATCTTGTTTGATTCAAGTTGGCACCATTACCTTACCTATTGATCTTATCTCTTTAAAGATACTTGCTTTTGATGTGATTTTAGGGATTGATTGGTTAACTACTCATCATTGCCAAAATTGATTGTTTTCGTAAGGTTGTTAGTTTTCATATTCCTAACCAACCTGTTTATGCAATTCAAGCAACTAAACCATTAAAATCAATCACTATCATATCTAATCATAAAGCTATTCGCTTATTGAAAAAGCGGATGTCAAGCTTTCTTAGCCCATGTTATGGATTTGAATAAAGACACGTCAAATTTGAATAATATTCCCGTTGTTATCGACTTTCCGATGTATTTCAAGAACTTCCGGCCTACCCCCGTAACGTGAAGTTGAATTCTTTATTGATCTTGAACTCGGTACAAAGTCCATTTCTAAAACCCCATATCGAATGGCTCTATTGAACTTCAGAGTTAAAGGTCCAACTACGAGAATTGTTGGACATCGGTTTCATCTGGTCCTAAGTACATCTCCTTGGGGTGCTCTCTGTTTTATTTGTAAAGAAGAAAGAGCGGAGTATGCTTTTTTGTATTGACTATCGGAATTGAACCATGTCACCATCAAGAATAGGTATCCTCTACCTCGTATTGATGACTTGTTTGACCAATTCGCAAGCAGGCACATTCTTTTCAAAAATCGATCTTCGCTTACGGATATCATCAACAAGATTAGAATCGAGGATATTCCAAAGACCCTTGTAACTCGGTATGGGCATTATGAATTCTTAGTCATGTCTTTCGGACTAACTAATGCTCCTATGGCTTTTCATGGATATGATGAACCGAGTATTCAAGGAATATTTGATCAATTCGTTGTTGTCTTTATTGATGACATCCTCATATATTCAAAAAGCCGTGAAGATCATGAGCACCATTTGAAGTTTGGTACTCCAAAGGCTTCGTGAAAACCAACTATATGCCAAATTGAAGAAATGCGAGTTACGGCGAGAGAAGTAGCATTCCTTGGGCACGATGGTGTCAAAACATGGAGTATCTGTTGATCCGGCGAAGATTGAAGCAATACAAAGTTGGGAGCAACCGAAGTCGGTGACTGAAGTACGTAGCTTTTGGGCTTAGCTGGTTATTATTGGAGATTCGTGGAAGGGTTTTCTCGAATCGCTACTCCATTAACTCACAAACTAACTTCTAAGGATACAAAATTCGCTTGGAGCGAAGAATCGAGAAAAGTTTCCAAGAGCTTAAGAGGAGACTTATTTCTAAGACTGTTTCTAACAATACCATCTGGTTCGGATGGATTTGTTATCTCAAATGATGCTTGAGCAAAGGGTTAGGATGTGTTCTCATGCAACGTGGGAAAGTCATAGCCTATGCCTCGCGACAACTTAAAGAGTATGAGAGGAATTATCCTACTCATGATCTAGAGTTAGCGTGTATCGTTTTCTATTAAAAATATGGAGGCACTATCTATACGGGGAGAAAGTGGAGATATATTCGCACCATAAAAGCCTTAAATATTTCTTCACTCAAAAGAACTCAACATGCGGCAAATGACGTTGGCTCGAGCTATTGAAAGACTACGACCACACTATTCAATACCATCCCGGTAAAGTTTGGTGGTAGTGCGCATTGATCGAAGAAAGATCATATGCGCGGAACGAATGCGATGATGTCAAGTATACGACAGAGCCAACTTTAATAGAAAAAGTTAAGGTTACTCCAGCCACCGAACCGGGAAATGATGCGTATGAAGAAGAAAGTACAAGAAGGAGCTATTCCTAAGCGAGAATTGATGAAGAAGGAATACTTGAGTCCACTTTGCTGACTTTGTGTTCCTAACGACTCGATTTGAAGTACAAGATTATGATGGAGGCACACACATACGCCATTTGCAATCCATCCTGGAAGTACTAAAATGTATCGTGATCTTCGACAACATTTTGGTGGAACAATATGAAGAGAGAGATTGCAAAGTTTATCTCGATGTGTTTAACTTGCCAACGTGTAAAGGCCAGAGCATCTTGTACCTAAGGGTCCGTTGCAACCACTTGAGATTCTGGAATGGAAGTGGGAACACATTACTATGGATTTCGTTACGGGTCTTCCTACGGTTTCTCAAGGCATCAATGCTATTTGGGTTATTGTTGATAGATTAACCAAGTCTGCTCATTTCTTGCCGATACGGGAGACTTATTCCCTCGAACGTCTTGCTAGTATGTGCGTGAATGAGATTGTGAGGTTCATTGGCATGCTCAGTATCCATAGTTTCGGATCGTGACCCAAGATTCACTTCAAGATTTTGGGTTAGCTTGCAAAAAGCTATAGGCGCACGATTTGCGATTTAGTTCGCATACCATCCCCAAACTAGATTTTGACAATCGAGAGAGGACTATTCAAACTCTTGAAGATCTATTAAGACTCTGTGTCCTAGACTTCAAGGGTAGTTGGGATAATTATTTACCATTGGTGGAATTCTCCTACAACAACAGCTTATCGTGCAAGTATAGGTGTGGCTCCATTCAAGCATTATATGGATGAAAATGTCGCTTCTCAATATGTTGGGATGAGGTGGGTGAAGCAACATTGTTGGGACCCGAAGTTAAGACGTATGACTACCGAAAAGATCCAAATGATTCGACAACGTATAAAACGGCACAAGATCGACAAAAGAGTTATGCGGATCTTCATCGAAAGGACGTGGAATTTAATGTAGGGGATCATGTATTGTTGCGAAGTTGCTCCATGGAAGGGGAGTTACAAGATTTGGGAAGAGAGGAAAGCTCAATCCACGATTTATTGGTCCATTTCAAATTCTTGACCGAGTAGGAAATGTAGCCTATAGACTTGCGTTACCTCCGTAGTATGTCTCGTGTTCATAATGTGTTTCACATATCCGCATGTCATCAAATATGTGAAAGACCCGAACCACGTTATTGAGTTAGAATCCGGACGAGATAATAGAAGACTTAACGTATGAGGAAGTACCAAAGATCTTTGGATAGGAAGGAGCATGTCCTACGCTAAGAAAGGTCATACCACAAGTTAAAGTTTTGTGGAGGAATCATGCTATATAGGAAATGACACGAAATTGAAACTAAATGAAAGCGAGGTATCCTCACCTTTTCAAACACCAGTGCGTACGCCAATTTCGAGGACGAAATTTCATAAGGAGGGAGGTTGTAAGACCTCAAATTTTTAAATAAAAAGGAATTTCCTTTATTTATTATTTTGAAATAGTAAAGGTTGATTTGATTAATGTGGATAGTTAAGGGTTAAATACGTAAATATTTCAAAATAAGCAAGTGGTTATGAAATATTCATTATCGTCGGGGAATATTCGTTTGGTCGTGGAATATTCGTATTCGCTTTGTGGGGAATATTCGCATGCGACTACAAGCCCATGTGTGGGCCCCATAACTGAAAGCGATTGGATGAAGAAAACGACAAATATAAGTTGTTTTTAAATAACTAGGCGTAGTTGTTCAAGTTATCTTGTTGGAATACCGAAAGGTTAAAACACACTAATACTGGCGTTGTTGAGCGATACACAGCAGTATTGCACCAATTATTGATTCTTACGTGAAGGCACTACTCAATAATGGTTACGATAATTACTTTATCAAGATTTTTTCGAAGTTAATAATTCTTTGCGTTGATATTTTATATTCTTTGTTGTTTCAATAATTGTCATTACACACGATTTTTCATTATCGAAGCAATAATTTATATTATCTGAATAATATTATTAGATAACATTATTGGCAATGTCTAGAAAGTTCGTTTAAGAGAGGTCACCTAATTGCGTGCGATGAAGAAGAAATTCTTATTGAAAGCCCCTCTTTCCTGAACCGCCGTTGTCAATATTGTGATTCTCAGTAATATTATTTGTGAATAATTAAATTATTGATTTATATGATGAGGAAAATATTGATTTTATGTGGATATAGATGGAGAAAATTTTTAAAATGACAATTGTTGAAAATTAATATTTTATCTTTTACGATAAAATAATTCATTTAAATATATTATTTTAATAATATATTAACTGGTGATATTTTTACAACGAATGTGGGATATATGAGTATCACGAGGAGGAAGAGTATTTTGTTGCAATAAATGTTTAAAACATGTTAAACATGCTCATGGACCCCAATTATTGATTGATTTGATGATATAGCTTGTAAAATCGCTTGCTTGTG
This sequence comes from Panax quinquefolius, assembly GCA_020205615.1. Lineage (NCBI taxonomy): Eukaryota > Viridiplantae > Streptophyta > Magnoliopsida > Apiales > Araliaceae > Panax > Panax quinquefolius. Next base: position 164,841,303 of record CM035153.1, on the reverse strand, counting down.
GATTTCTTTATCCAATTTCTATTTGGAATTTGGAAAAACTTTCTTACGCAAAGTTGTAGAGAATTGAATTTCCTATAAAACTCGTGAGATTCAAATTTTCTGATGAAATGGCTATTTATTATGAATTATTGAAGTTCTAAAGCTCTCAAATAATTGATTTTTGTAAGTTTTAATTATTTATTTTATGAAAAACGTTTTTTATCATTTCTTTCTAGAAGGTTGGCATGTGGGAAATGTTGGGATCTGATTTCCAAAGAGGCGAGGGAAATTTATTAATAATAATATATTTTATTAAATTTTCTGCTTTTGGTGTTCTAAGCATTTTCCTATAAATAGGGTCTTAGGTTAGAATTGAAAATCACACCGTAAATCAAGTTTTCTCTCTATATTATCGAGTATTCTTGTGAGTATTTTGAGTATACTTTGAGTATTGCTAGACGGTGCAAGTTCCTTCAAAGACTATATACTATTAGATTCTAGTTTAGAAGACTTGATCTTTCGAGGTAAGGGATATTATTTTTTTTTTCAGAATGATATTATTTCTTCAATATCATTATAATTGAAATGTTGATCTGAAGTTTTATCAAATTTGGAACTTTTTCATGTCGGGTTACTATTCATGAGTTACTATTCACGAAGTTACTATTCACGAGTTACTATTCACGAGTCTTATATTCATGAAGCGTGAAGATATTTTTGTGGAATTTCTATCTTTTGGTGTCTGAGTTACTATTCACGATATCTAAGACTATTCACGATATCTGACACTATTCACGATACTGGTACTATTCACCTAAAAATAAAATTTCTTCTTTTCGTCTAAAACATCTATTCGGATACTAACTCCGATTGTATCCATGTTTTGATCATTCTTGAATTTTACACCACTATGATTATTTTTGAGGTATTTTTGGACGTGGATAAAACCAAGTACTAATCCTTAATCCTTAATCCTTGTCATTTTGTTTCAATTTGGATTCGCTTTTTTAAAAAATATTTTCATCATCCTCGGTCTTAAATGATGATATTATGGAATATCTTTGGCCCAGTAGTGCAAAGATGAATGATTTCTTAAGAATATCTTTGGCCCAGTAGTGCAAAGATGAATGATTTTGAAGAATATCTTTGGCCGTAGTCAGCAAAGATGAACAGTGTTTAAATGAATACGACTAATCGATGAATATCTTTGGCCCGTAGTGCAAAGATGAATATTTGATTCCGATGTATATTGATTGATGTTACAGAGGATAAAAGATAGACGATGAAATTTTAAATTCATACATAGAAGATAGTAGTTTGCATTCTCTACTTAACTCTTCTAATGAATTATTATTTCCAATCGAATATTGATTTAAAATTTGTTGTCTATCAGATTCTATTATATTTTTCCTGTTGAAGACTAACGATAATTTGTTGTATATTATCTTAGTCATAATATTCTTTATTGAGCTAGTTGAGCTCACCCTTTTCCTTTTTGTTCCATTTTTCTCGTGAGGCGAGAATATAAATGAGTACGTAGCCTGGGTATGGAATGAAGGTTTTAGAAAGGATTGTTTACTAGTCCTCACCATTTTTGTAAAATAATGTATCAATAAATGTGATGAGGATTTATTTGAGTATAGATATTGTCTAGAAGATAATATTTGTATTCAAACTCACAGTTTTACTGTTGTAATAATAAAGTTGTAGTTGTTTCTGTACCATGTATTGACAACTAAGAATAGGTGATGTATACCTATTTTGGGGGCGTCACACTCTTGATAGAAGTCACCTACGTGAGTAAGAAGGGGGCCACTTCTGTGAGAATTTTGAAGGCTGAATTCTCTAATATACATACGGAACCAAGAGGTATTTCAAGGACAAAATGAACACAAACGTGAGAACCAACTATGTCTGAAGAGATATTTTGTGAATTCTATTGTTTTGGTTTACACGAAAAGCTGACAGTTCAAAGACATCAAGTCTACTAATTAGCCAAGTAAATCCGATAGATTTTACTAGGGCAAGTTCAAAGCCACTAGGCTACTTAACCTGATGAAATATCTTTTCTCATATACTCGAACTAGTGTCTGCATATTCATATCATATTTTGCATATTGTAAAGCCAATTTTACATTCATGTGGGGGATTGTTGGAAATGAGATTTGAAATATTAAATATTAGAGCATTTTGAGGCTCAATTAAATGAGGGACCCACATTCCAAAAATATCGGGTCTTTGCACCAATGTGTTCTCCTTCATGAGGAGTATAACTTGGTATATTTATATGTTCAAATCCATTAAGAATTGAATGAGAAAATTGACTCCAAAATCACCTACTTGATTGTTGAAAAATACAAAAGTCCCACATAGGACTTGAGAGGGAAAATTGAAGAAAATATATATGGGATGTTTGCTTAATGGGAAGGGCCTCAAGGGGCACCCTACTTTTGTGGAAAGGAGAGGACCTAGCCAAGGCTTGGTTCAAACCCACACGCGCGCCGCCGTCTGGTCGGTCGGGTTTGGGATATATATTTTTTAGATAAAATTTGTTTAATAATATTGATCACGATACTACGTCGTTTTCCCAACTGATAACGCGCGGAAATTTTTTATAAATAAACAGTATGGGGCGCATTTCTGATATACACATTTTTTCCTTCTCTTCCCGTTTCAGAAGTTCCGTTCCCCGTTCTACATTATCCGTTGCCGCTTCTACGTAAAATTCCTGCCTCTGCTCTGCAGAAAATCCTTCTCGCACAAAATTGTTAAGTGTGCAGTAAGTTTTTCCCAATGTTTTTCCATGCATGTATCATTAAAATTCATATTAAGTTCAGTACATAAATATTAAATTTGGTTCGATGAATTCTTAATTTTGTAATGCTACTAATTAAGAATTGAAATCTGTTTTATCTTGGGAAGCAATTATTCAATTAACCTTTAGCATCTGTGGGGGAATAAATTTGCTTTAAGGAGACTTTGTGAATTTAAAGGACTCGGATTTATATTTTACATTTTACAAGTTGTTTCTGTTTTGCATAATTTATTATTATTATATTTATATGCATTATTAAATAATACTATATATTACAGATAACAGTTCTTTTATGTTTGGTACATCTGAACCAGACAACTTAGGTAGGATAAATTCCATGCCTCAGAGTTGATCAGAATTTCCTTTTTCTGGTTATAAGAAGCTAACAAACAAAAATATAATTGCAAGGAAGTAGTGATTGTTTAATACATAGCCAACTCCCTCCTCCCTCCCTCCCTCCCTCTTTTTACATCTTGTTTGTGTTTAATACTCTATGTTGCATGCAATTGGGCAGGTGGACGCAGCATTGGAACAAGGGGTTGAGGCGGTGAGGACCGTGGTACTCAATGGATTCAACAGTAGAATTAATTTGGGGCAGAAGTACAAGAAGAGTATCACAGAGTTTGAGCAGCATCAATAAAATAGTTGGCAACACTGCAAAATTTTACTTATTTTTTAAGACTTCTTACGTTGAAAAGGCTCATTAGCCAACGAAAAAATTCTCCATCCGAGTTCTCATGTAGAGATAGATGGCTGATGTATCCCAACTCCTAGCACTATCGTATCTATAGACTTCTCGGCTCATAAATTTTGCAATGATGCATGCTCATGTTACATGGCCCATATGCAATACAAGTAAATGGAGTGTTCTTCGATAAAGAAAGTAACATAATGTTACCTATTTATTTTCTCCAAAATTAATTTAGTTCTAAAGTGCAACAAATAAATTTAAAAATGTGGAAGAAGTTGAATGAGAATCTCGATTTTGGGCAGGAGACTAGGAAGAATATCATATAGTTTTTGCCAAAAAATAAAAAAAAAATGATAAAAAGAGCCTTTTAAGAAAGGTTACTAAATATGTATAGGATCCTTGTAAGTAACTTGTTGTAAATAAAGTAAGAAGAGACTCGGAAGCCTTTTTAAATAGAATAAATTAATCTGACCAAATCTAACTACGGAGAGCCTCCATATGGAATCTAATGCCACTTTTGCCTCTATTTGCTTTCCTTTCGGCCCTTTAGGACCCACCTCCCTCCCTCACTCAATAAGAACGTTGGAATTACTACTACTTAGTAATATTAATTAATATTAAATCCTCTCTCTCTCTCTCTCTCTCTCTCTTTCATTCTGTTTTTATTAGACCGTTGGGAACTCGAAATCTATTAAAAACAAACTACTACATGAAACCAATGACAACATACACCCTCTCTCCCTTCCCCAAGGCTCTGCAACAAATAATAGCAGGTCAACTTCTCGAATTCAATAACAATGGCAGGGCTTAACGGCTCTCTGCAATCAAACCCCACTCTCGACTGCCTCTTTACCGCCCTCGACACCAAATCATTAATCCTCTCACAATTCCCTTCCGACCCCAACAAACCCAATCTTTTACAGCTCACAACAGAGAGTTTCTTCATGGAAAGAGGACCCAGATACAAAGCTTACGCCGATTTAAGAGAATCAAGGCTCAGGATAAAGAACAAAACACAACCCCAAGAACCCAAACCGAACCTAACCCCACCCAGAAAACAGGTCAAATTTCAGGGGAGTTTTGCAGCAACACCGACTAGGCGAAAAGGGTCCTCTGTTCTAGCTCAATCAGTCCCTGATTTTTCAGCAGCGTTAAGGAAAGAGAACAGGAAGCCGTCGACAATGCTACCTCCGGTGATGGAAAAGTCAATGACACCACCGGCTGATTCAAAGAGTTCCAAAATGTATGGGGTTGGGGCGAAATTGAGTGGCAGCAAGTCCGCAAATTCGGGGGAGAAAAGGAATGGGGGATTGATGGCGAGGAAGAGCTATGCTAGTATGGAAGAATTGAAGGGACTGTCTTCTGCTGCTGCTAATGCTATTAATCATGGAGAAAACAGGGAAGGGAGGACTGGCAGAGGGGTTGGCAAGACTATTTTGGGAAAGAAACAGTATTTTTAAATTTGGATAGAAATTCCCTGGGATGAAGAGATGAGATGGTTAAAGAGGTTTTATGTTTCCTTTTTATCAAAGTAGATTCTTTTAGTTTATATAAATTCTTGGTTTGGATTTGACACTTGATATTTTGGGGGTTTTGCTTTCTAATTTTCTATATTGTGATATAGCCTTTTGGATCCTAAGAAGCGTGATGTTATTTTTTTTTGAAATTGGTTGATTACCAATAGAATATCGATATATCATATGATTAATCAATTAAATTAATAGAATCTTGATATACATACAACCTCGCCTCGCATGCCAAGAGATTCTATACCAATTTATCTCAAAATAAACTTCATACTAACCACTTCCTAGCCTTTTCATCTTAGTAATAATCTTTAGCTACATTGAGCTACTAATTCTTTTCTTACATTAAGTGCAGCCAGCCAGGCAGCCTGCCAATTGCCAAATCAAATCGTATCACACACAGAATAATAACCCAAGGCATTGTGTCCGAAGAAAATAGGAGAAAAAACTAACTAAAATATGACTTGTTCAATGGTGGAAGGGGGGTCCTAGTCCAACCAAGTTAACAATCACAAAGGAAAGGAGCTGCATGCATATGTTCTAACTAGAGTAGTCGTCTAGCTACTTAACAATTTGAGCACATGTTTGATAACGGTTACGCTGTAAAATTCAAAATACTATCTATCTATCTATACCTTGTGTTAATAAATACCCTGTACTGTACTACAAGTACTAGGGATAATAGATTTTAATCGTTTGATCGCTATTGTTTAAATAAATCATTTTATTATGAAGATTATGGATTTTCAGATTTTGTAAATATTATTATTAAAATAGAAAATAATTAATTATTTGTGACGGTTTATAGCGCTGAAAATGCTCGAAAATATATCAGTAGAGTTTGTTTGTATCGGTTAAATAAAAATTCAATACTTTGTTTGAATTATTTATTTTTATTTGTTGTGCAATGAGTTTTGTATTTAATTTTTTTAGTACGTCAGTATTCAATTTTATTCAGCTCATTTAGATTGCTTAAACATTCAGAACTGTTTCATTCAGTTTTTATCAAATAACCCCAAGTCTCTAATAACCTCAAACGCAAAGGCAATTTACATTCGATTAACACAAAAGCCAAGTTCCATTTCATCTAGCTGAGCCAGTAATGTTGTTCCAGTAATTATTTTTAAAATGATTATGGAACAAGTTTTTTTACATGTTAGGAATTTGCCTCTAAAAAGACGATGTACAACATAGCTTTGAATATTAATTAACACTGGACATATAAATTAAGCTAATAAAGTTCAAATTTAGTCTAGAGCTAGTCTAGACAAGTAGTTGAATTATTATTATAGTACGTACTTACCAAGAACCATGATATTATTCAATTATAAATTTCAAGTGACGATACTAAAGAATAATTATATATGATAATCTTTAGTCGTAATGGTAAAGAAGAAGAACCACAAATCCAAACAATTATTGACTATCTTAGAACAACCTGCTTGCAATTCAGAAGAACCAGAAGCTAACAACAGAAACACAAAATATTTAATTGCTCACGTTACAACCAACTAGTTACTTATAGCCTTCCTCCAATTGAATACTCCTACTAATAATCAACTTCTCCATTCATACTAGCTTGTTTAACAAAACGAAAAAAAAAATGGCAGAATGGGACAACCATGAAAGCAAATGTTACCCCTTCTTTAATCATCATCAGCATGTGGCGTGTTGCACAGAGAGAAGCATACCCTCCATTATCCATACTCATACTCCTCCTCTGTCTTCTTAATTAAACTTCTAACTAATCAGAAATTAATAATGTACTACTTCATTTAATCTTCTTCTTCTTGTCCTTGTTATTAGAGAAAATTGAGACTAAACCGAAGAGATTCGCAGGAGGAACATTCAACACTGGATTGATCCTAACACCATTGCCATGTGATGCCCCATAACCACTCCCATTCTTCTTTATCGGAGGCTTTTGATAACCGTTTGACGAAAATTGTGACTGCTTGATTGGTGTCGCCACTAGTGGAGTCTGCTGCTGCTGCTTCTGCTTACGATTTAAAGCATCTCTCGAGGAGGAGGAAGAAGATGATTTCTTCGAATTAGTTGATGCTGAACCAGTTGAATTACTACGCGATAGAATTGGTAACGGACATAGGCTTCGCGCATACCCATTACCACAATTCAAACTACTACTTCGCTTGAATTGCCAAAACGACTTTGACTTTTGCTTCTGATCTTCTGCCTCTGACAAAATTACTGGTTTTCCGCCGCCATGATGATCATCATGTGGCGGTGGCGGTGGCGGTGGCGGAGATTCTTTTGGGATGAAATTTTTATCCTTAACGAGTTGAGTCGGAAGAATTTTTCCGTTGGAGAAAAGTTCTTCAGCGGAGGTGGTGGATTCATGGTTGAAATTATGGTGAATGCAGAAATCAAAGTCAACCGTTGATGCTGAGATTGATCGGAGAAGGCGTTGTTCATCGGGGATGCTAATATCTGACTGGGAAAGATCATGAGAAAATGAGATACGAGGGCTCATTCCCATACAAGTACTAGGATTTTCAGAGCAAAGATCAATAGACATTGCTATTTAAATCAAATCAAATCAAATCAATCAATCAAAACGGACGGACGGACGGAGGGAGACGAGGAAGAAGATAATGAGAACCCCCTTTGAATGTAACCAACTTATTCTGAGTTTGATCGAGACGAAACTATAATCGGAAGAGAGCGAGATAGTCGAATCCAATAATTCAATTAGGAATTTAGGAAGAGGACACGTTATCGCTGACCCGGCCTTATTTTTTAATACTTCAACAAATATTCATTCATCTCATCTCACTTTATTTTTTTATTAAATGACACAATATTTTTAAATTATCATCGTAATTATATTATCATCATGTTTTTATTACTAAAATAATAACTTATTGTTTTTGTTAAATGCATCTTTTCTTCTATCAATTTTTGTTTGATGGGAACCAAAATCAGGTTGGAACAGCGAACAGAACACTCAAGTCTCAATCATGAAGGAAAATCAGGCAAGCAGCTTAGCTGAGCTAAGGCTTAGCTTATAGTTTTTGGGATCCACTCTCAATCATGCATCTTCAATTACTCAAAAGTGGAAAAGAAAAGACTTCCAAAGGCTATGCTATGCTATGTTAGGTTTCAATCAAATTATACTAGTATAATAGTAAGTTTTAATGTACTCTATTCTAACAATATTTTATTAGAAGTTTATTCAAAATATATTATAATATTATATTGGATAATCTTAATCCATTATATGTTTACCCAAAATATACTATGAGTAAAAATATTAATGATAACAACTTTAATATCACATATTACGATATGGGATGGATGGATGGGATGGGATGGGATATTACAAAATTCTCCGCTTAATATATTGTACATATTAAACTATTCCATGTATTAGAAATTGACTTGTCACACCACATATTTTACTAGTATTAGACTTAAATATAAATTATTACATTGACATTTTTTCACTTTGGTGATTGATTTTTCAATTTAGTGTGATTAAATTAATAATTTTTTCATATTGGTTCAATTGAAGTTGCCGATGACAACGTGACTATAACACCTAGGATGTGACTGATGATGTGTTAAAACAATATTTATTTTATAATTAATTTAAATTATTTTATAAAAATTAAATAAATGTAATATTATGTTATAATATGAGTAGTAAGTAGTTGCAAGCCTACCAATAAAAAGAAAATAAAAGAAGAGAGAGGCATAAAACAACATTGGTAATCAGCAAATGCTTATTGATAAAGCTAATTGATGGACATGGACACCAACTGTACAGCATGGAAGGTTGGATCCAAGGGCCATGCTCCAATCTTCTTATTCATCTTATTAATAACTTTTCCCCCCTAACATAATTAGACAGGGACTGGGACAGGGTCCATTCAGGGAGTTGGAGTGGGAGTGGGAGAATATATTATATTATATTAAGTACCCCCATCAACTTTTTTTGTATATCAAGGACCCCATTATTTTACTTTTTCCCTCTTTAGGCCACTTGCCATGTGACCAAGGCCTAAAACAACCAACCAAGCAACAACTCCAACTCTCCAATAAATCACCCAATAATCCTACATGCCCCCGCCCGTTTTTTATCATGGACAACTAGATATGTGGTTAATAAATCAAACTCTAAATAAAAATTTACATAATTTTTTTTAATCTTCATTTTTCAGTTATTAAGGATAAAATTAAAAGTCATTGGCAACAAAGCACAACTTCGTATTTCTTGATAAATTCTGAATGTGGAAACAATGTAAATGAAAAAAGATTCTAAATTTTATACTCCACTAAAATATGTACAATCCGCCTTTGTTAATTAATGTGTTTGAAATTTGAAAATCGCTAGAATAAAAACAAAAATAAATGCGAAAAATGAATGAACAATGTCAATATCAGGGTTAATAAATGGTTAAAAAATTCAATTAAATTTTTTTAATTGTTTTCCATTCCAAACGAGTATGTTAACGCCAAGATCTTTCTCCACGTCTCAATCACCAAGACGCGTCCGATATCCTGCACAGTTCAACAAGTCAACACCAAAAGCTTGACTACCGACCGCTTGAGGATAGCTCCGCATGGAGAGTTAGTATCGGCGATCACAAGGTCAACAATGGAGAAAAATAATGTCCAATGTCCCGAGAGAATAATAATATGAATGTGTGTATTATTTACCCTCTTATGTGATCTTAACCCCATACATACTCCAGGTCTTGCCATCGTACCACTCATCATTTCCTCGACACCTTTTCCCCACTTCCTATCATTTCAAATAGAAAGTATGCACTTACTTCCACACTGCTACTACCATTTGCCACACCACGGCCATCCGAGTCTCATCCTCATTAATGCCATGCAGAAAGGTGGCAGACACAGTAGTCAATTATCACTTGGCATAATGATTACCGGTCAAAGTTGGATTAAGTGACAATTTGTATAATGGGCCAATTCAATGACTAAGCCCAAATAACGGGAATGACCCAAACGACCGTATCCAACCGAAAGGACCCAATAAAATTATCAAATAACTAGGCCCAAATCATTCGAACCAACTAGGGCAAGAGTAACATAATCCAAGGGAGGAGCCCATTAAGTTTGGCCCAATAAGGAAAAGGATTATGGCCAATATCCCTTCTAGTCTTTTATTAAACAGGGTGTTTAATGAAAGACTATAAACAGTATAGGCCCATGATATAACGAATTATGATAAATCACAAGAGATCCAAAGTGAAACTCACCAAAGCCCATCAAAATCGGTCCAAATTGATATCAGGAATAGAAATGGGAAGCCCAATAGACGCAAGCCCACTCAGGTGAAGATATTTAGACCCAAAATGGACGTAAACCTCTTCCCATTCATCATCATTACAATTGAATTAAATGTGCCACCCTCGATTCTGTAGACAATCTGTCGAAAGATAAAAGGTAAACTTTACCAATTCTGACGGTTTTACCTGCTAATTTGAAATTTGAACCTTTGAGCTTTCTTCTCCTCTGCAGAACTTCTTCCTCTGATTCACGAAATCTCAACAATGGTGACTGTGAATTCCAGCCATAACTCTCCCAACCCAAACCCTAACCAAGAGGGTTCAAGTTCCAACCCCAATCAACAACCATGGGGAAATCCTTTCTCCGATCCCTCCGCCTCAAATCTCGACTTCTTCAAGGATCGAGGAACAGCCTCCCTCATGCCAACATCCCTTCCTCCGTCACTTTAATCAAATATGTATCCTCGACTCAAGTATCGATTCCCGACATATCGCTATAAGGGGCCCCTGCCCTCAAGAACGTATGTACCAAATGACCGGGACGGCTTGGGTCGCCATGCCACCACCTTCTTGAAAAGGGGTTCGCTTTACCTCTCTATGCTTTTATCGTTACCTCCCAGGGTTCATAGGAGTGGGCTTTGCTTCGATTAGTGCCCAACTCCTACATCCATATCCCGCATTCATCGCCTTTTGTCATGAATTAGGATTTCTCCTCCGCTGACATTTTCTTCACCCTCTTCTCTCACGGAAAGTCTCGAGAACGAGGCTTCAAATGTTGAGCAAGCGCCTCCCACCCAACACCAGATTCGAGAGAGAGACCACGATGGATACCCCTTCCAAAGAACAAGGTTGTACGAGAAGTGGTTTTTTGTCACGGACCCGAGATCTCTTCTCTCCAGATTGACTACCTCGATCGGGTCTCTGGCGACTTTGGAGACATCTCCAAGAGCGTGTGAGGAGATGGCGGAGACTTTGAAGAAGATTCCTCCAAAAGAATGGAGTTTTACACTTCCGACCAAACAAGCTCGCTATATGATCACAAATGTAAGTTTCAATAACTTTGTAACATCATTTTGAGATATATAAATGATACAGGTTCTGATATATGGTTTTTTGCAGTGTCTCTGATCAAACCAACTTCTTTGGAAGTGAGAGACTGGAAGATTTTTTTGGCGGGGAAGAATACTTGATGCGAATGAAGAGCATCCTATCAAGAATCTTCCCGGGTTGATCCCCTACCATCGATCCACCAACTACTTCCCTTCAAAATGATGAACCTCAAACCGACGAACCCAACATACCCAAGAAAACCTCAGACCTCGCCGAAGAAAAAGATCCGCCAAAAGATCCAAATCCACCCAACCAGAAACAAACCCCGAAAGTGATCCGGAGACACTTCCCGAAGCAACTCCACAAACAAATTCTCTCTCAAATTTAATTCCCAATCCTACATCTTCCGAACTACCCTTGGAGGAGGAGCCTCTTTCGACATTCCTTTATACGATCGGGCTAAGGTCCTTCATGTAAAGAAAATAAGGACTAAGATAACCCCCCTGACTGCCGAAGAGCTCTGAGTTCCCACATCTTCGACTGTCATTCCTCCGATTACGTCCACAGAAATCCACGTGCCTGACGATGAACCAACCGGATCTGTCCCCACTCCATCCCGAAAAAGAAAACATCCATCAGACAGCCACCCCGGTTCTGCACCTTCACCAACTCCCGAACCCACTCCTGCTCGATCTCCTTCTCCTGAAACCATACATGTGGACTCTTCGCCAGTTCACAATCAACCCCCGCCTTCTCCTCCAAGACAAACAACTGCCGAATTCCAGCAGGACGCCATGGCCTCTCCAACGATGTGGCCCCGATTCAATGCCCATTTTCCTTTCAATCGTTTCAACACCTTTCGTTAACAAACCGGTGATCATCGGCTCGGGAACAGATTCGAATGGGGATTTTGTGAGACCCCGAGATTTTATCAATAAAGATTTAAATTTTGTCGAAATAATTTTTAATATTATGGTGTGAATTTGAGATAATATTATAGTTGTGGGTAGTATTTATAAATTTTGCAAAGTATGCAAGTGGTTATATTATATTCGATTGGCTGGGAATATTCGGTTTAGCAGGAATATTCGCATAACTACTCAATCATTGGTGGACCCTATAATGTAATTATTGTTTGATTGAGAAAACGACAAAAATATTTTATTGAAATAACGGCGGAAGTTTTACTGTAGTTCTTGTTGAACTACTCGGTAGTAAAAGTGCGAATACGTGTGGTTGCATAAGTACACTTACAGTATTGATTATCGATGCTTATGTGAGAAGTCACCGGTTTGATTCCATTATTGTCGATTAATAATATGAATTATTATAATGATAATGACGTTTTGTTTTATTCGTATTATTAACGTAATAAAATGTAAACATCTTTTATATAAAATAGAATACTTTATTAAAGTTATTCTATAAATAGAATATATTATATTTTATTATGCGTAGTGTTGCATAGTGTTTTGTATATAGTGTTTTGCATAGTATTGCGTAGTGTTTGCATAGTAAAATATTTTTTATATAAATAGAATATATTATATTTTATTTAAAAGATTTTTCTTAAATATGGACCGCCGATTAAAGTTAATCAATCTGGACCGCTTCATGGATTAGCTTACTTATGCATTCCATTTTCCTATAAATAGAGCTCATTCCTTCATTATTTTCTTTTAATTCATTGAAACTCTGAGAGAGAAATTATAGAGAGAAGCTATAGAGAAAAATTATAGAAAGAAGAAGAGTATTCTCGCTACTTCACTATTTCTATATTCATTTTTTTACTGTAAGGGGTGTTATTCTTTCTTCTTGAAGAGAACTTCATTATTCCATTCACTATTATTCTCGTTGGAATAACTTTTGTAAAAGTGGCATACCCTATACATAACCTCAGACACGCTGAGATACCCTATACTTGGTGAAATCCTTATGTTATTCCATCGCTTATTATTCTGCTGGAATAACTCAGATACGCTGTGATTTACCTATACTTGGTGACATTCTTCTATTATTCATTGGAACATCCTGCATGTGTTTTACACCGACTGTTTTTTTTATTATTCTCATTGGAACATCCTCATGCATGTGTTTTACACCTTTATTCATTTTATCATTCTGTTGGAATATCCTATCGTGTGTTTTACACCTGGATCCGTTCCATCTTTATTATTCTGTTGGAACATCCTCGCTTGCGTGAATTTCACCGACCGGTTCCGTTATTATTATTTTGTTGAATAACTCGCCTCATGCTGAGCACCGCATTTATGGTGATTTCTTTTGTTATTCCATTCTTTATTATACCCAATGGTTAAAACTTTGACTTCTATACTCCATGAAATTAGTAGAATATCCTTGATATTTGCGTTTCATCCAGTATCTTTTCATGGAAATATTCTTCTGATCATTCTTGAATTTTACTCTACGAAACAGTATCATGTTGACAATTTGGACGTTAATAATTCATGGATTTAATAATTTTTGAACTTGTTTTATTGAATTACTATGTCATTGTCATCATCCTCATGATATATCATGTTATCTTTGGCTTACGTGCATAGATGAACTTAGTATGATTATGACCAGGATCATTCTAAGATAATCATGGCTTGTTATAAATGATGTGATAAAAGTCCTCAGTGGCCTGTAATGCAGTGATGGATAGTTTTTGGTATGATTATGACCAGGGGTGATTCGGTATAGTCATGACCATTGATAATTTGATGAAAATCCTTGACCGTGGTACAGGAATGATTAGATGTGGTGGTTTATTTATTAAGCTGAGTCTCAGCGATAAAAATTGATGAAAACCTTTTAAAACCTAAAAGATAGTAGACTTTATTTTCTACTCGACTCTTTTAATGGATTGATATTCATTGCAGTTAAACCGGTTGTCTATTGTATTTTATCGGTTTAACATTGTTGAAGGAAAGGCTAATGATAATTTATTCTCGCATTATCTTAGTCATAATATTTCTTCTTTAAGGCTAGTTGAGCTCACCCTTTCTTTCACCGTTCTCTTCTGAGAAATGAGAACATAGCCGGGACGAGTCGGGGAGCGAAGTAATGGTCCGAGAGGATAGCATTAGTAGTCCTCACTATTCTCGTGAAATAGTGTGATAATAGTTGTAATGAGGACTCTTTTGAGTTTGTATAATATCTAGTAGACAATATTTGTATTCAAACTCACGCTTTATGTCGTAATGTACACGATAGCTTATATTAGTAAGTTGTATTTGAATTTATGTACCATGTAAGTGGTGACCCAAGATGGGTGACGTATACCTAATTTTGGGGGCGTCACAGATTTACTCAGCGAAGGCATGAGCTACTTGGCGAAGGTAAACGATTCTCCCCTTTATTTCCGATTTTATCTTCATACTTATACAACTAAAAACTGATTAAATAATATTGGAAACGCATAGGCAAATGCTGTGTTCGGGCGTCTGCGTCCGAGGTCCCTCGGCGAATCTGAGGAAGAGGCCCCGAGGAAGGAGAATGCCCTTCAAGTCCTGTCTCAAGCTAAGGAAAAGACTCAACGTGAATGCATTCTTCATACAAAATGAAGGGCTTCAAAAGAGTTAGCTCGAGCCAAGGAGATGTGAAGGCCTCTAATGAAGAGCTAAAGTCAATCAAAGTACAGCACGAGGAGATCGTCAAAATGAACATTGACTTGGTTCAGATGAGCGAGATAAGGATGGAAAAGATCGAGGAATTAAAGGTTGATGCTAAAATCCTGACCAAGACTATCCACAAACTAGAGGCGGCAGAGACTCGTCATATGAATAGGCGGCTGAAGCTCGAAGAAGAAATCCGAGAACTCAAGGCTCTTCGGGACCTTGGGTGTGACGCCCCCAAAATAGGTATACATCACCTATTCTGAGTTGTCAATACATGGTATGTAAACAACTATAACTTTATTATTACAACCAAGAAAGCTGTGAGTTTGAATACAAATA
Organism: Panax quinquefolius; assembly: GCA_020205615.1. Classification (NCBI taxonomy): domain Eukaryota; kingdom Viridiplantae; phylum Streptophyta; class Magnoliopsida; order Apiales; family Araliaceae; genus Panax; species Panax quinquefolius. The sequence continues at coordinate 164,826,007 of CM035153.1, read as the reverse complement.
TTATCTTCTGCATAATATCTATACTCAAATAAATTCTCATCACATTTATTGATACATTATTTTACAAAATGGTGAGGACTACTAAACAATTCTTTCTAAAACCTTCATTCCATACCCCAGACTGCATACTCGCTATATTCTCGCCTCCCGAGAAGAAAAATGGAACAAAAAGGAAAAGGGTGAGCTCAACTAGCCCAAAGAAGAATATTATGACTAAGATAATATACAACAAATTACCGTTAGTCTTCATATAGGAAAAATCTAATAGAATACAATAGACAACAAATTTTAAATCAATATTCGCAGTTGAAATAATAATTCATTAGAAGAGTTAAGTAGAGAATGCAAACTACTATCTTCTATGTATGAATTTAAAAGTTCATCGCTCATCTTTTATCCTCAGAACATCAATCAATATACATCCGAATCAAATATTCATCTTTTGCACTACAGCCAAAGATATTCATCATTGGTCATGTTCATCTAAATACTGCTCATCTTTGCACTACTACCAAAGATAATCTTCAAAATCATTCATCTTTGCACTACAGCCAAAGATATTCAATAATATCATCATTTAAGACCGAGGATGATGAAAATATTTTTAAAGAAACGAATCCAAAGGAAACAAAATGACAAGGATTAAGGATTAAGGATTCGTACTTTGTTTTATCCATGTTCAAAAATACCTCAAAAATAATCATAGTGGTGTAAAATTCAAGAATGATCAAAACATGGATACAATCAAAGCTAGTATCCGTAATAGATATTTTGACAAAAAAAGAAGAAATTTTATTTTTCTATGAATAATAGCCGTATACGTGAATAAGAACTCACACCAAAAGATAGAAATTCCACAAAAAACATCTTCACGCTTCATGAATAGTACTCGTGAATAAGAACTCGTGAATAAGAACTCATGAATAAGAACTCGTGAATAAGTAACTCGTGAATAAGTAACTCATGAATAAGAACTCTATTAATAAGAACCCCACATACATAAAAAAGTTCCAAATTTGATAAAAGTTTCAACCAATATTTCAAAGATAATGATATTGAAGAAATAATATCATTTGAGAAGAAAATAACATCCCTTACCTCGAAAGATCAAGATCTTAAATTTAAACTCCTGATATAAAGCTATGACTTGAACTTGCACCAGATATAAATAATACTCAAATTATACTCAAAATACTCACAAGAATACGCTCGATAATATAGAGAGAAAACTTGGCTTTACGGTGTGATTTTCAATTCTAACCCAAGACCCTATTTATAAGAAATTGCTTAGAACACCAAAGCGTAAAATTTAATAAATTAATATTATAATTTTTCTACATCCTCCTCGCGATCAAACATCTGAATTCAAAACATGACATGTGTTAAAGATGCCCACCAAACACAAAAACGTTTTTGTGAATATAAATATTTAAAACTTCCAAAATCAATTATTTTGAGCTTCGAACTTCAATAATTCACAATAAATAGCCCTTTTATCAGAAAATTCGAATCTTGCAAGTTCTTATAGGAAATTCAATTCTCTACAACTTTGCGTAAGAAAGTTTTTCCTAATTCCAAATGTAAATTGATCAAATCCACAAACGAAAGCGATTTTACGTGCTATAATCAAATTTCACCAATAAATGGGGTCCACCGACATGTTTAACATGTTTTAAACATTTATTGCAACAAAAATACTCTTCCTCCTCAGATACTCATATATCCCACATTCGTTGTAAAATATCACCATTATTATATTATTAAAATATAATAATATATTTAAATGAATTATTTTATCGTAAAAAGATAAAATTTCAATTTTCAACAATTGTCACATTAAAATTTTCTCCATCTATATCCACATAAAATCAATATTTTCCTCATCATATGAATCAATAATTAATTATTCACAAATAATATTACGTAATCACAATATCGACAACCAGCAGCTTCTAAAAATAGGGGCTTTCAATAAGAATTTCTTCTTCAAGCGCGCAATTAGGTGACCAAACCTCTCATTGTATGAACTTTCTAGACATTGCCAATAATGTTATCTAATAATATTATTCGATAATATGAATTATTGCTTCGATAATAAAAATACCGTGAATGATTATTATCAAACAACAAGAATATAAAATATCAACGCAGCAATTATTAACTCAATAAAATATCGAATAAGAATTATCGTAACCATTATTGAGTAGTGCCTTCAATAATTGGTGCAATACCGTGTTCTTCTCGCAAAACAACGCGTATTCATCGTGTTTTAACCACCGGGTATTCCAACAATGTTAATCTGTGAATAACTACGCTATTTATTATTTTTAACAACTTATATTTATGCGTTTCTTCATCCAATCGCTTTCGTTATGGGGCCCACATGGTCATTGCATTGTCAGTCATTTAATATTCCCAAACAATGATTTAATATTCCACGACCAAACGAATATTCCCTGACAACAATGAATATTTTATAACCACTTGCTTATTTTGAAATATTTGCGTATTTTACCCCTAACTATCCACATTAATCACATCAACCCTTACTATTTCAAAATAATAAATAGAGAAAATTAAATTTCATTAATAATAAGTTGGGGTCTTACATTGGGCCTCCTCTAACCGATTCGCAAACAAATATGTGAAGAGTACCGGAACTCGGATGAAATCAATGGGGAGATAATGAAGATATATTCTGAGAGTTACGAGCTCTGCCGGAGTCGTGGCAAGGAGAAGTCGATTACAGACCAACTTGGATCCATCCTTACTCGATTCTTCGGATATTTATCTAAGATGGCGCTACCAAGTCGATGTTCTTGTTTTTTGTTATTTTTCTTTCTTTAATTTATAGGACTTGTAAAAATTATATAATATTGTGATTAGATTGAATATTAATGAAAAATGGCTTCATTCCTTATGACTTTGGTGTATTTATTTTCTGCCAATACTCCAATATTAATTTAACTGGAAAGATGCACAAACTCTTTCATGGACTGAACCCGAACTGTTAAGTAACAACTAAACATGTCATATAACAGATAAGATGAAATTAAAGAATGAGACATTCCGAACTCAACACTTAGAGAAAATTCAGGCAATAAAGTAAAGAGATACTTATTAGTTACCAAAGTGTGAGAAAGATCTGCTTCATTAGGAATTTGTTTACCCCGAAAGGCCTAACAAAATCAAAAGATGACATTTGCCTACCACGAAGGGCCTGACAAAGTCTAAGTGAGAACACTCGCCTACCACGAAGGGCCTGACAAGGTCTGAAGGATGACATTTGCCTACCACGAAGGGCCTGACAAAGTCAAAAGGATGACATTTGCCTACCACGAAGGGCCTGACAAAGTCATAAGGACCACCTGCCGAAAAGGCTGCCATCGAATGGCCAGCGAGTCCACCCGAACCTCCTAACACCAATGACGTTTGCTACCACGAAGGGCTGACAAACTCATAAGGACCACTACCGAAAAGGTCGCCATCGAATGGCCAAATGAGTCCACCCGAACCTCCTAACACCAATGATGTTTGCCTACCACGAAGGGCCCGACAAACTCATAAGGACCACTCATTAGAAAAAAGCGTCATCGAATGGCCGGTGAGTCCACCCGAACCTCCTAACTCCGTTGAACTGATCAGCAACGAAGACAAGATTTGTTTGAGAAAAAAGGGAACTTTTATTGATGATGACATAAATATTTACAAACTTCCAATGTACTGATATCATTTTTACTGAAAGTACTTCCTAAGCTTTGTCGGTGCGCAAGTATTCTTAATTGCAAACCCATCTAATGCCTTCAACAGATAAGTTCCCGGCTTCGGCACTTCAGTGATTTCATACGGTCCTTCCCAGTTTGGCATCAACTTTCCCAGATTCTGAGGTGTAGATGCTTCGGCTTCTTTGAGGACAAAATCTCCTACTTCGAACCTTCGAAACTTTACCCCCTTGTTATAATGCTTGGCCACTCTTCGCTGATAGGCTGCCAATTTGACTAAGGCTGTTTCTCTTACTTCCTAAAGCAAATCAAGATTGACCTTAAGCCCTTCCTCATTGTAGATCTCTCTGAATTGACTGACCCGAAGACTTGGAGATCCAATTTTAATCGGGACTAAGGCATCGCATTACCATAGGCCGCCTCTAAGGTGAATCCCGTTGTAGTCCCTCGGAGTAGTTCGATAAGCCCATAACACGCTAAGTAGCTCCTCCGCCATCTCGCCTTGGCTTCATTCCGTCAATCTGCCTGATCTCATTCAAAGCAGCTGCTCATTGGTCACTTCAACTTGTCCATTTGACTGTGGATGAGCCACTGAAGTCTTTCTGTGCTGAATCCCCAATTCTTTCAAAAATGCTTCAAATTTCGATCCCACAAACTGACGTCCATTGTCCGATATTACCACCTTAGGAATCCCGAAACGAAATACTACTGATTCTTTCAAAAATTTCAAGCATTCCTGTTCCGTTATTAACCTAAGTGGTTTTGCTTCTACCCACTTGGTCATATAGTCGATGGCAACTATAACAAAACTGACTTGACCTTTTGCCTTCGGTAGTGGACCCAGTATATCAACCCCCCAGACAGCGAAGGGTATAGGAGATAAGATCGAGTATAGCTCTTCCGTGGTGATAATGGGATCGAATTTGCTGAGTTGACACTTCTCGCACTTCTTAACGTAGTCGATTAAACTTCTTTGAATATGGTAGGCCAGTAATACCCTTGTCGAAGTACTTTATAGGCTAATGACTTAGCCGCCATATGGTCGCCACAGATGCCTTCATGTACTTCCCGGAGAGCATATTCAGCTTCAGATGGAGTCAGGCATTTCAGTAGTGGAGATGAGAAAGCCCTTCTAATGCATCCCCATCAATCGTAACAAAATTAGCACTCTTATACTTGATTTTCTTGGCTAGCATCCGATCCGAAGGTAAAACGTCATCCGCCAGATACTCTATATATGGAGTCAACCAAAGAATTGGTTTGGTCGATGCACATCACCGATTCATAATGGACCTTTAGGATGTTGCAAAATTTCTAAGTAAACCACCCATCAAAGACGTTAACATCCGTAGTGGCTAATTTGGAGAGTGCATCGAGAATGGAATTGTTATTACGTTCGAATTCTCAAACTCGTAGGATTGGAAATGTTGAAGTTGTTCCTTGATTTCGCTAGATATTTGATCATTTTTGGGCCTCGAGCTTCGTATTCCCCAGAAAGTTTCTTAACGACTAACTGAGAATCGCTGAAGATGATTATTCTTTGCACTTCAAGACTCTTTGCTAGTCGTAACCCTGCAAGTACCGCCTCATACTCAGCTTCGTTGTTTGTCGCTTTGAACTAAAATCGATGGCCTGCTGCACCTTGAATCCCTCCGGACTCGTAAGAATAATCCCTGCTCCACTGACGTCCGTGGTAGAAGACCCATCTGCATACAAAGGTCCACGAATTACGTCATTGAAGAACTGCAATCGCTTCTCATTCGATCCTTCACCATCACAACTTCATCGACTTCAGAAACGAAAGCATTCAACTACAAAATCGGTGCCAAGGCTTGCCCTTTGATGGCGGTTCGGGATGATATTCAATGAAAATTGGGACAACTCCATCGTCTACGCAGCCTAATCTCCCCGATACCTCGGGTTTGCCCATAATCTTCTTCAAGGGTCGATCAGATATACTATTACCAATCTACCCTGGAAGTATTGCCTAAGCTTTCGACTAGCGCTTATTAAAGCAAAAGCAAACTTTTCAATGTTCGGTACCTTGTTTCAAATCCCAAGGACATGGCTTACATAATAAACCGGGTCTTTTTTTGAACTTCACGCACCAAAACTGCTCTCTACTGAGCGAATCTAACTAGCTGCTAAGTATAAATATAGGGGTTCAGCAGGAGCGGGTTTCACCAACAAATGTGCCGAAGATAAGTAGGACTTGATGCTCTGGAAGGCATCCTCACACTCCGAAGTCCACTAAAACGTCTTTGCATTCTTCGGCCATTTCAATGTATCAAAGAATGGTAAACATCTTTTTGCCGACTTGGACATGAACCTCCTTAAAGCTGCAATCCTTCCAGTCAGACGTTGAACATCTTTAAATGACTGAGGAGTCTTCATGTTCGTGATCGCTTGAATCTTCTCTGGATTGGCTTCAATTCCTCTCTCGACCGACAAGATAACCTGAAATTTGCCAAATTTCTAGAATCAAGGTGCACTTTAGTGGGGTTCAATCTCAAATTGTGATGACGAATTGTCGAAAGCATTCTTCTAAATCATCCAGATGTTTATGCACCAACATGCTTTTGACAATCATGTCGCGTACACCTCCACATTCCCCGCCAAATGATATCTCAAGACATGGTTCATCATCCTCCGGTATGTGGCTCCGGCATTGATGAGGCCGATAGTCATTTTCTTATAGCATATATACCGAATGATGCGTAATGAACGCCGCCTTCTGTATATCCTCCTCGCATACGGAAATTTGATGATATCCGGAAAATGCGTCCATGAAACTTAACAAAGCATACCCCAAGTGGCATCGATGAGTTGGTCGATGTGGGGCAGCGGGTAGAAATCTTTTGGACAAGCTTTATTTAGATCGGTGTAATCGATGCAGACTCTCCATTTACCATTCTGCTTCTGGACCAGCACCACATTCGCCATCCATTGTGGGTAGTCGATCTCGAAGATGAAGTCAGCTGCCAACAGTTTTGCAATCTCTTCATCAATGATTCGCTGACGTTCAGGTGCAAAGATCCTCCTCTTCCGTTGATCGGTTTCTTTGACGGTTACCTCCAAATAGATGCTCACCGATGCCAGTCGTGAAGCTTTTTCGTCTTGGTCCTCTCGGTATCGAGTTCTAGCGGGTGCCTTCTACTCGCTTCCGACCGTGGCGACGCTTTCTCCGTCGAAAAGACTAGCCTACGTTTAGCCTTGCTTCCCACCTTCAATCAAAATCTTCAGTGATCGTTTGACGCTGTCTTGCATGAACACTTATCACGGTCCCCAAACGATCCTCGACGACACTCGTGGTGTCGATTGACCGGCGACCCTTTCTTGCCGCCGGGTGTAAGTGTTCTACTCTTTACCATGAATACTGATGTAGAACAAACACAGTCTGTGATTGAAAAATACTCAGGACACTAGAACTCAGCCCTCTTTCTAGCGCCAATGTTAACGCCAAGATCTTTCTCCACGTCCCAATCACCAAGACACGTCCGATATCCTGCACAGTTCAACAAGTCAACACCAAAAGCTTGACGGCCTGACCGTCGGGGGATAGCTCCGGCGTGAGAGTCAGTATCGGTGATCACAAGGTCAACAATGGAGAGAAAAATAATGTATTAATGTCTGAGAGAGAATAATAATATGAATGTGTGTATTATTTACCCTCTTATGTGATCTTAGCCCCATACATACTCCAGGTCCGGTTCATCGTACACTCATCATTTCGACACCTTTTCCCCCACTTCCTATCATTTCAAATTAAAGTATGCAACTTTACTTCCACACCTACTACCACCACGCTTTTGCCACACCATGATCATCCGAGTCCCATCCTCATTAATGCCACGCAGAAAGTGGCGGAATACGATGGTCAATTATCACTGGCATAATGATTCTTAAAAAAGTTGGATTAAGTGACACTTTGTATAATGGGCCAATTCAATGACTAAGCCCAAATAATCTTAAATGACCCAAACGATCGATCCAATCGAAAGGACCCAATAAAATGATTAAATAACCTACCAAATCATTCTGGACCAACTAGAAATGAAGAATACGTGATCCAAGGAGGAATTTAATTAAGTTTGGCCCAATAAGAAAAAGGATTATGGCCCAACAGAGTATAAAATTAACTTTGGTCAATACAATGTCCTCTGCCTATTGTATTAATTAATTGACCAACTTACTATAAAATTAACCGCATAGATTGAAAACAATTTCCAACATGTATGTATGCATGCATGCCAGACTTTAGAAAGAAATGGAATCAATAAAAACATGGATGGGTAAAATAAGTCTTATCCAAACTTAATTGGCTTGAGCAGAAAGGTCGGTGTAAAGTCGGTTTGTTATTTTCCACATAATTGCCTATTGGTATCATATGAAACCTTGTCACAAATTTCAAATTATTTATGTCAAGTACTCAAAAACACTGTTCACTAGCTGCACTCTTCCATGTGATGTGGTGGTTGTTGACTTGACCCATTATATTAAAAATAAAAATGCATTCCTTTCCTTTCCTTTCCTTTCCTTTACTCAAAATTGACCCTCTCCTCTCTAAAGGAAGAGATAAATATTAATCGTCTCATTAATAAATAAATTAATTACCTCGAGTCAGAAGAATTCAACGTTAGATCTAAAAGTCATCTTATAATCATTAAATTAATACCGATGTACTACATTGATTGTACATAACAAGACTAGTCAAGAATTTGCTAGTATTACTTTTATGATTCTTTTCGTTTCTTGTATAGTAAAATATAAGATTTTAAAATTTTAATTGAGATATTTTTAAACTCAAAATTAACAAGAATTTTTTCAATTTTAGTCAATACAAAATGAATATTGTAAATTATTTAAAATAAATAAATACTATTTGTTACAAAATTTATTGTTTCTACGTACAATCTTTTGATTAATCATCTCAATTTTAAATTTAAAAATATTTTAATTTGACTTTTAAAATCAACGACACTATTGAGATAGCAAATAATTCAAAATTTTGTAAAAAACAATGATCTACTTTGAAGCCACACAAACATATATATATATATATATATATATATATATATATATATATATATATAGCTTTTTTTTTAGTTGTTTATATAATTTTTCTTCTACTTTATTGTTCATGTCATACATGTATAACAAACTTGTTGAGAGTATTCATAATTTTTTAATTATAACATAATGTTGTTTCTAAGTTGTAATTAATAGTGATGCATTATTAGCAATATATATTAATAGTGGTAGTAGTTGTGGTTTGAACTTTTAAACTCCTTTTATCATTAGTTTGCTTATTTATTTATTTTATTCTTTGAATAACATATTATTCAGAAAAAATTAGTTAGTAATCGAACGGTTTAGTTCACTGCAATTATGGTTATTTTTATAATATTAACCACACTATACAGTTTTGTTACGATTATATCTTGTAACCGTACCAAAACACATCATGCCTAGTTTTAATAGCTAAAGAGAATCTGAGAACATATTGTGTAAAAGTGAATGCGGAACACACCCCAAAACTGTGTAAAAATAGAAAAAAAGGACCGACCGAGAGCTAGGTTATAACTTGTAACATAGTTATCAGATATTCAGCACCCATTTTTTGACTAAAAGTTCACATTATTATCCAATAGATTTAGCACTCATCTCAGCTTTGAGCTCATGATCATCTGATTTTGGTGTTATTCATTGACCTAAAATAACCAAACTGCAGGTTCTTTTTTCGTGAATCTGCAAGAGAAAAGCTCTGATCCTTGAGCCTCTAAGAATTGACTGGATTAAGTTTTACTGCAGTAGTATTATAGCTTAAGATATAAGTTAAGCTACTGCAGATTGAAATGTAAGTTTTCTAAAGGAATGAAAGGTCTTGAAGATAAACTCATTTAAACATCATGTTTTCAAGGGATTTGCTGTGTCTACATTTGTTTATTGGGTTTTCAACTTCATAAGGATTTGGAACTGGAAGACTGCATCATGCCTGGTAATTGCTGAGCAATACTCTTTTCTATGCTGTAATTAATACATGTTTACTGGTCTACTTCGGTATGCAGGTGGTACTTGGTAGGCATGCAAATGAGGGCGGGGTGACACAAACAGGTGGCGGTGCATGCCTATTGGTTGATCTTGCCTGCAGGATGTAATACATTTTCTTGATGATTCCATGTCTCGTTCTATTGCATCTTTATTTCAATCTGCTACTGTGTGCTACAGAATAGATGAAATCTCTCACAATTAATATTAGTGTCTCATAAATTTATCTGTACTGCTGTCCTCTTTTGACCATGTGTTTCTTTAATTTAGCAATATTGACTGATTCTTAGTGGCACTGAGACTGTGTAATTGCTTCCTGCATCCAGATCTTGGTTCATCATTTTGGGGAATGGTTTTCATTCTTGCATCCACAAATCTTCTCACTGCAACAATTGCTGCTGGTTAATTGTTTTGCTGCTTGCTTTGCTTTTTGTTGCTAAAAATGTAAGAAAGATATGTATATTTTGTATACTTACCAGTGCATCAACTGCATGTCGTAAAATACTAGAATCTGAAATTGGGTGAGAATCAAAGTTATGAAGGACTCAGATATGATCACTATCTTATTTTTGTCTTCTATATTTGAAACAGTGGACACTCCGATCGAGGACTTTGCGTTGGTCAGTAATTTAATTTCTATATCTGACAAATTGTTGTTTATATTAATGTTTTGGTTGTTTCTAGATTTGATATCCTGCTCACATTATTGGTTCGTACAACTGAACTTCCAGGATTTATCATTTTCATTGCCATAATATGGGTTCTTCAAGAAACAACTGAAATTCATATATATACTTGGGTATATACATCATTCTCTTCATTGGTATAGATTCTGTTTTATCTTTTTAAACAAACTTAATTACTTAACTACTTTCTTATCTTCTTGGTTTCGCTCTCCTTGTCTAATATGATAATCGGAAGTGTTTCTCACTTATGGCCTGTCAAATTGCAGGCGTCATGAATTGTCTGTTTTCGATATATGGTATAAGCTATATATCCTCCTTTAATCAGTAACTGAAGTAGATGCTAGTAGAATTTTATATGTTACCTGATATAACATTAATGGCGCAGATATTTATGATGATCAAATATCTCGAAGGGTGAATTCTAGTGATGCTGAGAGGTTTGCCCCTGCCCTAATAATGGTGTTGCATGGGGAGTTTAAGTTATCTGGTGAGATATTTTTCAGCTCCGTAAAGATCGATTGTGAAACTGTTACCACGAGGAAACCTGGGATTGATTTGTAATAATTTCAATGCTAAGTTATTGTCTCTTTACTTGCAGGGGAATGATATCTTTCATATTTCCTTGGACTTAATTGTCATCTAGTATTGAGGCACGTACTATCTTTCTCTTGGAATTCACTTGGATTCATCCATCCATCCATTATTTTGCATTGGATTGGATACTCTTATGAGAAAGCAATTCAATATTGTCTATTATCAATACTCCATTTCAATTTGTGCAAGGCCGGGGTTGTCAAAAAGTTAAATGGATGCAGTAAATAATAGGGACTCGTCCTCCTGCCCTAGTTTCCTCCAATCAATCTGTACGATATAAAGTTTTTTAAAAAGTATAATGGCATACGTAATGCATGCAGCAGTTAACTAATTCTCTATTCACTTTTGGTTCCTGACTTGCAATTCTTTTACTTGGTGCTACCAGACATACCTACTTAATTTAAGAGAAATAGTTATACATTGGAAAAATGGAGGCAGATTTACTTATATTTAGTTATACATTGAATCTGTTCCTACACACTACTGCTTTTGTCCTTGATAAGAAGCATTTGCTCACCGAGGAAAGCCAACCTCAATTTAATGATTTGGTCAATTAGATGAATATGTGAAAGCTAAAGGCTTCACTCAAAACAGGAGGATGGAAATGTATATTAAATTATTAGCTTTTGTTCTGAATAATTAACATTCTTCTATGGCCCTAGTTAATTTGCACATGGAATTTTCCCTAACCCAATGCTTTGAATTTTTTATCTTTATTTAAATCTGATAATTTTCGTACCACCTTCATAGATATGGATCCAGATCAAAGTTTATACTCCAAAGAACAGAAAACCATAAACTAATTGTATTCTCTTCTCTTCTCTGACATATTCAAGATATCAACTGCGGATTCATCTTACACAGGAGGTGTGCTCTTGCTGCACTGACGTCCTTCATAGTCTCATTCTTTGAACTCATTCTTTGAACTCTGTCTTAATTTGGGGTTCACATCTATTTAAAGTCTGTTGTATAGTAAAATGGAATTGTACATTGAGCTGGAAATTTGTCTGTTGAGCCTTGAGCTTAATAAGAAATCCATATACTAATAGCTGTAGCGTGTTGGCAATAGACATGCACGAAATGTTTCTAGCTGCGCCAACAACCCCCCGGGCCGAGCGCCAGGGGCGACCATAAATATAAAGCTGAGCCTTGTAGGCTTCTATCGGAGGTATCCCTAAATGATGAAACAAAACAGTCTGGTCAAACAAGTTTAGAAGCATAGCATTTCTGTTCAGCGAATTGAAAAACATAAACGTCACAATGCAAGATTCATAGTCAACTTCAGATTCTCAAACAGATCTTGAAGCAATAACATCACATTTGAACAAAGTCATGGAGGAGTAACAATAGTCCTATTCCTATTGAACATATCAAGCAAATGAATAGTGTGTGCCTTCCAATCGAACAACAATTTTTTGCAAGCAATCTCTATGTTCAAATGGAATGGGATTGGAAATGGAATGACTGAAATTAAAAAAATTGTATTTGATTGTTCCATCCTCATGAAATGAACCATGGGAATTCCTGTCAAATTTGTGAATTTTATTCCTTGGAATGAATCATCCACTCTCCATTCCATTCCCTTCTCTATTCCATTCTTTCACCAATTTCATTTCCTCAATCCAAACGTAGAATAAGGGTTATTTTTATTTTTATTTTGAAGGGAATCTGATAACTTCTATGAAGATTTAGTAATTATTTGACACACATAACTTGAACAAACTACTTGCACAAGGTCTGCTGAAACATACAGATTACAAGAATGCCAATTGACATGAGAGATTGCCATATTTTTTTCTCCCACAAGGCCAGACTGAAACAAAAATATTGGCTCCGAGTCTGAAGCAACAGACTAAGAAACTGATTTCAAGCAGTCTAATGCTTACTTAACCAAGATATCCCAGAGTTGTCAGTGGTCTGTATGAATATGCATAAGAAGACGGGTGACTTATATGTCCAAGTCATCATCAGGGTCCTCATCGGAATCTGGCATCTCATCATCTGAATCACGAAAATATATAATCTCGCCTCTGCCAGATTCCTCGTTATTTTGCACTTTCTCGGCAGTGGCAGGCTTTGCATCAATTTTACCATCACTGAGAGATTTGCGGCCATCATAAATTTGAATGGATTTCCCATTCCCTGCAGCAAGTGCAGAGTTAATAGGGAACTCCAGCAAAAAGATCAATGGGCACATTGGAGGATAATTCATTGATACAATATTAGAATAAAAGTAGAAAAGGTAATGAAAATTCCCTCATACAAAAAGTTGGATTCTGAAGGAACTCAAGTTAAAACATTAAATCCAAATTCAAAATGCAAACTTACCTTGGTGCTCAAACGGAAGTACAACTTTTGCCCTGTCGCTTCGTTCCTTCTCTGAAAGCTGTAGATTAAATTGCGCCTGCCAAAAGAATATTCAATGAACAGAATATAGTCCCTAATATGCTTATATGTTTAGTTATTTTTAGTCTGCATGTGATCAGGTTGCATCCGTATTTTCTCTGCTGTGTTTGCCATTGGCTTAAGTGCTAATATTGTAATACATGAAGTAATACTAAGGGTTCAAATGATGTGGCATTGTTGCATTAATACATTGGTTGACTACAGCACTTGTGATTGATCATGTGACATAACAACATAAAATATTCATTTGGATCCCAAATCCCCCTAGCATTATCCTGATGTATGTGCGGATGTGCCATCGGATTTGTGTTGTATGTGCCCATGATGAGTAGGTGTTAGGGAGAGGGAGAAAAGTTCAATACAAGTTCTAATCAAGAAAAAGCATTAGACGACTAACCTTAGGCACAAGGCTCTGAGCGACTCCATCTTCAGATGAAAAAGATTTGAATTTAATGCCCGACTACTCAACACAAAACTCCTCACACTGGAAAAAGTTTTCCATGATATTAGATGATGAATCGCCAAAAATTTCAGACGGAGAGAGAGATAGGGGTTACCACGACTCTAACACGTCCATTTCTGCGTTTGAAGCGTGTGGGAAACTTCCCCCTGTTAAAATTTTGTTCAATCAAAGAACTGTTCTCAAGGTTGTCGCTTGGTATATTCGTTGGTCGAGTTGTAGATTCTATGGTGGCCAGCATGGATGACTATATTCAAGAGCAGCAGGAACCTTAATTTCATGAAGGTCTTCATGCAATAACCAAAAGACACAAGAAACTTGGTCTGCAGAAGGGAAGAAAGTAATCATTCTTGGTGTGGTTTTTGTGTATCAAAAATAAAATGGCAAAACTAATGAAATACCCACTGTAGTTGACACGTTTTACTGATTACGCCATTGAACTATTAATTTTTCAAATTACCCCACTAAACTAATTATTACTTTGAAATTGGGTCATTCCGTTAAAAAAAATAAACGGACGCTAATTTGTTATTGACAAAACTAATGAATTACCCACTGTAGTTGACACGTTTTACTGATTACACCATTGAACTTTTAATTTTTTAAATTACACCACTAAACTAATTATTATTTTGAAATTGGGTCATTCTGTTAAAAAAATTAAGCAGACATTAATTTTTTATCTATGTGGCTCTGGAAAAGAAATTCAAAAATAAAAATATTTTAAGTACTCTAATCACAGATGTTTATCGATAGAACAAATTTCCTCGCGAATGAAACACAATGCATCAGCAATAGAAATGAAAACGCGGTAATTGACAACAACATTTTGCATCTGCCTCTGAATTATCTTCGCATTCATCCGTAAAAACTTAGGCTCCTATCAAATCATAAATACTATCCCAACAAAATCGATTTAATCAAATATTACTACCACATGTATATATATACACACACATAGATATATAGAGAGATTGGGGAAATGAGTGGACCTTGTGGAGGCGATTGAGAGTGAATGAGAGGAGTTCGGAGATAAAATGTTGCTAATAGTCGGAGGTGAGAGGGAGGAAACCTACTGCAACACCATTTACTTCATCTGTTGCTATTGTTGGGGATTCAGACTCCATTGTTATATCTAATGCTGAACTTTGAAACTCAATTCAATGTTTTGGGTATTCGGATCTAGGAATTTTCATATATTTTAAAGAGAAAATACGCATATCTATTTGATCTAGAAGAAGGGGGAGAAGAGAATGAGAGGAAGGAAGAGAGAGAATAAATCAAATTTGTTTATTTTTTTTCACGTGCACGTAGGGTAAAAACTGAAACGATTCAACACTCGTGAGACAAAGTTAACAGAATGACCCAATTTTAAAATATTAATTAGTTTAATGGGGTAATTTAAAAAATTAAAAGTTCAATGATGTAATCAGTAAAACATGTCAACTACAATGGATAATTCATTAGTTTTGTCGATAAAAAATTAACGCCTGTTTATTTTTTAACAAAATGACCCAATTTCAAAATAATAATTAGTTTAGTGGGGTAATTTGAAAAATTAAAAGTTCAATGGTGTAATCAGTAAAACGTGCCAACTACAGTGGGTATTTCATTAGTTTTGCCAAACTAAAATTTAGCAACAAGAAGTCTTTGATATTATGGAGAACTTCCACCATTAAATTTCAACACGTAATATATATCAAAATATAATAAGGCAACTAGTGGGATAAGATACTGCAATAGACGAGTTCCAAAGTTATATTAAGAATATTACTCAGTATTATCATCTACAAAACACTTAAATATACAAGCCATATTACCAACTTGATTAGCCTAATGAGTAATGACATGGTGAGCATTGACTCCAGAACTAAAGACACCAATTATTCCACAATATTCAAAAGTAAGAGTTAAACTGTCAGCATTTCTGAATACGAAAGACAACAATTAGTTTCTTCACAAGGCCAATCTAATACGAAAACTGTTCTGTTGAGCATGAATTGAATAGAGATAAAACACACCATGGCTACGCAGATTGCTCAAAAGGCCTGCAACTGATGACATAGATGTATGCCGTAGCATCTCACTTACCTGGAAAGACATTCGATCAGTACACACGTGGGGGAAAGAGACAAATAGAGAGAGGGTATTGGTACTACTAGCAAGTATAGAAAAGTAAATGATGTTTCCACCGTGCTCAAAACGATGGGTAAAGACTATAATCACATAATTTAACATAAAAGGAAGACTACAAAGACAATTATAACTCTTTTGTTTGCACATGAGGAAACTTCCTCTTTGGTATGAGACTGTCAGTCACATTACTCACGTACATCATACTCATTATGAGCACCAAGTAAAAAAGGACAACTTTTCTGCAGAGCCTGGTGCTCATTATGAGTATGATGTACATGACTGACAGTATCATACCAAAGAGGAAGTTTCCTTGCATCAAACTATTCACCATGTGCAAACAAAAGAGTAATAACCATCTTCATAGTCTTCCTTTTATATTAATAGTTAAGTGCTCAATATGGTTGTTAACCTGAATGATGCCAAGTAGGGAGTTTCCACACCCCCTAATACTTCAGATTCATATGGATTTGAAACACTAGTCACAAGTCAATACCCAAAATGTAATGACTCAGAAAATCCCATGTAATATTCAATTATTATAATGTCAAATTTTGAGGATAAATTTTTTATTTATTTATTTCGCATTGCGACAAAACTATTAATTATTTAATAGTTTATTTAGCATCTTGATTTTTGAAGGATAAAGAAATAATGTACCATCATTAGTTAAGATTACATGGAATAGTCATTTTAATGATATATGTGCTAACTATTGTTGCTAGAGAAAATAATAGATAAAAGTCCATGTGTTTTAATTTAACAAGAGTCCATATTAAAATATTGCGCCATAATAAATTTTTGCCATGTATGCTTGCAAGTCTCTTTCAATTAATTAGGGTATGGGTTGGGTCTATAAGAAGATATAATGAAAAGGGGGCCAATTCTAGCCTATTTTTAAAGACCAATTCAGCAGCCCCAATCATTAACAAGAGTATTGGTCCAAGCCCAAACCAAGATTTGTTATGACTCAATCCTGTAAACCCATTAGTGTATAACCAGCTAGCTGCTTCAAACTAACTAAGAAAAACTCGGGCATAACTTGAATACATAGTCAGGCAGCAAGCATATGGTTTCTAAGTTAGTTCTGTTTTAGCAGGTCAGTTAGATTAATAGCAGACAAATAGCAGGTGAAATAGGCTTGCAGAAGATAAGGGGTAGTAGGTGAGCTAGGGTGGCTGGAAGGAGCCAAAGGAACTAGACTAGTATTGATTGCTCCCAGCTTGGTAGGGAGGCTGGTAGGGGTCGGCTAGGGGCAGAGCTTGGCATGACCAGAGAAAGAAAAGTTCAGCTATTTAACCTCATGTCCCACCCCTTAACTGACTTCCCAAGGCTTTAACACAGTAAGAAAGAAAAAGAGAGCTAACTGAGAGTGATATTAGCAGAGTTCGGCTAGAGGGGAAAAGGAATTAAGCAGCTCAACCCACTTGACACCTTCGAATCAACAAGGTAAGCCAATTCTGGCATTTCTAATCTTTCCATTCATTCCGGGTAGCAACTGAACTGATAAATGATTAGGATGTCTATTGAATTAATTAGTAAAATGAACTGTCAGTGACCAGAGAACATGTATGGCTGTTATGGTAACTTAATATGATGACTGTTTTCATGTTATTTGAACTATTGTGATTGGGAAAGTTTAGTGTAGTCCTATGCTTGTTGTTGTTTAAGCCATACGGCTGGGAGACAATGAGCTATGAGTGTATGTAATATATGCATATATAAGAACTGCACTCTAGGTGTTTGATGATTTGCCAAGCTAAGGACTGATTTAGTTTATGGTTTATGCTAACTGTGATTTAAAGAAAAGGATATCGAATAAACCATATATTATTACTAAAGTATCGAGCATGCTTAAAGAGTTCACCTTCTCATTGTAACTAGTTGAGTAATATTCAAGATTGAAACTAAAGTAACATAAAGGAGCTGCTATACTGTTAATATTAGGGTAGCCAGTGATTACTAATCAATTAAAGTGTTACTTAAGTATGTGAAATCAAAGAGTTAGAAATTTTCCAAAGTTAATAATAATGTGATTTTGGTTAGCATGATCTGTGTTACCATATGGACTGCTGTGATGTTAAATGGACTGCTATGAATGTGGACTGCTATACGCTAAAAGATTAAGCTAAGTGTGCAGTCAGAACTTATGACTAGAATATCAAGATAAATAATCAAGTAAAGTCAGCTAAGCTTGTATACTATGTGGTTTGGTATATTATGTAAGACTTGGCCACTATTTTAAAAACCTTGTATGCTAGACTAGAGGCTTGATAAGGCTGATATGGTGTAAGCTATTCAATACCAGTCAAATATATGTTATGTATGATAAATATCATATAAAAAGATAGTATAAGCCTTTATATTGCACTTTCATGCTATCCTTGTAAACATAGGGGTAAACCATGTTTGTTTTTGGAAATTAAATCCTAAAGAGGGCTGTGTTGGCCTAAAAGCATAAAGACCTTGACTTAGATGCTTTAAATCATGAATATATGGTAGACAAAATGTTTGTGTTAGAAAGGCATACATATCAGTGCTTGCTACTGTTTTGGTGTGATGAACCATGCCTAAGATACTAATCAAAAATTGCTAAATGGCAAAACAGTGTGGCTGGAAAAAGAGACCCAAAATGGTTGGTTATTTATGATTGTAAATTATATTATCATGCCCAGAACTGGTATACTTAATGGACTATGACAGTATACTTGTTGTTGTGGCTGGAATGAGCATAAATGACTGCTAGAAGGACTTTAGTTGCTATACTAACTGTTATTGCATTATATGAACTGTTATGTGTTGCTTTACTAACTGTTGTAGTATTAAAATTCACTACTATGCTATATTGCTATGTTGACTGACTGCTAGCCTTACTTGTGTGACCTTACTAACTGTCGTGGTATTATGAGGACTGTATTGATGACTAAATATTGCACTATTGATGACTGAGTTTGAGTAGAGGAGATAGGATGGGCTGTGGAGAAATAAGGAGGATAAAATGGGTTATAATATAAACAAAGGGCTGTGGAACTAGTAGCTTATAACCATGCCCACCAACTGTTTGATAAAAGACCTAAAAGAACTGTTTTGGTAAAAAGGAACTGAATAGTAGAACAAGTAAACTATTTACTTGATTTACCCAACATATGTGATGACTGAAATGTTTTGGCATAGAAAGATTTTAGCATAGTTCAGTTTTTAGGCCAAGTAATTCTAGCTTGACAAACTCCTTTGCCTACTCTGTTGAAACAGTCACTAAACCAAGGAGCCAAAGCTTTATAGGCCAATTGGGATAACTTTAGAACTCTAAAAGATTATAGCCAAGAGGTCTGTTCCTAGAAATCTAGCAAAACTGAGGTTAGAGGATTGCTGGGAATGGGTTAAGGAGCAGGGGAGGCAGGGCTGCTGCCTAATGGCAGCAGCAGGAACCAAATTTTTATTTTTCTGGCTTGCTTCCTTGTGATTTTCTGTTAGCATCAGTTATTAAAATATTAGATCCTTGAAGAGGTAGCAAAGTGGGGATCAAAAGAGCCAGCTACTGCCCAAGGACAGCAGCTGTCACCAACCACAATAGGTAAATGGCCCTCTTCAGTTCCAAGATCAGATGTCAAAGCCATGCTTTAGTGGCTGCTATCATGATGGGAGAAAAAAAAAAAAAAAACTGTTTGAGCAGACAACTGCTATAGCAGTTTTAGAAACCCAATTTTTTTGCTTTAAAGTGTGATTAAAGAGCTTACCTATCATGTGCAAACCTTAAGTAAAAGTGAGCTTCAAACTTAGAATGGGAAAGAAGAAAAGAGGGCAGGGTACTGCCCATTATTTTTAGCAGCCGCAGTTTAGAATAAGTAACTGTTATAGCAGTGCCTTGCACATATTGATTAGCTAGTATACTATTGTTTTGCAGTCTTGGAAAAGCCATTTTTGGCTTTATGGTGCAACTCAAAAACTTGCCCATCAAGTTCAAAATTTAAATAAGCAAGTGTGTGGGACATGTCTCAAAATCATATAGGTAAGTAAAGAGAAAGGAAGTAAAGCTACTGCCTTTAGGCAGTAGCAGGTCACAAATTAAAGAATTGCTAAGGCAGTTCTAATTAGCTAGTTAACCTTGAACACAAAGCCTGCCTAAATCCCAAACGGCCAAACAAAGCTTGACTGCCACAAGTTGATCAAGTTGGGACTGTTTTGGCATAGAGAGGAAAAATTAAGAATGTTCCACTTTAATATGCAAGAATAACCTATAAAGTGTTATAAGAATTATAAATTACTCAACCAAATGGTAGATACTTGCAAAATCATAAAATAAGCTACCTTGTATACTAAAGTCTCTGGACCAAGACATGAAGCATTAGAGTGTTAAAATCCTAATAAGGTATAAGCAATATATAGGTTGAGTGTGACACCATTAAAGAGAAAAATGGTGATGATAAAAGCATGGATGAGATTTGAAAAATGTATCAAATATAGGAAATCTAACCATGATCATGATATATGACTTGGCTATATGGCTAACATGCTTGGTTAAAATAAATAATAATTGTAATGTGATGCCTATTACTTGTTGTAAGCATGTCAAACCCTATTAAAGAGAAAATTGTCTAATGTGAAAACATGGATGAGATACTTGAAAAATGTATGAAATATAGAAATCTAACTACAAACTTGACCACTAAATTGTGTGATGTGTGATCATACACAAGCTATATAACTTGGCTATTTGGCTAATAGACTTGTAAATGCAAATAAATTGTGTAGGCTCTGTGAGAACATAATAAGCTGAATCTTATCAATAGTCTACAAACAAGGCAAGTTTCTAACTCTTACTCTTTATTAAGCAATTATTCTACAGTGGACAGGTTCTTTAATTTCTGAACTGTCTGTCCTTATTTATGAATAATATAAGGTTAAATAACCTTTTTATTCCAATCAGCTTCAAAAGAATAGTATATCAAACTTTTCTATCTTGAATGAGTTTACATTGAAAGTATGTCAATACCATTACTTCGGTTAGACAACTGTTGAGATATATTGATATTATTCATGAATTTATCAATTAATGCTTTCCAAACCATTTTTGTTGTGGTATGGACTCTTATATAATGGTGTGAACGAACAACCCTTTTATAGGGGCATATTGTACCGGACATATGATTCCGAAGGACATGTAAAGTGTTATTAGACTGTTATGTTGTGCACAATGTAGAGTACTTAGGCTGATCCCCTAAAGTACGAGTCTAGGATATAAAACAGCTTTTATAACTGTTTGTATTCATGGATTGCAGTATTATTACTGTAAATTCTAGTACAGAGTTCAATGGTCATTTGGCCTTACAGCATGCTAAAGCCTGATTTTCAGACTCTTAACACTTTTAAAGAATTATCTTGTTCAACAATTATTGTATTAAATCCTCGTTATAATATTTCTGTTCCATTATATTTAGTTGCTTATTTCCTTGCTGGGCAAACTTATTACTCACCCTTGCATTAAATATAATGTTTTCAGTTAAAACTGAGGTTGCTGGTCCATCTAGAAAAGACAAAGGAAAAGGTTGTTGAGTAGTCATTTATTAAGCGCCTGTGCTTAAGTGAACTTAAGTAGTGAATGTAATAAATACTGTTAGTACTATGTTTTAATAATATTTGGTTGTATCGTATGTAAAGGTCTATAGAACATGGGATTTAAGTTCGATGTTTATGTAATATAAGACAGTTTTTTTTTAGTATGAATGGGTATTCTAGAATCGTGAGCACCAAATCCGAGTTAAAGAAAAACCCGGATTTGGGGGCGTCACACAAAATAATCAGCTAGTAAATTTAGAAATCTCCATTTTATTTTATTTTATGCTAAGGTCGGCTAGTTTGAACATCAGCAATAAACACTAAAACATATGATCATGTCAAACTTCATTTAGACCTCATAGTTCATGCTTTTTGTGAACCACAGTAATTACATTGTCATCAACATAAAACATTTACAAATTTCAACTATTGGAAGCAGAATTACCGAGTCTATGGCGACAGAGAAACGGCCTTTTCCTTCTCCGATGACCCCTACAACCACATAAATAACCATAAGACAAAAACATATGGAGGAAAAAAGAAAGATACTCATGCATTTTCAGTCAAACCAGACTTGATTCCAAATAGCAAACAATATAGTACTCAGATTAATACCAGAAAAAAATAAATAAAGTATAACATTACCTTTTCCTACTTCAAGAACAGAAGAGAACAATTTATCTAAATTCCTAACATCCTTGCATAAACTAGCAGCGAGTGCAGTAGATGGAGAACAATTTGTGATGCTCCCACACTCCATAAGCCGATCCTTCCAACCGAAAGGATCAGTATAGCAATCCAAGACCCTAAGCCAGACCCAACGTTTTCATTCACAAGTTCCACACAATTAAAAATAAACAAATAATTAAAAATTACATTCAAAATATTCACCTTCGCAAGCTTTAATATGACTCTAACCATTTATGGGACGAAGCAACGTCATTTCCTCTGCTTTTGAACAATTCGGCATAAAATGATGGACTCCGAGACAGTGTAACCAGTACAAGAGCTCTAAAGTTACAGTTACGCGCGTTAATTAGAACCGAATGAAAATGTAATTAATAGAGATTAGAAACTGGGATTTTAGGGTTTCTAAGGAAGGTCATTGAACTGACCGTGACTGTGATTTTTCCGCCAAAATGTTGGATGACGGTTGAGTGAGAACGTGATTGAAGACTACTGGTCCGAAAGGAGATTGGATTGAGTCCTTAATTGTGAGAGCCGGTGCGTGTTCCCCGACTAATGCTCCGTCTCTGAGAGCTCTTCAAATTGATTCTGCCATCGTTGATTGAGTATTTTGTTAATTAAAATTTCGGGTATCCGAATAACCCATTTTTAAAAACCGTATCCAAAACTGAATCGAATATAATCGAAATTACAGAAAAAACTGAAAAACTAAAATAATTTGGTTTAAATAATTCGATTGTATTCGGTAATTCAATTTTATCTTATCTGGAATAATTTCTTTTACTAGTACTTACTTAATTTATAGCTGCGATTGGAATAATACCATTTCATTTCTTGTTTTTGGCTTTTCAGAAGCTAAAAGGTCAAAAGATGTCCCATCCCACATGCACATGCTTGGAGAGAAAATGGAAGGTAACGACCGGTACCTTTATTTATTTATTTTAATCACAATTATAAGAATAATAAATAAAAAATAATAGAATAAATTTGAATAAAAAATACTACGGTATTTTTTAATAAAAAATATATTTTTTTTTATAATTTTTTGTTCAAACTTGCTCTATTATTTTTTATTTATTATTTTTATAATTGTGGTTAAAAAAAATAAAAATAAAAGTACCGGTCATTAAGAGCACCCGACACCCCACCCCACCCCAATTTAACCAAGGTGAAGGTCTTTTGTCCATGAACAATAAAAGAACATGATGATTAGCTCTGCATATTCTTAAATATATATGTATCACAATAACATCATACACTTAAAATTTGTACAATTTTTTTCATATATAGAGAGAGAAAGTAAAGGAAAACAAATAAATTGGGTTAAGGATGTTTGTATATGAACCAATATAATTTTACAACACATTCATTTATTTGGAGAGAGCAGATCTTCTGTCTTTAATTTTTTTATCCTTCTTATATCTCTTCACTTAAATTTTGACACATAGTCTTTTATTTAATATTAATTAATTTTAAAATTAAATAAAAAAATATATATCAAAATTTAAATGAGAAGACACAAGAGAATAAAAAATTTGAGGAGATACGATCTGCTCTCTCATTTGGAGCATCTTATATTTTACTAGTGATTACCTTCAAAATACATAAAATTGGTCCAGTTGCTTGCTGCAGCCTGCAGACAAAAGAGGTTAAAAGAGTTGATGGCAAGTTTCTCTTCTTCTTGAAGTGCCAACCCATTATAATCATAATAAATGTAGTAATGGAATTAAATGTAGTAATCATTATTCTTGAAGTACCTTTCAATTACGTAGGACAGAATTTAAATAAACTCAAAAGCCCAAATCGTCGTCAAATTTAGTGGGCCTAATAACTTCGTAGACCCGTGATTTGGAGATGTGGCAGTGGACCCACCTGTTATGCGTCAGTTTTCATTTTCTCAACCGCAAGGATTAATTATATATACTAGTACATTTTTAAAAATAATTACAAAAATCATATATTCATAAAATAATTATAAAAATACTATAGTTCATTATTTTTATTTACAATACTAATACAATTAAAAGTTCTTAAATTAAAAAATTAATATTAATGGGCTGACATAGCAAATCGGTGTTTTTTTTTTTTGAAACGCGTGTTTCTTCTTTTTTTCTCAACTCCCATAACTTTTGTACTGGTATTTCTCTCTCTAAAATATTCTTCTTCTTCTTCATAGTTGTTATGTAAGACCCCAAATTATTAATAAATAAAATTTATTTTTCTCTATTTATTATTTTGAAATAGTAAGGGTTGATTTGATTAATGTGGATAGTTATGGGTAAAATACATGAATATTTCGAATAAGCAGTGGTTATAAAATATTCATTATTGTTGGGGAATATTCGTTTGGTGGTGGAATATTCAGTATTGTTTTAATATTCGTGCGACGACAATGCGATCTTTTAATGGGCCCCATAACTGAAAAGCGATTGGATGAAGAAAAACGACAAATATAAGTTGTTTAAAAATAACGACGTAGTTATTCACAGATTATCTTCGTTAAAATACTTTCGGTGGTTAAAATACAAGAAGATACCAGATTATTACCAATTATTGATTCTAACGTAAGAAGAGCTGACTACTCAATAATGGTTACGGTAAATTACTTTATCAATATTTTATTGATTTAATAATTGTCATGCGTTGATATTTTATATTCTTTGTTGTTTGATAATTGTCATTACACGGTATTTTCATTATCGAAGCAATAATTCATATTATCCTAATAATATTATTAGATAACATTATTGGCAATGTCTGAAAGTTACATCTAGGAGAGGTTTGGTCACCTAATCATGCTTGCCAAAGAAGGAGAAATTCTTATTTAAAGCCCCTCTTTTCCTGAACCGCCTCGGTTGTCAATATTGTGATTCTGTAATATTATTTGTGAATAATTAAATATTGATTCATATGATGAAGAAAATATTGATTTTATGTGGATATAGATGGAAAAATTTTAATGTGACAATTGTTGAAAATTAAAATTTTATCTTTTTCTCGATAAAATAATTCATTTAAATATATTATTATATTTTAATAATATAATAATGGTGATATTTTTACAACGGATGTGGGATATATGAGTATACTGAGGAGAAAGAGTATTTTTTTTGCAATAAATGTTTAAAACATGTTAAACATGTCAATTGGACCCCATTTATCGATCGAATTTGATTATAAATTGTAAAATCGCCTGTTTGTGGATTTCGGTCAATTTCTGTTTGGAATTTGGAAAACTTTCTTCTGCAAAATTGTAGAGAATTGAATTTCCTATAAAAACACGCGAAATTCAATTTTCCGCAAAAGGGCTATTTATTGTGAATTATTAAAGTTCCAAAGTTCAAATAATTGATTTTGTAAGTTTTAATTATTTATTTTATGAAAAACGTTTTTTATTACTTTTCTAGAAGGTTGGCATGTGGGAAATGTTAGGAGCTGATTTCAAAGAGGCGTAGGAAAATTTATTATTAATAATATATTATATTAAATTTTCTACTTTTGGTGTTCTAAGCGATTTCACATAAATAGGGTCTTTAGGTTAGAATTGAAAATCACACCGTAAACTCAAGTTTTCTCTCTATATTATCGAGCGTATTCTTGTGAGTATTTTGAGTATACTTTGAGTATTGCTATACTGGTCTGAGTTCAAGTCATAAATTTATATCCTGTGTTTAAATTTGAAAGATTATTCTTTCGAGGTAAGGGATATTATTTGTTTTAATGATATTATTTATTCTAATATCATTATGCCGAAGTATTGATCTGAACTTTTTAATCAAATTTGGAACTTTTAGTGTCGGGGTTACTTATTCACGATATCTGGCTATTCACGATATCTGATTCTATTCACTTAATACGGACTATTCATCGAAAAATGAAAATTTTCCTTTTCGTCCAAAATATCTATTCTGGATACTAGCTTTGATTGTATCCATGTTTTGATCATTCTTGAATTTTACACCACTATGATTATTTTTGAGGTATTTTTGGACACGGATAAAACAAAGTACGAATCCTTAATCCTTAATCCTCATCATTTTGTTTCAATTTGGATTCGCTTTTTAAAATATTTTCATCATCTTCATCTTAAATGATGATATTATTGAATATCTTTGGCATGTAGTGCAAAGATGAATGATTCTCGATGAATATCTTTGGCCCGTAGTCAAAGATGAACAGTGTTTAGATGAACATGACCAATGATGAATATCTTTGGCACGTAGTGCAAGATGAATATTTAATTCCGTTTTATATCGATTGATGTTACGAGGATAAAAGATAGAAGATGAACTTTTAAATTCATACATAGAAGATAGTAGTTTGCATTCTCTACTTAACTCTTCTAATGAATTATTATTTCATTATGAATATTGATTTAAAACTTATTGTACATTGTATTCTATTAGATTTTTCCCTGTTGAAGACTAACGATAATTTGTTGTATATTATCTTAGTCATAATATTCTTCTTTGGGCTAGTTGAGCTCACCCTTTTCCTTGTTGTTCCATTTTTCTTCTCGGGAGGCGAGAATGTAGCGAATTACTAGTCGGGGTATGGAATGAAGGTTCTGTAGAGAGTTGTTTAATAGTCCTCACCATTTTTTAAAATAATGTATCAATAATTATGATGGGGATTTATTTGCGTGTGAATATTGTCTAAATGGCAATATTTATATTTAAACTCACAGTATATATGTTGTCGTATTTTGCACGACAAATGTATTAATAAAGTTGTAGTTATTTCTGTACCATGTATTTGGCGCCTCAGAATGGATTGGGTGATGTATACCTATTTTGGGGGCATCACATGTTAGACTAATGATGGCGTAAATTGGTTAATCAATATTATCAACAAACTTGTATTTGTTGCTTTGCAGCGTGGAACAACTGAAAGATATAGGCTGCAAGTGGGTAATTCTTGGGCATTCAAAGCGAAGGCATGTGATTGGTGAAGATAATGAAGTAAGATTATGTTGTTACTTCTAACTATAAATTTACTTTTGCTACACTTGTTGATTCATAGGTTGTTCAAGTTAGTGAGAAGGTTTTGGATCAGAAAGCATACATGTTGTTCTATTATCAAGATAATAAAAATTTTGCTTCAAACAAGCCTCTTGATGTTGCTCGAAAAGAGATCATGGCGACAAATATCATGGGAAGAAGCTCAAGTTCATAGCCAGAAGATATTTCCAACCCAAAAAATTTTAAAGGTGTTAATTTAAATTTTATTATTGTTACTATTATATAACTGTTTGGTTACTTCTGCATTATGTTTTGGTTACTGTTAGCTTGTGATTCAGATACCATTTTTGTTACCTTGATTTGGTATTTTGGTTATTTTTTTATGTTGTTATGGTTACCATGTATTTGCTTAGTATACATGGTTGACTAAACGGGTTTTGGTGTACATGTTGTTTATGTATTGGTTACCATTAATACATGTTTTGGTTACTATCATATAAATATTTGGTTACTTTATTAGTATGTTTTTTGTTACTGTTAGTTTCTGATTTGGATTCTATTTTTGTTTTCTTGAGTTGGTATTTTGGTTACTAACATATAACTGTTTAATTACTTCATTAGTATATTTTTTGTTACTGTTAGTTTATGATTTGGATATCATTTTTTTCTCGCAATTGGGAATTTGGTTACTTTTATATGTTGTTTTGGTTCCAATATATTTGCTTAATATACATTGGTTGACTAAACTGGGTTTGGTCTACATGTTGTTTATGTGTTGGTTACCATTAAAACATGGTTTGGTTACTATCATATAACTGTTTTGTTACTTCTTTAATATATTTTTTTGGTATATATATTTTTGTTTTGGTGACCTTTAAATTATGTTTTGGTTAATATTATATATAACTGTTTGTTTACTACATAAAATGGTATGTACTACATGTTGTTTATATTTTGGTTACCATTAGATTATATAATATAACTTTTTGGTTACTGCTTTATTATGGTGTGGTTAATGTTATATTATATGATAACTATTATTGTGCAGTCAATGTGAGATGTTGATTATTTGGTATAGTCTGTTTTGGCTACTGTGTAATTGTTATATTATGTTTTGGTTAAATGCTCTTATTTGTTGGTCACTATGTAACTGTTTATGTTATAAATATTGTTTATATCTGGTTACTAATGACTGTGTAAATCTGATTTTGTTTATTTGCAGTTATGGGATCTTTACTATGAGGAATGCAACAGAAAATTCATTAAAAAAGTTATATATTGGTGTGACATAGAAGTCCCCAGCATTATTACCAAAAAATTGAACTCAAGTCAGTTGGAGAAGTTTAAGGCATCATTAGTTTGTGGATGTATTATTTTTGGGTATTTTTGTAAATAATAAACCCAAGTCATAATAAATCATGTATTTGCTTAGTATACATTGATGTATTATTTTTGTAAATTCCTTCAAATATATTCTACAAGGGTTATGCTCTTCTAAAAATTTATTGGAAAAGTTATGGTTAAATGTACATGTGAGAGTATACATGGGTTGCCTAAACTTGGTTGGATATACAAGTTGTTTCTGTTTTGGTTACTATTAAAACATGATCTGGTTATTTTTATATAACTATTTGGTTACTTCTTTATTATGTTTTGGTTATTATTACCTTATGGTTTGGCTACTATTATTGTGTCCTCAATATGGGATTTTGAATAATTTATTTTTTTTATTCTGGTTAATATGTAATTGTTTAGTATATATGGATTGCCTAAGCTGGGTTTCATTACATGATGTTTACATTTTGGTTACCATTAAAACTTGTTTTAGGTTACTATATCATATAATTATGTAGTTACTATTTTATTATGTTACATTATGGTTTCTTTATTATTAGTAACCAAATAGTTACAAGCTTGTGTCGTGACAAACATCAATTGTTAAATGTACATGTGAGTAGTGTCCTATTTATCTACAAGCTTGTTAGTAACTGATAATTATCATAGATAGTTACAAGCTTGTTAAGAACGGATAATTATAAACTTGTATCAAGATCATGTATAAAGTGTTAAATGTATATGTTTTATTTATACTCACATCATGATAGAATAAGAAACTCCAATTAAGTGTTCTCATTTATATATATGATGGTCACTTATAGATCTCATATTAAAATAAAAATAGCTTAAGAGGTGCAGTTGGTAACCAAACCTGCATATAAGGGTAATCATTTTAGTTTTTGTTAGTAACCAAATAATTAAAAACTTATATCAAAACAATTATCAAGTGCTTAATGTACATGTGAGGGTTCCCATTTATCTAACTGATGAATACTTTTAAATTACGCAGTTATAAAAGTTATTTGGAAAAGGTCCATGCCAGTTGGTAACTAAATTTAAATATAGAGATAACCATTTTATTGTAGATGGGTAACCAAATTTACATAAAAATATTTCAGAACAGTTACCAATTATTCAATGTATATGTTTACTTTATATTGATAACTCATGATGGAATCAAAAATTAAAATATTAATCAACATCAATTTTGGTTACTGTACACCATCAAAAATGTTACCAACCATGTGGTTAATAGTTACTAACAGTAAACAATTATACATTCCTGTAAACAATTA
This sequence comes from Panax quinquefolius, assembly GCA_020205615.1. Classification (NCBI taxonomy): domain Eukaryota; kingdom Viridiplantae; phylum Streptophyta; class Magnoliopsida; order Apiales; family Araliaceae; genus Panax; species Panax quinquefolius. The sequence continues at coordinate 164,796,121 of CM035153.1, read as the reverse complement.
AATTTGTTGTGTTGGTTATTGTTAGTCTCCATTGTCTAACAACTGAATAAACATTGTAAAGTAACCAAATCAATATTAGACAATAACCAAATTACATAACCTTAGTAACCAAAAAATAAACTAAATTTTTACATGCAATTTTGAAGGCCTAAATGATGGAATTTGACCAAAAAACTCTGCAGTTCACCAGCAAAGCTTGTGACTTTTGATCGTTGACCCGTTTTCAATGAAATTAGGCTCCGAAAATGCCAAAATCCGACACTCCAAACTTGACAGAAATTGCCAAATTGTCACTGCAACCAAATAAATATTATACTGTAATCAATTAAATAGTATACAACAACCAATATATATAATCAGATTAACAGTTGTATGAAGGTAACTAATGTAGTCAATAAGTAACCACCAATATAAAAGAAACAATTATAAAACTCAATAACATTATAGAGTAACCAAATAAATACCTTACAATATCTAAATACATATTATACAGTAACCAAAATATATGTAATTAGTAGCCAAGATTATAAAAAATATTTTACATTCATTTTATAACCAAACAGTCAGTAATGACTTTGTTACAAATTTAAGACTAACAGGTGTATGAAGGTACCAATGCAGTTAATCAGTAACCATCAATATAAAAAAAATCAGTATAAAATACAATAATATTATGTAGTAACCATGGTAATATTACATAGTAAACAAGTTAGCATTGTAAACTAACCAAATTCATATTAGACAGTAACCAACATATATTTACTTAGTATCCATAACATAAAACATATTTTTTTCATGCATTTTACAGCAAAAACAAACAATATAAAAAACATCAATATGTACTTAAAGATCCAACTGTTGCAGGAAGGTAACCAATGTATTTAATAAGTAACCATCAATATAAAAAATATCGGAAAATATACATTTAAAGTATACAGCAACCAAATAAATATTATACAGTAACCAAATCAATAATAATCAGTAACCAATTTCTATGTACTTAGTAACCAAAATATAAAACATATTTTTTCATGCATTTTGCTAGCAAAACAGTCAGTATACTGACTTTGTTATCAAAACAGTCAATTTACTGACTTGGTTAATCAACATCAATTTGGTTACTGTACACCATCAAAAATGTTACCAACCATGTGGTTAATGGTTACTAACATTAAACAATTATATATTTCTGTAAACAATTAAATTTATTGTATTGGTTACTGTCAGTCTCCATTGTCTGATAACTGAATAAACATTATAAATGTAAGACCCCAACTTTTATGAATAAAGATGATTTTTCTATAATTATCATTTTTGAATATTATGGAATGAATTTGTTATAATGTTATAGTTGTGGGTAGTATTTATAAATTTTACAAAGTACGCAAGTTGTTATATAATATTCATTTGGTCGGGGAATATTCTTTTTGTCGGGAAATATTCGTACGACGGCATAATCATTGCACCCCACAAATCTAATCATTAGTTAGACCCCGACAAAAATATTTTATAAAAAATAACGGTCGTAGTTTTAAAATGACAAAAATATTTTGCATAAGAAAAGCACAATAATATTGATTATTGATTGATTATCGATTTACGTGAGAAGTCACTCGATTATACTCAATTATTACTACAAAGAATTGTTGCATCATATCTCTCATATTATTGATTCTATTATTGTCACGATTATCCGCATTATATGATATATTATTAATCAATAATTCGATTTAACAAAATTATTTATATTATTAAATTATAATATTTATAATGTCTAAAAGTTCTCATCAATGAGAGGTTCGGTCATCTAATCATGCCAATGTGGAGAAATCCTTATTGAAAGCCCCCTTCCTGAACGACACGGTTGATAAATATTGTAAGTTATAATATTAATGATGAATGTTATTAAAATTGAAGTTGTGCTCGGTGTTGAATTTGGAGACACGGACGTGATATTTGAGTCCTAACGATGAAATTAGTAAAATAGACTATAAACACAAAATTTTCCTCGTTTTTACTATTTGGTCAAAGTCAACATTGACTTTTTCGGGAAAAGTCAAACTTTGAAATTTCAAAATTTATATTTTTGATAAAAATAGTTTCATTGTGTTGGAATTATTTGTGTTAGTGAAAATCGACATTTATTTCGATAAAATTGATGTCTGGAGGTTATATCGACCCGATCCAGTATTTAACTTAGGATAAATGAGCAATTGATTGCTATTATTTCACATGATTATAACTATTTGTTCACATGTGTATACAATTGTTTCACATTCTTGTTACTATTAGGGGAGTTAGTGCAAGATTGATAATACTTGCATGACTAAGTTAAAAATTGAGGTATGAGAGAGAGATATTATCTTATCAGATTTTCACGTGTCTAGAATTATTGATTCACATAATTTACTATTGAATCACATAATTTACTATTAATGAGAGGTGGTGCAAGTTTGATAATACTTGCATGACTAAATTAAAAATAAAGGAAAAGTTGAGGTATTGTCTGTAATATTTCGAGTCCCAAAACATGCAATTATTGAAACTATATTTTTCTATAAATAGAAGTTCATTCTTCATCATTCTTCACCAATTCACTCAAGTTATAGAAAGGTTATTATAGAGAGAAATTTTAGAGAAAAGAAGAATAGAAGTCCTGCTACCTCTACTCTAGTATCTAGTTTCTTTTCTAAGGTAAGAGGTATTATTTTTTCATAATCATAAAGAGAACTTACATTATTCCATTCTTTATTATTCATTGGAATAACATGTATACGCTGATTCTACCCTATACTTGGTGAAATTCTTACATTATTTCATTCTTTATTATTCTGTTGAAATATCCTCACATGGCATGCGTTTTGTTGGGACTGAGTTCCGCTTATTTATTATTCTCGTTGGAATATCCTCGTGCATGCGTTTTCTGCGACCGACCGTTCCGTTATTTATTATTCGCTGGAATAACTTGTCATGCCAAGTACCGCATGCATAGTAAATTCGTTGTTATTCCATTCTTTATTATTCTGCTGGAATATCCCGCTTCGGTCAGTATTACGCTTTGACTGGTTCCGTTATTTATTATTACATTGGAATAACTTTGTCTATACATCTGAATACGCATGCATGGTAATTTCTTTTGTTATTTCATTCTTTATTATACTCGGTTGGTTAAAGTTTTGACTTCTATACTCCATAAAATTAGTGGAATATTCTTGATATTTGCACTTCATCCAGTATCTTTGTGACGACCCCAAAATTGGTATACATCACCCATCTTTGGTACGCCACTTACATGGTACTGTAATTTAAATACAACTTATTAACATAACTCGTAGGTATAATAATACGACATAAACTGTGAGTTTAAATACAAATATCGTCTACTAGATATTATACAAACTCAAACAAAAAGTCCTCATTACAGTTATTATCACACTATTTTACAGAATAGTGAGGACTACTAATGCTATCTTCAGGACCATCACTCGTTTCCCGATTCGTCCCAAATTTATATTCTCATTTCCTGAAGAGAACGTGAAAGAAAGGGTGAGCTCAACTAGCCCAGTAAGAAATATTATGACTAAGATAATGCAGAATAAATTATCAATAGTCTTCAACAATGTTAAACTGATAAAATACAATAGACAACCAGTTTAAGCTGCAGTGAATATCGCAATCCATTAAAAGAGTCAAGTAGAAAATAAAGTCTACTATCTTTTAGGTTTTAAAAGGTTTTCATCATTTGTATAAATGAGACTCAAATTTTAATAAATATTCCACATCATCGAATCACCCCACTACTACTGGCCAAGGATATTCTTTAGATATCACGACCACAATTATTCATGCACTCTGAGCCAAGAATATTTGTGTATTCATTAATGGTCATGATCATGCCAACAACTGTCCACACCAATGCACTACTGACCATCGAGGATTTTTATCACATCATTTGTAACATTACGGTAATGATTACATAATCATAGTCTCTTCTCATCATAATCATACCAAGTCCATCTACGCACTACGAATACGGATGACTTTCAACATAATATAAACATGAGGATGATGACAATGATATAAGAATTCAATAAAACAAGTTCAAGAATTATTTTATCCGGGAATTATTAACGTCCCAAATTAGTAAAATTCAAGAATGATCGGAAGAATATTTCCATGAAAGATCTCGGATAAAACGCAAATATCAAGGATATTCTACTAATTTCATGGAGTATAGAAGTCAAAGTTTTAACCAATTTGGGTATAATAAAGAATGGAATAACAAAAGAAATCACCATGCATGCGATACTTGCGCATAAAACAGTTATTCAATGTAATAATAATAATCTAACGAGTCGTGTGAAATTCACACCAAGCAGGATGTTCCAATAGAATAATAAAGATGGAACTAGATCCGGTGTAAAACACATGATAGGATATTCCAACAGAATGATAAAGATTTTAAACAGTCCTGTAAAACACATGCATGTGATGTTCAGCGAATAATAATAAAGATGGAACCGTGTCCCAGTAAAACACACGCATGTGATGTTCCAATGAGAATAATAATAAAGATTTTAACCCGTGTCCTGTAAAACACACGCATGTGATGTTCCAATGAATAATAGAAGAATGTCACCAAGTATAGGGTAAACCACGATACTGAGTTATTCCAATGAAATAATAAGTAATGGAATAACAACAGTTCTCTTCATGAATAAGAAAGAATAACACCCTTACTTTTGGTAGGAGATTGAATCTGCGGAAAGGTGTAGTAACAAAATACTCTTCTTCTTTCTCTTTATTCTTTCTATACTTTCTCTCTATAGCTTGAATGAATTAGTGAAAAAATAATGAAGCCCTAGGCCTCTATTTATAGAAGATTTCTAGCTTTGCTTTTCTTGTGTGAAAAGCGCAAGTGGCAGCGACGACTAATGATGTGAAAAGAAAAGTGGTTTGGCGCTTTGTAATGTGAAACGACAAGTGGTTCGGCGCTTTGTAATGTGAAACGACAAGTGGTTCGACGTCTGGTAAAGGTAATTACTATTAACGAAGGTAAATACTATTGACGAAGGTAAATACTATTCACAAGGGTAATTACTTATCGACGAAGGTAATTACTATCGACGAAGGGTAAATACTATTCACAAGGTAATTACTATTGATGAAGGTAAATACTATTGATTTAAGGTAATTACTATTCACAAAGGTAATTACTTATCGACGAAGAGACTCTTAGATGATGACATATAGGCCCCCATAAAATAATCAAACTTACCACAAATTATAACACATATTTAATCTTTCAACAATTATTAATCATTTATAACTTGTCGTCTCAATTATTGATTTAATACTATAACATATTATCTGATTTGATCTTGTGACAATAATTGAATCAATAATATAAGAGATATGATCAGAAATTATCAGTAGCAATAATTGAGCATAGGTGAGTGACTTCTCACGTAAGCATCAATAATCAATACCGTGTACTTCTACGCAACCACGCCAGATTCATCGTACTTTACCAAGGGTAGTTCAATGGTTTTAATTCGGTAACACCTCCTCAAGTTATTTTTATAAAATATTTTGTAAGCTTTTCTCAATCCGATAATAATTTACATTGTGGGGTCCACCAATGATTGAGTAGTTATGCGAATATTCCCTAAAAAAGAATATTCCCCAATTAAACGAATATTTTATAACAACTTTGCATACTTTGCAAAATTTATAAATATTACCCACAACTATAACATTATATCAAATTTATTCCATAATATTCAAAATAATATTTATAGAAAAATTCATCTTTATTTATAAAAGTTGGGGTCTCACAACTTCCCTTCTTATGAAATTTCGCCCTCGAAATTGTGGGTACGTACTCAGGTATGTCAAGAGGTAAGGATACCTTGATTTCATTTCAGATTCTAACTCTCAAGTCATTTCCTCAACATCGTGGTTCCTCCACAAAACTTTGACATGAGGTATAACCTCGGAGCGTAGAATATGTTCCTTTTATCCAAGATTTGAACAGAACCTCTTCATACGTCAAATCTTCCGCTATTTCGTCCGGTTCTAACTCAATAATGTGGTTCGGGTCTTTCACATATTTACGTAACATGGATATGTGAAAAACGTTATGAACACGAGACATATTTGGCAGAAAAGCGAGTCTATAGGCTACGCTCCTACTCGATCGAGGATTAAAATAGGCCGATGAATCGAGGATTAAGTTTTCTCTTTTCCAAATCTTGTAACTCCTTTCCATGGAGCAACTTTTAACAACACACATGATCTCCTATATCGAATTCCACGCCCTTTCGATGAAGATCGGCATAACTCTTTTATCGATTTTGTGAGGTTTTTATACGTTGTCGGATCGTTTGAATCTTTTCCGTAGTCATACGTACTCAACTCCGGTCCCCAACAATGTTACTTCACCCACCTCATCCCAAAGATACAGAGAACGACACTTTTCTTCCATACAACGCTTGAATGGAGCCATGCCAATACTTGCTTGATAAGCGTTGTTGTGGAAAACTCCACCATGGTAAGAACTTGTCCCAACTCCCTTGAAATCAAGGACACGAGTCTTAATAGATCTTCAAGAGTTTGAATAGTCCTCTCCGATCGTCCGTCTGTCTCGAGGATGATATGCTTAGAGCTAAACCGTAAGTCTGTGCCCATAGCTTTTTGCAAACTAACCCAAAATCGTGAAGTGAATCTTGGGTCTCGATCGAAACTATGGATCTGCAAGCATACCATGCGCCTTCACAATCTCGCTTATGTATATACGAGCAAGACGTTCAAGTGTATAAGTTTCTCGTGTCGGTAAGAAATGAGTAGACTTGGTCAATCTATCAACAATGACCCAAATCGCATCAATGCCTTGAGAAACCTTAGGAAGACCGTGAACGAAATCCATGGTAATGTGCTCCCACTTCCATTCGGAATTTCAAGTGGTTGCAATGGACCTTTTGGTACTTGATGCTCCGCTTAACTCGTTGACAAGTTAGACACCTTGAGATAAACAAATACATTATCTCTTTCTTCATATTGCTCCACCAAAATGTATGACCGAATATCACGATACATTTGGTACTCCCAGATGGATTGCAAATGGTGTGTTGTGCGCCTCCATCATGATATTATACTTTAAATCGTGGTCGTTAGAACACAAAGTCCGGAGTTGACTTGAAGTATTCCTTCTTCATCGATTCTTGCTTCCGCGTAGCACCTTCTTGCACTTTCTTCTTCATACGCATCGACTCCCGTGCAGTCGTAGAGAGCGACTTTAACTTTATCGATTAAAGTCGGTTCTACTCAGATACTTGCTATCATCACACGCGTCCCTCGAGTCTTTAACTCTATCTCCATCCTTTGCAAGTCACACAAAATGGGCCTTTACGTTGACAATATCGCACTCGTGATTGCATATGATTTTCTACTCAATCTACCACCTACCACGTTCGCTTTTCCGGATGGTGTTGGATGGTATGATCATAATCTTTCAATGAGCTTCAAGCCAACGTCGTTGTCGCATGTTGAGTTCCTTTTGAGTGAAGAAATATTTGAGGCTTTTATGATCCGTAAAGATCTCCACTTTCTCCCCATACAAGTAATGCCTCCAAATTTTAAGTGCAAAGACAACAAATGCTGAACTCTAGATCATGAGTAGGATAATTCCTCTCATATTCTTTGAGTTGTCGCGAGGCATAAAGCTATAACTTTTCCATGTTGCATAAGAACACATCCCAACCCTTTGCTCGAATCATCCGCAGATGACAAATCCTCCGAGCCGGATGGTATTGTCGAACAGTGCTAAAATAAGTCTCCTCTTGAGTTCTTGAAAACTCTTCTCACATTCTTCGCTCCAACCGAACTTTGTATCTTTCCGGAGTCAATCGAGTCAATGGAGTAGCGATTCGAGAAAATCCTTCCACGAATCTCCGATAATAACCAAATAAAAACAGAAAGCTACGTCTTGATCCATCGATTTAGGTTGTTCCCGACTTTGAATAGCTTCAATCTTTCTTTGGGTCAACAGATATTCCATGACTTGATACCACGTGCCCAAGGAATGCTACTTCTTCAAGCCGAACTCACATTTCTTCAACTTGGCATAAAGCTTATATTCACGAAGCTTTTGGAGTGTCGACCTCAAGTGTTGCTCACGTGATCTTCACGGCTTTTGGAATAAATAAGGATGCCATCAATAAAGACGACCACAAAGTGATCTAAATATTCCTTGAATACTCGGTTCATCATATCCATGAAGGCGGCGAGGAGCATTAGTCAATCCAAAGGACATGACTAGGAATTCATAATGCCGCATTAGGAGTTCTCGAAAGCCGTCTTTGGAATGTCGTGCCGTTCTAATCTTCAATTGGTGATATCCTAAGCGAAGATCAATCTTTGAAAAGAATTTGGCTCCTTTACGTAACCGGTCAAACAGTCATCAATACGTGGCAATGGATACTATTTTTGATGGTGACATGATTGACTCCCCGATAATCAATACAAAAAGTCGCATACTCCCATCTTTCTTCTTCACGAATCGTAATGAGAGCACCCCAAGGAGAAGTACTAGGGCGAATAAAGCCAATGTCTAACAATTCTGCACATTGGGTCTTTAACTCACGAGTTCAATAGAGCCATTCGATATGGGGCTTTGGAAATAGGTTTTGTCTGGGTTCAAGGTCGATACAAAATTCAATTTCACGCTTCTGGGGTAGGCCAGAAGTTCTTCGGGAATACGTCAGAAATTTATTAACAATAGAAATATCGCTCAAAATCGACGTATTTTGTTTAAATCGTGATATGAGCTAAGAAAGCTTGACATCCGTTTTTCAATAAACGAATAGCTTTATGGCTTGAGATGACCGTGATTGATTTTAATGGTTTGGTCGTTTGAATTCGCATAATAGGTTGATTAGGAATATGAAAGCTAACAACCTTACGAAAAAATAATCAATTTTTGCATGATAAGTAGTTAACCAATCAATCCCTAGAATCACGTCAAATGCAAGTATTTTAATGAAATAAGATCGACGGTAATGTGAGGTACCGATTTGAACCAAACAAGACTTATAAACAGATGGATGTAATGAAGGTTTCTCCCAACGGAATTTCCACGAGATAAGTCAAAGTCTAATTTCTCCGAGTCAAATTTAATCGATGAGCGCAAAAGTAGAGAAATAAAAGAATGGGTAGAACCGGTGATCAAATAAAGTATAGACTTCATTAGAGTTTATGATAAGCTTACCCGTGATGACCTCATTCGGATTCCTTGCTCTTTTGGGAGGTCACAACAAACGCCTCCTTGCCTACTAGGTTTTGAATTTTCCGGGATGGCCTTTGGTGCCTCCATCCTAGCTGAATTTGTCTTCGGTAAACGACAAAATCGAGCTAAGTGACCTTCTCTTCCACAATTATAACATACTTTGGATGGCATGACGCAGTTTGGACTGATGTGTCCCTCTCCTCCGCATTTGAAGCATATGATGATAGGTCTTTCTCCTTCCTTAACAATGGGTCTTTGGTCTTTGACGTCTTTCCATCATTGTTGAATCTCCTTTTCTTGAAATGTCCATTCTTATTGTTTTGGCTCGATTACCACCGAAGTGGTTACCATATCTCGGCTTTGTTGATTCCTCCACGCTTGTTGTCACCGCTTGATGACTACTCTCTCATTTGGTATTATAATTTTCTTGTTCATTTCTTTTTTTTTAGTTACGTTGACTCATTATCGCTCCCACTAATCGAGCCCTATTTACAACATCTGAATACAAACACGGTTTATGAAATAAGATGTTGACGTATCTCCTGACTTCAAACCTCTTAAAAACATTCGCGCCATTCTCTCTTCATTATCCACCAAGTGGGGCGAAACCGTGATAACTCCGCAAATTTTGCCTCGTATTGCGACACCTGGCCATATTGTTTTGTTCCAACTTGATAAACTCCACCTCCTTCATGTGGCGAATACTTTCGGAAAGTATTTGTCATTGAATGACTCCTGGAACTTCTCCCAAGATATCTTGATCTGACAAAGAAGTTGAGTACGTTTCTGGATTCCCACCAAGAATCACCTCTCCTCTCCAGCATGACATAAAGCGGCGAAGGGAACCTTTTGCTCCTGAGCATCCCAAGACATCAAATATCTTGGTAATCTGCTTTATCCATGCTTCCGCCGAAGTGGTTTTAAGCTCACCCTTAAACTCCGGTGGTCCCAGCTCCTTGAATTGTTTAGCGGTGACCGCCGAGAGTTTTCCGTGTTTCCACCTACGTTTTGGACGAGAGTCGCCTCTACTTTCTTTGTTGCATAAATTAAATAAAGCCTCCGAACATTTGATCATTCATCATTTGGTCGGTTGTTGTTGTTTGCGTGAGGATTATCGCCTTCTGATGCACATTATCCTCGATTATTGATATGTGGTGAATCAACGATCGCTGCGCTCCATTCTATTCTCAACATTCTCGATATGTCATTTTCGACATCGCCACAAAACAAAAGGTTAATTGACATGTAACAAATTATCCCTATCTTCCGACCAACCAATAAAATATAGACATAAACTTTGGTAGGTCATACTAGCGAAGGTATTCCCCTCTCTCCCCTCCAAGTACTATTCTCACATCTTAGCCAGGGATCATATCCCTATGCTCGATACTCAACCGTGATGACCCCAAATTAGGTATACATCACCCATCTTTGGTCGCCACTTACATGGTCTGTAATTTAAATACAACTTATTAACATAACTGCATGTATGCAATACGACATAAACCGTGAGTTTAAATACAAATATCGCCTACTAGATATTATACAAACTCAAACAAAAAGTCCTCATTACAGCTTATTATCACACTATTTTATTGAATAGTGAGGACTACTAATGCTATCTTCGGACCATCACTCGCTTCCCACTCGTCCCGGTTATATTCTCATTTCACGAAGAAAACGGTGAAAAGAAAGGGTGAGCTCAACTAGCCCAATAAGAAATATTATGACTAAGATAATGCGAGAATAAATTATCAATAGTCTTCAACAATGTTAAACCGATAAAATACAATAGATACAACCGGTTTAATCTGCGTGAATATCAATCCATTAAAAGAGTCAAGTAAAAATAAAGTCTACTATCTTTTAGGTTTTAAAAGGTTTTTCATCAAGTTATTATATTTGAGACTCAACTTTAATAAATATTCCACATCATCGAATCACCCTCGCACTACTGACGCCAAGGATATTCTTTAAGATCACGCGACCCACAATTATTCATGCTTACTACGGGCGAGAATATTTGTGTATTCATTAATAGTCATGATCATGCCAACAATCATCCACCAATGCACTACGGACATCGAGGATTTTTATCACATCATTTGTAACATTACTAAATGATTACATAGAATAGTCTCTGATCATAATCATACCAAGTCCATCTATACACTACAGAACCATGATGACTTTCAACATAATATAAACATGAGGATGATGACAATGATATAAGAATTCAATAAAACAAGTTCAAGAATTATTTTATCCAGGAATTATTAACGTCCAAATTAGTAAAATTCAAGAATGATCGGAAGAATATTTCCATGAAAAGATCTTTGGATGAAACGCAAATATCAAGGATATTCTACTAATTTCATGGAGTATAAAGTCAAAGTTTTAACTTAACTGGGTATAATAAAGAATGGAATAACAAAAGAAATCACCACGCATGCGATTGCTTGATGTATGCAAGTTATTCAATGAAATAATAATAACGGAACGGTGTCGGTGAAATTCACACCGACAGGATGTTCCAATGTAATAATAAAGATGGAACCAGATCCGGTGTAAAACACACAGATAGGATATTTCAATGAGAATGATAAAGATTTTAACCAGTCCGGGTGTAAAACACACGTGACGTGATGTTCCAATGAAATAATAATAAAGATTTTAACCGAGTCCTGTAAAAACACATGCATGGATGTTCCAATGTATAATAATAAAGATTTTAACCAGTCCGGTGTAAAACACACGAGATGAGGATGTTCCAATGAATAATAGAAGAATGTCACCAAGTATAGGTAAACCAGCATATCTGAGTTATTCCAATGTAATAATAAGCAATGGAATAACAACAGCTTCTCTTCATGAATAAGAAAGAATAACACCCCTTACTTTTGGTAGGAGATTGAATATTTGCAAACGATTAGTAGTAACAAAATACTCTTCTTCTTTCTCTCTTTCTTCTATACTTTCTCTCTATAGCTAGCTTGAATGAATTCGTGAAAAAATAATGAAGCCCTAGGCCTCTATTTATAGAAGATTTCTAGCTTAAGCACTGCCGTGTGAAAAGGCAAGTGGCTCGACGACTAATGATCCGAAAAAGAAAAGTGGTTTGACGCCTCAGAATGTGAAACGACAAGTGGTTCGGCGCTTTATAATGTGAAACGACAAGTGGTTCGACGTTTGGTAAAGGTAATAATTACTATTAACGAAGGTAAATACTATCGACGAAGGTAAATACTATTCACAAGGGTAATTACTATCGACGAAGGTAATTACTTATCGATTTAAGGTAAATACTATTCACAAGGGTAATTACTATCGATTTAAGGTAAATACTTTATCGACGAAGGTAATTACTATTCACAAAGGTAATTACTATCGACGAAGAGACTCTTAGATGATGGCATACGAGCCCCCATAAAATAATTAAACTTACCACAAATCATAACACATATTTAATCTTTCAACAATTATTAATCATTTATAACTTGTCGCCTCAATTATTGATTTAATACTATAACATATTATACTGATGATAATCTTGTGACAATAATTGAATCAATAATATAAGAGATATGATCGGAAGAATTACTATAGCGATAATTGAGCATAGTGAGTGACTTCTCAAGTAAGCATCAATAATCAATACCGGGTGTCTTTACTTGTCTGACCACGCCAGACATCTTGTATTTTTTACCACCGGGTAGTTCAACAGTTTTAATTCAGAACACCTCCGTAGTTATTTTTATAAAATATTTTTGTCGTTTTTCTCAATCCGATAATAATTACATTGTGGGGTCCACCAATGATTGAAATAGTTATCGAATATTCCTAAAAAGAATATTCCCACCAAACGAATATTTTATAACAAACTTGATACTTTACAAAATTTATAAATATTACCCACAACTATAACATTATATCAAATTTATTCCATAATATTCAAAATAATATTTATAGAAAAATTCATCTTTATTTATAAAAGTTGGGGTCTTAAAATCTTTTCATGAAAATATTCTTCTGAGTTTTCTTGAATTTTACTCTACAAAGAAGTTTCATGTTGACAATTTGGACGTTATTAGTTCCTGGATAAATTAATTATTGAACTTGTTTTATTGAATTCTTATATCATTGTCATCATCCTCATGTTTATATTTTTGTTGAAAGTCATCCGTGGCTTTGTTGTGCATTGATGGACTTGGTATGATTATGACGGGGATTATTCGGTTGTAATCATGGCCGTAATGTTACAAATGATGTGGTAAAAGTCCTCATTTGGCCGTAGTGCGTTGATGGATGATGTTGGCATGATCATGACCATTGATGAATACACGAATGTCCTCGGCCAGTAATGCATGGATAATTTGTGGTCGTGATACTAAAGAATATCATCGGTAGTAGTCACGAGGGTGATTCGATGATGTAGATTATTTATTAAGTGAGTCTCAAATGATAAAAGTGATGAAAAACCTTTTAAATCATAAAAGATAGTAGATTTTATTCTCTACTGACTCTTTTAATGGATTGCTTGTTCAAATTGCAGCTTAAACTTGATGTTTGTTATATTGTATCGGTTTAACAATCGTTTTAGGCTAACGATAATTTATTCGCATTATTTTAGTCATAATATTTCTTCTTGGGCTAGTTGAACTCACCCTTTCTTTTACCGTTCTCTTCGTAAAATGAGAATATAAATTTGACGACGAGTCGGGAAGCAGAGTGATGGACCAAATGATAGTATTAGTAGTCCTCACTATTCTCATTAAATAAGGTGACAATAAATATAATGAGAACTTATTCTCGAGAGTGTATATTATGCAGAAGACAAGATTTGTATTAAAACTCACGCCAGTATTATGTCGTATTTTACACGACAGTTGTATAATTAAGTTGTATTTGATTTATGTACCATGTATTTGACGACTCAGAATAGGTGATGTATATCTATTTTGGGGGCGTCACAATAAAGTAATCAAATCAATATTAGACAGTAACCAAACTACATAATCTTAGTAACCAGAAAATAAATCAAATTTTTACATGCAATTTTGAAGGCCTAAATGATGGAATTTAACCAAAAAACCATGCTGTTCACCAGCAAAGCTGGTAATTTTTGATCGTTGACCCGTTTTCAATAAAATTAGGCTCCGAAAACACCAAAATCTGACACTCCAAACTTGACAACATTATATAGTAACCAAATTTAGATTAGACAGTAACCAACATATATCTATTTAGTAACCAGAATATAAAAAATATCAATATATACTTAAAGATCCAACAGTTGCAGGAAGATAACCAATGTATTTAATAAGTAACCATCAATATAAAAAACATTCGTATAATATACATTTAAAGTATACAGCAACCAAATAAACATTATACAGTAACCAAATCAATAATAAACAGCAACCAATTTATATGTACTTAGTAATCAGAATATAAAACATATTTTTACTTGCATTTTGAAATCAAAACAGTCAGTATACTGATTTTGTGACCAATTAAAGAGCAAAAAACTTAAGAAAGGTAACCAATATACGAGTATATAGTAATCACGGGGTAACTATATGCATATAAACTTTAAACTCAAATACCTCAGTATACAAATCTATAACGAATCAATCAACAATCAACAACCAAATTTGTTACGATCGATCGTCGATTACTTAATCTTGAAGTTCTTTGTTGATCCGAAGTTCTTCATTGATCTTCTTCGATATTATCCGATCTCAGAGTTGCATCGCCGTTGAAGAAGTCGTCTTCTCCGATCTGTCGTTGCTCTGTTTTTTCAAATCTGAAAGTTGCTTGTTTTCTTTATTAGCGTGAATTGTTGATCGGTTGGTTAGAAATATAAAAATCGGTAACTGACGTGTAGTGAGTTAATGACCGTAATTTTAGCAACGTAATATTGTGTTGCGTTATTTTTATAATTATTTTGTGGATGTTTTATTTTTATAAATATTTTTTAATTGTTGTATATTAGTGTTAAGCAACCCAAAACTAATCAAATCAAATCAAGTACCAGTAGAACAACTCCGAAGCCCACCGACTAATCATAACGGCAGCTATTGAGCCACCCAATGCAAATCTGATCGGCTGACAGACACCGTAACTTCCTATTCCTATTCCTATATATACATACATACATACATACATACATTTATTCAAACTTCGTCGTCATCTTTCCAACTCCCTGCAAACTTGATACTTTCGTCATCACGACCCATTCAATATCTGCTCCCTCTATAAATTCAAATCAATTAATTTCAAACTTCATCACTATCGATTCTCTCTCCTCTCTCCAAATTGTGGTTAATTCGAACTAATTATACATTTTCTTTGTTAAGTCTTTCTTAATTAATTATTTAGTGGACTTTGAAACGGACAGGGGAGTGTATTCAATGGAGGATAAAGACTCATCTTCAAACAAGCCTTTAACCTTTCTCTCTCTAGGGCTGCATTTTCTTCTGAATTGACCGGAATTTACTTATGGACACCTCTAATGGTTCCGTTAAGTATCCTAGAAGACTTCAGCGACTAAGATGTTCGGTCCAAAACTACGATTGGGGTCGAATTGGGCGTGAATCAGGAGTTGCCAGGCTGTTCTCGCGCAACTCTGGGCTAGAAATTGAACGAGACAAACCTTATGCTGAATTGTGGATGGGGACTCACGCTTCTGGTCCTTCGTTCTTAGTCGAAAGCCTAGAAGATGGAGAATTGAATGGTTCGGAGAGTGGAAAGAATGTAACTTTGAAGTATTGGATTGAAAAACATCCTGATGTGCTCGGAGATAAGGTTTTTGATAAGTGGAATACTGATCTCCCTTTTCTGTTCAAGGTATTTTTACTGTCAGCTATGCTCAGAAATTCATTCCCCCTTCACTATGTTTTATTGTTTTTCTTTCTGATGTTTTTGAGTTATTAATAACAATAGAAGAATATTGGTTTAATTTTTTTCTTTCATGATTGCTTGGTTGGTACTTGTTGGTTTTGCCTCCCAAGAAATTTGAATGTTAACATGTAAACTTCATTAATATAAAGGAGAAACAGGTAAGTAGTCCTCTTTTGGAGATGGAATGACTTATTTAGAGGAGTTGCTTTATTGTTTGCATAGTTATACATATACATAGAATATAGAAATAGAGAAATATGAGAAGATAAATTATAAAGATATGAGAGACATAAAATAAATGAGATGCACTTTTCATTTATTATATTTACCAAAGAGGTTTTCAAGAATGAGAGTCCATGTTCATGATTTCCATCATTGTATGCCAACACTTGATCTAACTTATATCCTTAAGCAGATAAAACTCACTTTATAAAAAGTTAAAAGATTAAATTAAAATGCATTTTTCAAAAAGTTGAAAATGAAGAAAATATCAATTTAACAAGAATGGATTCTCTGATGATGGTTCCAAACTAGCCGTATTTGGATAGACCAAGCCTAGTTTATCATGCTCTTTAGTTGTTCAAGTCAGTTGCAAAATGCAAGTAAAGTAGATAGTTATTCTTTTAGCGCGCACACACACACACACACACAGAGAGAGAGAGAGAGAGAGAGAGAGAGAGAGAGAGAGAGTTAGTAAATCTTCCTCAAGCTTTGGAGTAAAAGGTTAAGTTTACTAGTGCATTTTCCCAACTTGATATCTCTATTATTGCTCTGGTGGTTTTTGCAGTTCTGTAGTGTTTATTACTATTTTACTGTTTATGTAGGCACTTTCAGTTGCAAAAGCATTGTCAATTCAGGCTCATCCAGATAAGCAATTGGCTGAAATTCTTCATAAGGCACAGCCAAATGACTACAAGGATGATAATCACAAGCCTGAGATGGTTTTAGCTGTAACAGAGTTTGGGGCCTTGTGTGGATTTATCAATCTTGAGGTGACATATCTATCTTCATTCTGAGGCTGTTTATCTGTATCATTTATTATAATTAAAAGTTGATTTCATGGTCTTCTAATTAACATTAGGTAAATAGCGAATGGGATACTAGACATCTAATTATCTGTTGAAGTTCTGTGGTAAATGGTAAAGGATGAGTGCTATTTTTTGAGAAGCTTTAGTGGATGCTTGATGCTGTTTTACAGTGACCAGTGTAATTATTGCTTAATATTCTTGGTCTTTGTGTTGAGTTGTAATTATCATTCAGTCATTGGTCGTGCATGTGTTAATTCCCTTCAAATGTATTGGCAGAATGCTGAGTGCTGCTGTGGTATTAAGACTATCTATTCTTGTATCTTAGGAGAAGGCTGCAGTATCATTTGACTTTGGGTAAACTGTGCTCTTATGTTTATACACAACTCTTATCAGACATGGGTATCCTTGTAGGATTGATCTCAGTAAATTCCTTTTTTTCCCCTATGTTGGACACTTTAATCTGGTAGGCGTCCAACATGGCAAGAACATATGTTGGACATATCCTATACCTATTCCCATTTCGGGTCCTAAATGGGTACTTCACATGATTAATATATTTTCACAAATTTAATGTTATATTCGTAACTATATTACAAATACATTAATATAAATATTTAAATAATTTTCAATGCGTCTTGAATCCATGCCACAAACACCAAAAAATATTAATGTGGCAACCTAAAGTGGGACGGAGGGAGTGTAGCTTTTTTGAAATCCTAAAGTCCTAAAGAAGTCCTCTGTTATGTAGGTAAGATGCTATTATCAATGCTGTGAACAGCGAATAACAACAAGAGAACACTCGGTCTAGGTCTTTCCTTGATCCTAATAAAAGCTCAGTGGCTCATTTAGGCTTGGGAGCAGGGCTGTATGCACCTAAAATTGCCTAAATTAAACCATGTGACCTCCAAATGGCCATTCCTCTAGAATCTGTTTGCTGATGTCCATGACGCTTCTTTAGACATGTAAAACATTTTGAGCGATCTTTTTTTTTTCATAGTGTTCTTGAGTTTGGCTTGGATGATATGGAATGTTTGTCAGGGGATTTTTTTTGTTTAGGTCGAGCTATACCTCGAGAATCAGCTCGAGTAGTAGCTGCCCAAGTGTCCTCTTAAGGCATTTAAGCTAGAGGTTATTGCATTTGTCATAAAGGTCCATTTAGGATATCCCTAATAGCTGGTTGCATATGATTTTCCATGGGCGACGGTGTAGAAAAAGACCCTTTTTTTCCTTTTCATTTTCTATGCATGTGTATGTTCAGGTGGGGCCTGATCGAGGATCTGAAAGAGGAGGTACCTTACTGTTCAATTGCTATAGTGGGCTGTTGAAATTAAATATAGTTTTTGCAAATTTTCTTCCTCCTAAATGCTTTAATCCGTAAAAGATTTTTGTTAGGTTCTGGTCTGTGGCAAATGTTATTACCAAATCAAGTTTCAGTTAGGTAAGATTTTTTTTTAATTGGTAATTTTGACCCTAGTATGGAGATTGGACAGTTAAGTAAGTATTAGAAAACCTGGACGTTGAACCATCCTGAGAATTACTTTATTTATTTTTGATAGGTAAGTACTGGAAGGACAGGTAACTAGTTAAGCAAGAACTAGAAAACCTGGAAGCTCCACAGTCCTCTCTCCTGCCCTCTGTTTAGGGCCTTTAAGTACACTTGCTCAAATATCTGAAGCTCCAGTATTCGATTTTTCACACTATTAGTTAGACGTTTGACATTTATTTATTGGAGAAAGATTTTCCAGTGATGAATTTGTCCCTGATTGACTAGAGTAGGAGGTTAAGTGCACTGTTCTACGTGATTTGATTCTAGCCACTCTTTCTTTACTAGCTGGCAAAACTAATATCTTTTTTCATCTGATTTATTCAATTTTCCTGGCTTAAACCATTTCTTTAGGTTATTGATTGATTTTATTTATTTGTTTGTTTATTTATATTTTGTTGTTGGAGGAATTAGCATCTAAATCAGCTAGACTCTTTTTCATCATCTCCTATGAGAAGTTTTCCAACATATATTTTCTGGAATTAAGCATTATCCTTTTTCCTTTTTTTTTTCTTTTTTCTTTCTTGTTTTTCTTTAACTTTTCTGTTCAGTCAAATTTCCTACAAATGGGTGAAAAAGGGATTATCTACCCAGACTACCCTTACCACTGGTATCAACTCTATAAAGGTTCAAGCATACAAATTAGTTCATTGTGTAAAAATGTTCACAAATACATCTTATGTATACGCGTGCGTGTGTACATCAAATGATAATGTTGATATGAGCAAGCATTCATTTTTTCTTTCAAATAATGGGATAAAAATATTTTTGGAAAATGTAGGTTTGTGTAGGTTTAACTTTTGATTAAATTTTGTGTGTTTAATGTAGACAGATTTGCTGTTGTTTTCAGGAGCTAAAGGGTGTTCTCCAAGATGTTCCTGAGATTTCAGAAGTGGTTGGCTGTGCATACGCAGATCAAGTGTTAAATGTCACTGAGAAAGATGGAGAGGAGAAACAGAAAGCAGTTCTGCAGTCAATATTTACCCAACTCATGTCAGCAAGTAAGGATGTGATCTCTGAAGTGTTACCCAAACTGATTAGTCGTCTGAACTTGGAAAATAAGGTACACTGGAAGCCTGTCCTCTATCTTTGTTAGATATTATGTATGCTTTAAGCTCTATGGATCAAGATAAAGCTCGGAAGTTCTATCATTTTGTGATTTATTTCACATCAGTTTTTGACGATGAACGCCATACTTCGTGCTTTATAAAAGGAGATCCCTGTTTGATTGTATTGCATAATGCTAGTGTCTCTGTCTCCCCATGTTGCACTGTTTATACTGTTTTACAGTAGAGCTCTGTATTACTGTGTGCCTAATACTTCAAGCCTTTTGGATATATGCATGATGCCATGATATTAATCTTTTATAGTATATTGTTATTTATTTTGAGAATAGACAGTCGGTTGATGCTTTAGTGATGTCAAGGGTATGATGTGCAGTTGAACTCTGATGATCTGCAATCATTACAACTTTGTTGCACTCCTTTGCCTAGAAATGTATACTGTCTAAGTAGGTGCTTCATGGTAGTGCTCTGCATGCCATGCAGAAGAAGTTGCTATCAAGAGTGTGAGTCAACTGATAATTACTTAAGGCTTTGAGGATCTAATGCATTGATCTTCATAATATTTCTGTATTTATTTTGGGCATGGACAGTTAACTGATGCTTAACAAAGATGAAGATGTAGCACTGGAACTTTGGTGATTTGCAATATAGTTTGCCCAACCGTACTTGGCTATCTTACGTGGAGCTGAATTATTTGCACT
Source organism: Panax quinquefolius (assembly GCA_020205615.1). Classification (NCBI taxonomy): domain Eukaryota; kingdom Viridiplantae; phylum Streptophyta; class Magnoliopsida; order Apiales; family Araliaceae; genus Panax; species Panax quinquefolius. Next base: position 164,775,596 of record CM035153.1, on the reverse strand, counting down.
TAGATTAGTCTCTCTCTCTCAGTCTCACTCATCTAGAGTTTGAAAATATTCAACTGAAATGCAATAGTGTGATGTGAAGAAGTTTAGAGGTCTATCACTCTTATGAAATCTTTAGACTTCGTTGGACACCTTTTCACCATTAATATGCTACTTTTACATTAAGTATTAACAAGTGGTTGTTTCTTTCCTGTACTGATTATTTTCCTTCACGGTTTGAAGTGCTTATAAACACTTTTTTCATAAAATAGGATTAGGATCACACTTTTACTTTCATTTCTGTACCACTGATATACACCTCTTCTTGATAACAAAGTTTCAAGCAACAAACAAATAAAGAAATATTCAAACGATGGTACTGGATATTTTTGTGGTACTTATTGTTTATCAAAACATATATTATTTGTGTCCTGATTACCAAAGTACTTCTAACTTCTTATTTATGCAAACATCATGATCTATTTTTCCTTTTTGATGTTTCACATTTTTAACTAATCTTTGAAGACATTCACTTATCAGTGAACCTATGAATGTCAATTTTCTTTGCAGCTGAAATGGCTGAAGCCTCCCACAGCTGTTTATTAGGTTGCAAAGTGTACAAAGTGTAATCATTCTGTTAGCCTTGTGCAAATAACTGGTATTAGTTTACCAAAAAAAATAAACAACTGGTACTATGTCCTCATAGTAAATGGGAACCATGGCATGTAGGATGATTTTCACTGTGTACTGGAAATGAATCTACCAATTGTTCTTTGTTTTTGTCATTTTTTCTTCATTGGTTTTCACATTGTTGTAATAAGTTGGTGTTCTTTGATATAAAAGTTACATAATTCTTTAAACACCATCACCATTTTTCTCCATTAACAACTTTGTTTTCCTTTGTATCAGGCAAGGCAGCTGACCAGTAAGGAAGAACTAATTTTACAGCTAGAAAAGCAGTATTCAGATGATATTGGGGTCATAGCAGCCCTGCTCCTTAATTATGTGAAGCTTAATCCTGGGGAAGCTTTGTATCTAGGGGCAAATGAACCTCATGCATACATATATGGTGAATGTATCGAGTGCATGGCAACTTCCGATAATGTTGTACGAGCTGGCCTTACTCCAAAGAAGCGGGATGTGGAAATTCTTTGTTCGATGCTTACATATAAACAGGTGAATATAACATCCAAACATTGTGGCATGATATGTAAATTGAGTGATGCTTTCAATTCTCCCCCCCTTTAGCTGAAAATTCAGACATTATATCCAGGAGATCCTTATGTTATAAAATGTGTGACATCTATGTTTACTTTGATTTTGAAAGGTGTCAGAAAGAATGTCCTGGCCTCAGTGACTTTAGTTTATGAAATTTTCATTACATAAATTCCCAAATCTGTGAAATTTGCAATTTACTTGAAAGTTTCTCAAAGCCTCAAATATTTGTTAGTTGTTTTATGCTTGGGTAAAAAATGTGAAACAATGAATAAACGGTTTCTTAGGGATGTTGAAGGGGAACAGCATTTCTCATGCATTCGTAAATAGAAATATCTATTCAAGTATGGAACAATGGTAATCATGTAGTTTTGCAGCTTGTCCATTCTAATATAACGTGGTCTTAATTAATGCAGAAATGGCATTGCCCTTTGACCTGATAAATCAGGCAAGAACTTGTTTATGGAAAATATGCATTGTCCTTATTTGCCATTCATGTTACAAGGGTCTTGACCTATTTTTGGTTTCTGTTTGACTAAATTTTACCATAAGAACTTGTTTATGGAAATTTGCATTGTCCTTATTTGCCTTTTATGTTAACAGGGTTTTTACCTATTTTCGGCTTCTGCTTTACTAAATTTTACCATAAGTTGACTCGAGCTGTATCACAAAATTTCTTTTGTTGACGTTGCATGCAACTATTTTGGTTGCAGGGGTTTCCAAAAATTTTGCTAGGAGTCCCCATAAATCCAAATACAAGAAGGTACACTCCCCCTCTAGATGAATTTGAGGTTGATCACTGCGTTCTTCACCTTGGAACATCAATTGTATTCCCTGCAATCCCTGGTCCCTCCATTTTTTTGGTCGCAGCAGGAGACGGAACAATGCATTCTGCTGCTGAACATAGAGTTTCTGAAGGAGATGTCCTATTTGCTCCGGCAAACACGGAGATCAGTGTAACTGCTGCATCTGAGTTGCATCTGTATAGAGCGGGAGTAAACAGCAGGATTTTTTAACCTCTTGATTTGGAATGCAGCAATATCTTTCTCCTGCTACCAAGCTTGCTGTATGTTCTGTAATACCAAGCATGTATATCAGCCACGTATCAATGTAATGTCAGCCTTTGAATGTACATTTCTTAAAATAATAATGAATAGCAAAGATGAAAGATATAGAAGATACCCACTAAATCAATTTGAAGCCCAGTGTGCAAATATATTTTACCCTGTAGCTATTTTCTTATGGTTGAACAATCGGTATGCTAATATGGATGTTACTGGAGGCTGAAAACATCCACGAGCTGGAGAAGAATGATCATTTTTTGTGTGTCAAGACCTTGTTCCAAAATACCCCACTCTCATATGGGCTACCAAGGTTCTAGTGTTTTTTTATTAGAACAGCTCACCTCTGGAAGGAACATATGGACTAGAATCCTAAAAATAATTCTCTCCTTCAGGAGAACAATATTCAACAGCAATGCATATCCAGAAACTCAAAATTATAAATAAAGAGATCTGGATATCCAGAAACTCAAAACAAGAAATAGCCCGAGAACATCTTCATGTCATTTATGCAAAAAAAAAAAGTCAAGTAAACCCATGACATTTATGCAAAAAATAAAAGTTAAGTAAACCGGACAGTATTGTGCTGAAATGTTCATCGCAAGGTGTAAGCAATAGACAGAGAGTGAAATTCCTGCACCAAGAGGTAATCAATTGCAAGAAAAGAGATGTCAACTAAAAAACCTGTTAAAAACGTGAGATTTAAACTAAACATTTCCTCCATTTTATAACAAGTTGAATAATTTTCATGTTAAACATACAATTTGGGCAAGGACCGAGACAATTTTTGGACATCAACTTAAACATAGTTGGGAAACCCAACTAATATCGATAAAAAAATGAAAAAAATGCATTAAAAACAATAAAAATAAAGTTAATACATAATACAAATATAAAGATTTTATAACATTGTAAGAAGACAAACTAATAGTTAGGCTCAGGAGTTCTACAACAAACTCAACCCATAATTTGATTTGAAAGAGTGCATAAACAAAGAAACTTTCACCAAGTAAACAAAGAAACTTTCACCGAGTTTTACTGCTTCCCTATTCAAAAAAGATCAATAATCAGGATCTCTTACTCAAAATTTCAAATAACCATTAATGCAATTACATGATATCTTTAACAAATTAAAGCACTAGTGAAAAGTCACATTAACAGCAGATCTTAGGCTTCAGTTATGGGGTACTCGAAAACCACATCTTTCCCAGAAAGCTTCCTGTAAACTCCAGCAAAAGTCTCTAGTTTGTACTCTGTATCATTACGTGCCTTTGGGTCCAAGTAAATCTGCCACAAACAAAATACATTTTAAAGTTGCTTGGAGAAAATACTCAAACAAAACAAAGGAAGAGATTGTAATTACCTTGATTATTTTTGAACCATCAAGCCTGTATCTGATGCGTTTCCCAACAATCTCGGCAGGATGAACAACATCCTCAAGCATAGCATCATGCACAGCTGTAAGTGTGCGGGAGCGGGGTCTCTGAGCAGCAGAACCTTTCTTTGGTGGACGCAATATTCTTCGTGTAGCAATAACTACCACATCCTGTTAGGTTACTAAAGCATGTCAACCTTTGATGTAAATAAAAAATGATTCAGAATTCAGAAATAGATGAATGAAGACCATTCGGACCATTCCTCGAGACATAAAAAAAAATAAAGGACAAAGAACTACATGATCATTCCTATTTATTTCATCAAATGAATGCACAAGAAATGAATAAGCTCATTGGGATCATTCCATGAATCATCAATAGCAAAGGACAAAAAACTAAATGATCATTCCTCTACTCATTTCATCAAATGAAAAAAGAATCATACAGAACCCTCAAGTTTGAAAATCTACAGTTATAATAGACCAAAATAAGTTCCAAAACCTTAAAAAGGTATTTCCAAACAAGCCACACAAATCATCTGTGCTCTTTATCCTCTTTTGTTCGATAAGGCTACTCCCCGTCTCATTTTCCTCTTTACAACACTAGAAATGAGAAAATATTTAATATTGAAATCAATAAAATACAACTTTACCTTCCCACTGAACTTTTTCTCAAGTTCTCTTACAAGCTTTAGATGAATCTTGCGGAAAGCTTTCCTCAATCTATACGGAACATGTATCACAACAGCTTTGCGATTCCCAGAGATATCAATTTGACTGCAAGAAAAGCACAAATAGCACATCACTAGGCTGAGCTTCAACAAGGGTCAATAGAGTTTGATAAGATAGCAATAGAATGCTTACGCAGCCGCGTTAATGTAGAGGTCTTTCAAATCACTTTTAAGATCTTGGTTTGTGTTTTCCAAGTCAAATAGTGCCTGCAGAGGCATTATAGAAGGAAGATAATGATTACGTTGATATGTGGTACATTAAAAGCAAATGCAATAGCAATTAAGCTTCATAGTATTATCAGAAAATCACCTGGGTAACAGTCTCTTCAAATTCAGTGGGTTCAAGACCATTGTCTTTGGAGATCTTCTTTCTTGAGGTAAACATCTTGATAGATCTACTTAACAAAATGCAAATGTTTCAAAAACGTGACTGGGGAAGAATTTTGGAGAAGTTCATAAACAGCCCTAAAAACAGGAGTGAGAAAAGGCATAACTGAATGTAAATGTGCATACAGTTTTGCCAAAATTTAACACGTTTCACTACTTGTTCCTTTACATAAACCTTTCAAGAAACTTAACAGGGTTCCAAGTCACAGAAATCTAATTTGACGACCACTGAACACACACAAATGTGTGAAGAAGAAAAAGATGCATTATGCTTGATCTTAGATTTTTTTTAAAGGGAAGTGATAAAGCGGGTACATCAGGTGTTTGGTTTAGGCCCTTTAAGGTTGTGGCTCTGGTTTCACTTGTCATAATTTTTCCCATTCTAATTTTACTTTTTTATTCTGAGACAAGACTACATCATTTCATTTCTTCTTCATGAGATTTTAAAAAAATAATAACATCTCAATTCCTAATACATTTGAAGAAACAAAAAAAAACTCCGATCAACTAAATTCAAAGCGTACAAGTAAATACAGGTATAGTTTTGGAAAATATCTAACAATACAACAATAGATAGAAATTAAAATTTTCAAACCAGAGATATTTCACAGACAGAAAGTACAAGACTAATTGTTTATAATTTTGTGGAGAAACTAGAATTTAAGCACCGATCTCAACTAAAATAATTTTACGTCAAAACTAATGAATCTCACGGGCAAAAATCAAGTAGTAGTCTCAAATGAATCGTGAATATTTGTAATAATACAAGAAAACAAATAGCATTCATTTGAAAAGAAAGTAGAATATCATCATCTATTGATTTAGTTCTTACCTTACGGTAAGGTCTATTCGATCGGTACGGCCGAATGACACCCTACACTCAACAGCTTCAGCCTTGGAGGTCTCCGAGAGGGAGAAAAGTTGGGCGTAAGAACGTTTTTAAAAGGCGATTATACGAGAAAAATGCGAGCCCTAATTTTTTGGACGGCTGAGATGAACTGAAGGAGATTTGGGTAGAACTTGTGTTGGGCAACCCGAGCCTAGCCCGAATATATTAGGAGCTAGAGTATTATAGGGTTGGGCCGATTTGGTTGGGTTGGGTTGAGTATTGAATACGAAGTCATTTGGAGTCCCCAACTTTGGACAAATGCTGGGGATCTTAAATTTAGGAACCTGATATTTTCGGAGTTAAAAATATATTGTTAGAGAAATAAATATTATTTATTGTATTAAATATTGTTAAAATAATTATTAAAATATGAATAAAGGTAGATTTATTCTGATAATATTATTTTACTGATGCGGCCTATCTTAGGATATTAAATGATAAGCCATAAAAAAATTTAGTATTAAATAATTAACCACAAATAATAAAATAAATTAATATAATAATCATGCATCAAAGCCTCCAAAATCGATACCTTTAGATTATTCACAAATTTACTTTTGTTGTATTTTAACCCGGTTCCCCATGATATTGGAGAAATAAATTTTTTGAATAGTGCATGTTAACGTTGAGATTTATTAATTTCAAGATTCGTTCACGTTCTAATTATGAAATCGCGTCAAATTTTTCATAAAAATGAAATCACATCAAAAGGTTGACGACTTTTAAGCTCTATTTGATGTAAACCAATAAATAAAAATAAATATAAAATAAAATTAAAAAAAAAAAAACAAAGTTGGAGGGGGAGAGATGGGCCGAAAGAAGAACTTGAAATTAAGCAAAGAGGGCCCCATCATAAGAAGATGTATTAATATTATATCAAAGAGTAGTCAATGTGTGTGCTTTTTAAAACCCGTAACAGAGATTATTAACATAAAATATTGAAACGTTCTTATAACTGATCTGATATAAGATTTGAATTTTTTTCAATCCCTCTCACTTTGACATATATATGGATATGGATATGGATATGGACATTCAAGTGCTAAACCAGCTTGCAGGGCTGAATCCAACCATGTTTGAAAATCTCAAACTTACTGATTTCCAAGTAGGAGGAACTTCACAACCTGAATTTCCAGCCAGCAATTATCATTTTCTTCCAACTACTTCTTCCCAAACAATTATTCACAGCAAGGCATTGGCCCAAGACCAAGATGTTTGCAATGACAACAAGATGATGGAACCAACCAATAGCATTATAAGCAGCAGCTCCAGTGTCATTTCTTCTACAGCTTTTGTAATATTCAAAACAAGATGTTCTAAACGTTTTTATGATCCATATATAATAGTTAACTCCATTTATTTATTTATTTATTTATATACTGACTGCTATTATATGTTATTTCATTTCAGAATTGATCTGGCCCATGGTCCATACGTAAATTGAAAAAGTTGGTTTCTTTAATTCTTTGGCTTTGATTGATGTTTCCAGGGCTTTGGAAAAGGAAAGAAGGGGAGGAACGGTGAGATTAAACTAGGAGAAGTGATTCATGTTAGAGCAAGAAGAGGCCAAGCTACTGATAGTCACAGTTTAGCAGAAAGGGTAAATTGAATGAATGAAACTATTGTATGTATATATATAATTTGTATTTGTCATTCTATTGTATTGCAGAATTTGTAGCCAGATAATCTAACTATGGAGAGAATTAATACTGTCAATTTTGTTTGTTTGGATTATATATATACTAGTTGAGGAGACAGAGGATAAATAGTCGATTCAAGCGCTTGCAAGATATTGTTCCAGGATGCCGCCGTAAGGTAGGTAGAAATTTATCATCTCATCTCAAACATGAAACAAACCCACTCAAAATTCCTTTATTTTCTTATATTATATGAGAATATGTATAGTTATGCATTAATTTATGTTCTTTAACAAAATACAGACTATGGGAATGGCAGTAATGTTGGATGAAATAATCAATTATGTTCAGTCACTGCAGAATCAGGTTGAGGTAGGTTATATATATATATATATATATATATATATATATATATATATATTAATTATATCTATACATATATATATTGTAATGACTCTGCATGTGAAAACCTCAAGTTTTTTTGTTTTTTTTTTCTGTTTTCGCCTGGTGTTTCAGTTTCTATCCATGGAGCTTGCCTCAGCAAGTTCTTCGTATGACTTCAACTCGGATAGAGATGCCATTAGTAGAAATACAGCACCAGGTTTTTCTTTGGTTATTCTAGCTAGTTATAGTATATATCATCTTCTCAATGCAGTGGGAGCTTTTACTCTCTTTTTAATTGCAGAAATTCATGCAGCAATCTGTTTTGTGCTGTAGGAGAAGAACACGTAGGAGGAGTGAGTGGACTGGGGGGAAATTGAGGAGGAAACAGAGAATTCAACATGGACCTGTATATGAATACAAATCCTCTTTATTTTTCGACCTTTACTGTTCTGTTGCTAATATTGCTTCATGTACTTTTGAGGTTTATAATAATCTTCTAAAAATCAGATTCCATTTTGATCAGCTAAACAGTAGTGTTACCATTCTTCAAAACTCTCGATTCTGATTCATTCATATCTATTATCTAAATACTTAATCAAGCAACCAAATTCTCCAAACACTACACAACCATACATATAATCACGCCCCAAAAAAAAAACTAAAGGGACGAAAATTAAGAAAAAGTTAAACATGTACAGTGTCAACATTTCTTTCTGCAAGAAGCATAATTATTATTATCATCTTATAATTAATATCAGTAAATTCTTTTAAAAATGTTGTACTAGTTTATTTCCTAATATACATAACATTCAAAAATTTAGAAGGATGTAGTCGACCAAGAAAGGGCAAAGAAATGAGCATCATCCTGTATAATATTGCAGTGTCGGATGATCTCCTGACAACCATATTTTCCTTTTGCAATACTTCCCCATCAAACGAAAGGTGCCCATTTTCATTAGTGGAATAAAAGTTTCCTCGTAAAATCATAATCTTAAATTTTATCCAAAATTTATAATGGGATCAGTGACAGGTCAGGCAGATTTGCTGGAGTTTGGTGCCTGCATGAATTATTGGAATGAAGAAGCTACCAAAATGTACGTATAGGACGATATATAATACATTTATATATACATGCATGTGAGGAATTAATATACGAGTAATGCTATATACACAAACTATTCTGCAAATATTTTACAAACTGTTGATGTGTCATACTCCACCTCATCGTATTAATCAACAAATTATTTCAATGTAGTATTCTGCCACACATAAAAAGCTGAGGTGGAGCATACCACATTAACAATTTATAAAATGTTTGTAGAATAATTTGTGTCTGTAGTATTAATCATAATATAAAGGGAAAGAGAATGAGAATGATATATATATATATATGTATGTATATATATATATGTATGTATATGTATAATGAAGATGCATTGCATCCAAAGAGATGGGATGCAGAGGGGAACAGTTCGAATGGCCCATATGATGCCTACTAGAAGGTGAGACAATGCATTATTAGCATGGTTGAATCCCCTTTCAATTATTTAACTAAATAAATAGAGATTGACAACGTATCCAACTCATATATAGCGGTTCCAAATATGGAAGGATTTACACAACTAGATCCAATTTTAAATAATCACATCATTAGAATATGTTTGCCAAGAAATTCTATGCAACACTTATTATATAATATAGAAATAAATTGATATATTTTCAACTTTATTTTTAAAATAGTTCGATTCACCTTTCCACAAACCACTAGAGTTAGGTCTTGTCAAAACGACGAGTAACATTTATGATTATAAACTTTTTATTATTTTTTAGAGAGAAATATTTACGATTTTCATTATTTTTTAAAAAATTATTTATAATCAGTTATTGCATACACAGTACAGTACGTGTGCGATTTAAAATAAAAAAGATTAAAGAGTGGGGGGAGAATTAAAAAGTAAGAATGAAAAACTTAAGAATTGCTATAAAAATTAATCATTATATATGTCAGAAAATTAATAGGGATGAAATGGGTAAAATGAAAATTGAAAAGGGCTGCACTTTTGATGTTAACACCAAAAATAATTGCACAATTTCTTCTCGATTTATTAATAGAGATAATTTTCAAAACATATAAAGCTATTGAATTTTAAACATGTTAATATTATATTTTAGGTATACTGAATATTATTATGCCTCCTACATTTTTTGACAAATGTTAAGAATATATATAAAAAACATTTTTTTAAATTATTATTTTAAAAATACATCTATATTTTTTAAACTAATGGAGTATTATATATATTGAAATATAGATTTCTTAAAAGAAAGTATAAAAACTGAATGCGAAATATTGTGAAAATAAAACAGAGTAACACCGCTATCCAAAACGAGTGCGAGTCAGTCGATCATTCAAGGTTTCAATATAACGGCCCACACATCCATCAGACTCCGCACTTATTTTTCATGAACCTTGTCAGCGGAAACTCGATTTCGGATCCGGTCCATTATCTACTCAGACTCTCGCAGCCCAAACCAAAGAGACTAAACTATTTCTTGAGAAATTCAACTTTGTCTTCAATAACTTCTGAACTTGTTGTGGAAGCATAAGAATTAATTACAACTGCTGATATATAAATAATTATATATATATATATAATTGGTTTGAAATTTGATAGTATTAAGCAATAGAGATCGAGAGAAGGGTGTGTGATAAAGGTAAAGTGTATAGAAGATGATGTCGCCAAAGCAAATATCCGAAGATCGAGGTTCACCTCCATATAATGCTACTTTCAGGTATAAAAAAATTCCTATACAGTGTAGATGTTTCTAATGCTAACCCTATTATGTTGATAATAACCAAATAGAAATCAAAACTTTGAGCCATTTAGTTGTATTAGTTTTCAGTTGAGTAGATATTTATAGTTCTCTGCAATGTCTCCAAATTGGTGTTCTCTTTGAGTAATTACTGAGCTGATATACTACAATTAATAATGTAATAACCCATTTTTTTTATAATTAAATATTAATTAATTTTTATTTTATACAATTGTATTTAAATTTGAAAAGGTAAGTGACTATTTTTTTTTCTTTTCCTCCTTGTATTTATTTACATTAATTTGGGCTTTTATACTAATTGAGTCTAATTGATAATATTAAAATCCTATTAAAATTAGGAGAAACAATAAAATATATAAATAATAAGTAAAATCTAATCTTCCTCGTGTACATGTTACGGATGATTGAGGGAAGAGGAAGGAACAGCGACGGCAGGAGAGGAGAAAGAAAGATTGTGGGATAAAAAGAAAATTTTGGGAACAAGATTGTGAGAGAAAATTCAATAGAATTGTATCTAAACAAAGGTATTTATTGGATTTATTATTTGAATATATCATTATTATTTTATTAATGTGATTACAATTTTAGAGAATTCGAATACGTCGTTGGATGCGTTGGTATGATTTTGATATATAATTGAGAATCTGTGATAGTTAATAGGTTGGATAAGAATTTTTTTTTGTTAATGTAAGTTTGGTTGGCAAACATTTACATGTGTATGTATGGTTTGGTTCTGTCGGCTTTGCAATTGTTAAAAAAAAAGGGGGGCTTCCTGACTCTTTTCATCCATCAGATGGTGAATATAATTATTATAATATAATTTCATCCACTATATATATATTAATCATATAAACCCATAAAAGGTTAAGAAAAGTAAAGTGGTCATTCAAAATCTTAATATACTTTACAAGCATGTTGTTTATATCATACTAGTTATAAGTCGGTGATAGGTTTGAATAATAAGCTTAGTGATCTGATTCAGGAGGTTTTAGCGGAATAATGAGGTAATAATGATTATTAATATTTTATTATTACTACTAATTTGCTAATTGACAAAATATACATCATAACTTTTATGAGGGGTTGTGCACCTTTTACGAGTTTCACATGGTTTTTTTTTTTATCTCGTGTAAGAGTCAGACTCATTTCCATAAAAAATAGTTCAACTAAAATGAAATCTTCCTTTATGTTATAGTGGTTGAATTTATAAAAATATAAACTTTATAAGTTAGTGATACAATTTAAAGTATTGTATTAATTTAGTGATTATATAGATCAAATTGAAGAGGTCTAGTGGTGCGATATTTGGGTTCGGTGAATTATTTCGATATTATATTCAAGTACAGATTCCGTACTCTTTCAGCGATACTCTTGTTAAATTTGATTTATTCGTTTGTTTCTTTATTTCGAATTCTGTTATAATTTCACATAATTGTTTCCTGTGAAATAAATATATTAGTTTCATTTTAGAGTTGATACATATGACTCGTATTTGTACTCTTTGAATTAGGTTATCATGTTTAATACTATTTATTTTGATAATTATAGAGCAGTACATGTTGCTACCTTCTTTTTGAAACTTTGTGACTATAATTTGATTTGGTTCAACATGTACATATAGAACCCTTTTATTGGTATTATGTCGCATGTGTTGTGACATGGTCTTTTTTTGTTAGAATATACCGTAGGGTATACTTGAGTTATAACCACCTGTGAGGGTACCACAGGCATGTCGCCTCTTACGAAGTGATACGACACTCTCCGTGTGATTGTGATTAGTCCACCGTGAGACCCCAAATTTTATGAATAAATATTTAATTTTCTCGAAATATTTTTTTGAATATTATAGTGTGAATTTGAGATAATGTTATAGTTGTGGGTAGTATTTATAAATTCTGCAAAGTATGCAAGTTGTTATATTATATTCGATTGGTCGGGAAATATTCTTTGTGTCGGGGAATATCCGTACGACGGTACAATCATTGGTGAACCCCACAACGGAATTATTGTCGGATTAATAAAACGACAAAAGTATTTTATCGAAAATAACGGCGGAAGTTTTACTGTTATCTTTGTTGAACTACTCAGTAGTAAAGTAATAAAGATGTCTGCGTGGTTGCGTAGTAGGCACCGGTATTGGTTTTTGATCTTTACGTGAGAAAGTCACTCGCTTATACTCAATTATTGCTACAATAATTGTTGCATCATATCTCTCATATTATTGATTCGATTATTGTCACACAAGATATCATCATGTTATATGATATATTATTAAATCAATAATTGAGACGACAAAGTTATTCATATTATTAAATTACAATATTTACAATGTCTGAAGTTACGCGAGGAGAGGTTCGGTCACCTAATTGCGGCGATAATAGGGAGAAATCCTTATTGAAAGCCCTTCTTTCTGAACGACACGGTTGTTAAATATTGTGAGTTATAATATGAATGATGAATAAGTTCGTGTTGATTAAAGATGAATTTGATAGTTCTATTGTGTTGGGATTATTGGTGTTAGTTGAAATCGACATCTATTCCGATGATAATTGATGTCTTGGGGTTATATTGATAAATCGGATAATTTATTGGATAAATGAGCAATTAATTGCTACTTATTCACTTGCTTATATAACTATTTGTTCACATGTGTGTACTATTGAGTCACATTCATTTACTATTAGGGGAGTTGGTGCAAGATTGATAATACTTGCATGACTAAGTTAAAGATGGAGGTATAGATGGAGGTACTATATTATAATTAATTTTTTCACATGTTTAGAACTATTGAGACACATGATTTTACTATCGAGTCACATGATTTACTATTAGGGGAGTTGGTGCAAGATTGATAATACTTGCAGGACTAAATTAAAAATGAAGAAAAAGTTGGAGGTATTGTACTGTAATTTTTCGAGCCCCAAAACGTGCAATTATCGAAACTATGTTTTCCTATAAATAGAAGCTCATTCTTCCTTCATTTCTCACCAATTCACTAAAGCTTTAGAGCTATTATTATAGAGAGAAATCTATAGAGAAAAAGAAGAAGAGAAGTCTGCTACCTCACTATTAGGGGTGAGCATTCGGTTATTAACCGAACCGAACAAGAAATTCGGTTATAACCGAAACCCGAAAACATCCTATTTTAGCTATCCGAACAAGTAACCGAAATTTGTACTAACCGAATAACCTAATAACCGAATAACCGAATTGGTTATTCGGTTATTCGGTTAATAACCGAATTTAATCTTCATCCAGACACTAACAACATATAAAGTAACACCACCCACAAATAGTGCAACAGTGTAACACCATTAATGCTTTTGGACCAGGGGGTTACTGCTGAGAATCGCTTATTTCTTTCCCAACTAGAAAATTCAATCAATAGAACCCTCTCCCAAAGTCAACTGAGATGAAGTTAGAACGTTGGTGATCGGAAATTATTGCTCTGCTCACAATAAGGTTGACATGCCTTTAGTTTCTATCTCAGAAAATATGCCATCGGATCAACCAAATCTGAGAGAAGATCTGAGATTTGAGACCACCATCGTCTCCGACCACCACCTCCTAATCGATCACCACATCTTCAGACCACCACCGTCTCTGACCACCACCTCCTAATCGAGATCTGAGAGTTCGAACGACGAGATGAGATCTGAGAGAAATCGAGATTTGAGATCTGAGAGAAATTGAGATTTGAGAAAGGAAGGTCTGAGACTGAGAGATTTGAGAAAGGAAGGTCTAAGACTGAGAAATTTAGATTTGAGAAAGGAAGGTCTGAGATCTGAGAGATGAGATCTGAGATTTTTTGCTTTGTTGATTGTTCAGAGACTGAGAGTAGGAAGGTCTGAGAGTTCGAACGAGTAGAAAGAATCTGAGAGTTCGAACTAGCGTGCTTCGGTTATATAAATATTTCACCTTTACAAAGTGTTGTTCGGTTAAACCGAATAACCCAAAAGTAATACCCGTACAAACTAACCGAAAACCGTACAAAAATTCAGATATAACTGAAATAGTAAAAATAACCGAATTGTCAGAATATTTCAGTTAAATTATTTCGGTTGTGTTTGGTTTTTCGGTTATACCCGTTTTTTGCTTAGTCCTACTCACTATTCCAGTATCCAGTTTTTTCTAAGGTAAGGGATATTATTTGTTGTACTCGTAAGGGGTATTATTTCTTTTGTATTCATGAAGAGAACTTTTGTTATTTCACTATTTATTATTCTCATTGGAATAACTTTGTATACTCTGCTACCCTATATCTTGGTGAAATTCTTACATTATTCCATTATTTATTATTCTCACCGAATAACTTTCTGTCATCTGATATCGCATACATGGTGAAATTCTGTTGTTATTCCATTCTTTATTATTCGCGCTGGAATATCCTGTCATGCGCTTTCTGTGGGACACGGTTCCGCTCTTTATTATTACGTTGGAATATCCTGTCATGCGCTTTTACTGCCGGACTGGTTCCGCCTTTATTATTCTGTTGGAATATCCCATCGCATGCGTTTTACGCTGACACAGATTCCGTTATTTATTATTACGTTGGAATAACCTATCTATCTGCAATCTGCATGCGTGGTGATTTCTGTTGTTATTCCATTCTTTATTATTCTCATTTGGAATATCCTTCGCGTATATTACGCTTTGACTGGTTCCGTTATTTATTATTACATTAGATAACCTGTCTACATCTGAAAAAGTACCGCATGCTTCGGTGATTTCTTTTGTTATTCCATTCTTTATTATACTCGGTTGGTTAAAGTTTTGACTTATATACTCGTCGTGAAATATCATTTTATTTGGTATTTTCATTACGATTACTATTCACCGTTCTTATTCACTCTAGTATTATTCACTCGGGGTATTATTAGGCACTTTTCATGCTTTGAATACTATTCACGATTCTTATTCACCCGAATATTATTCACTCGGGTATTTGGAGTACTTTTCATGTCGGGGTAATATTCACGAGGTACTATTCCCGAAGTACTATTCACGGGGTACTATTCACGACGAAAAATTGATTCTTTTCTGTCCAAATTATTTTTGGTGCATGAATATTATTTTTGAATTTTACTCTACAAAGAAGTATCATTTTGACAATTTGAATGTTATTAGTTCCTGGATAATTTAATTCTTGAACTTGTTTTATTGAATTCTTATATCATTGTCATCATCCTCATGTTTATATTATGTTGAAAGTCATTGTGTGGCTTTGATTGCATAGATGAACTTGGTATGATTATGACCGAGGATTATTCTTGGTATAATCATGATCGTAATGTTACAAATGATGTGGAAAAAAGTCCTCATCGTTGCCAGTAGTGCATTGATGGATGCTTTTTGGTATGATTATGACTATGGATTCTCTTCATCGAGGAGCAAAGATGAATTGTTTTATGGCAATGATCGGACCATTGATGAAAACACGATTATTTTTGGCACATGGTGCATGGATAATTCGTGGTCGTGATACTAAATAATATCCTTGGCCCAGTAGTGCGGGATGATTTGATGATGTGGATTATTTATTAAAATTTGAGTCTCAACGATAAAAGTGATGAAAAACTTTTTAAATCATAAAAGATAGTAGATTTTATTCTCTACTTGACTCTTTTAATGGATTGTTTGTTCATTACCGCAGCTTAAACTTGATGTCTATCAGATTTTATCGCTTTAACATTGTTGAAGGCTAATGATAATTTATTCTCGCATTATCTTAGTCATAATATTTCTTCTTGGGCTAGTTGAGCTCACCCTTTTCTTTCAATTGTTCTCTTCGTGAAATGAGAACGTAGCAGGACTAGTCGGGGAACCGGAGTGATGGTCCGAGATGGTGTATTAGTAGTCCTCACTATTCTATAAAATAGTGTGATAATAAATGTAATGAGGACTACATTGAGTGTGGATATTATACTCAGATGACAATATTTGTATTAAAACTCACAGCATATGTTTTGTCGTATTTTACACGACAGTTGTATAATTAAGTTTTTATTTATATTTTGTACCATGTATTTGGCGACTCAAGATGGGTGATGTATACCTATTTTGGGGGCGTCACATCCACGGTGTCTCCGTTTGGGCTCCGGAGGAAGTGGACCATTTGGTGTTTTGTTGTGGGAGGCGTATGGGTTAACACTAGTTTTCTGTTCTGTGGATTTGTGATGTTGTGCCAAACACACCTATCCCGATTTGCATACATTTGGATTCGCGATCCAATGTGTGATTTGCCTGTGTGGCATTGTTTTGACTTGCTTGTGTGGCATTGTTTTGACTTGCCTGTGTGACATTGTTTTGACTTGCCTGCGTGGCAATGTATATTTCTGAGTTTACTCGGTATGAAATAACACCCATCCATTTGATTCAGCCTATTATTTCATTGTATTAGTTTTGTTTGTTTATGTTCAGTTTAATTAATTGAGTTAGTTACTTCAGTTCATTCTTCACTCTTCTGTTTGTTTCGTTAAATCTGTTGATTCAGATATATTCTATTCAGATGTTGGATATCATATTTTCGTCAGTCTTTAAGCTTGAGGCTTTGTTAAGTATATTGCTTCAGTTGATTTTGTATTTCAGTTATACATCTTTGTATTATCTATATACGCGTCTTTGGCAATTATTTTCATCGTCAGGTTTTTCTTCCGGCGAGTTCTCGCAAGGTGATTCAGGGTTAGTGTGATGAGAGAGTTGTTTTTGACCATCTAGGTTGATTCATTTTTTTTAGTTTTGATTATTTTGACTCTAGTTGGAGAATTGTATTTAGTACTTCATTGATGGATATCACTATTCATATTTTGAAGTTATTAGTGCTCTGTTTACTTATTTTGAGGTTTGTTGTGCTTTGCACGTGACCTCCCTTTCCTTTTCGGGAAGGGGGTGTTACAGAGTGGGTATCAAAGCTTAGGTTCTTTCTTGTAGAAAATCTATTTAGGTTTGACCTGTGAGTTGTGATTAAATCACTGGGTAGACGTAGGAGTTTGACTCGATTTTGTTCTCTGTTTGGTTGGTCTTGGTTTTGACGAAGTGTCCTCTACTTTTCGAGTTGTAGTTGATTTGAGAAAGGTAATGTAATACCCAGGGAAAAAAAATAATAAATGAAATTTAATTTCGGATTTTTAAATATTTTAATTGGGCTTTTTTTTATGTTTGGATCAAATTGTATTTATTTACATTAATTTGGGCTTTTATACTAATTGGGTCTAATTGATATTTGTGTAATATTAAAATCCTATTAAAATTAGGAGAAACAATAAAATATATAAATAATAAGTAAAACCTAATCTTTTTCATGTACATGTTACGGCTGATTGAGGGAAGAGGAAGGAACAGCGACGGCGGGAGAGGAGAAGGAAAGATTGTGGGATAAAAAGAAAAATTTGGGAACAAGATTGTGAGAGAAAATTCAATAGAATTGTATCTAAACAAAGGTATTTATTGGATTTATTTTTGAATATATCATTATTATTTTATTAATGTGATTACAATTTTAGAGAATTCGAATACGTCGTTGGATGCGTTGGTATGATTTTGATATATAATTGAGAATCTGTGATAGTTAATAGGTTGGATAAGAATTTTTTTTTGTTAATGTAAGTTTGGTTGGCAAACATTTACATGTGTATGTATGGTTCGGTTCTGTCGGCTTTGCAATTGTTAAAAAAAAAAAGGGGGGCTTCCTGACTCTTTTCATCCATCAGATGGTGAATATAATTATTATAATATAATTTCATCCACTATATATATATATTAATCATATAAACCCATAAAAGGTTAAGAAAAGTAAAGTGGTCATTCAAAATCTTAATATACTTTACAAGCATGTTGTTTATATCATACTAGTTATAAGTCAGTGATAGGTTTGAATAATAAACTTAGTGATCTGATTCAGGAGGTTTTAGCGGAATAATGAGGTAATAATGATTATTAATATTTTATTATTACTACTAATTTGCTAATTGACAAAATATACATCATAACTTTTATGAGGGGTTGTGCACCTTTTACGAGTTTCACATGGTTTTTTTTATCTCGTGTAAGAGTTAGACTCATTTCCATAAAAAATAGTTCAACTAAAGTGAAATCTTCCTTTATGTTATAGTGGTTGAATTTATAAAAATATAAACTTTGTAAGTTAGTGATACAATTTAAAGTATTGTATTAATTTGGTGATTATATAGATCAAATTGAAGAGGTCTAGTGGTGTGATATTTGGGTTCGGTGAATTATTTCGATATTATATTTAGGTACGAATTCCGTACTCTTTCAGCAATACTCTTGTTAAATTTGGTTTATTCGTTTGTTTCTTTATTTCGAATTCTGTTATAATTTCACATAATTGTTTCCTGTGAAATAAATATATTAGTTTCATTTTAGAGTTGATACATATGACTCGTATTTGTACTCTTTGAATTAGGTTATCATGTTTAGTACTATTTATTTTGTTAATTGTAGAAGCGATACGCATTATTCTACCTTCTTTTTGAAACCTTGTGACTATAATTTGATTTGGTTCAATATGCATATATAGAACCCTTTTATTGGGTATTATGTCGCATGTGTTGTGACATACGTATATTTTGTTAGAATATACCGTAGGGTATACTTGAGCTATAACCACCTGTGGTGGTACCACAGGCATGTCGTCTTGGCACGAGAGACATGACACTCTCCGTGGCGGTGTGATTAGTCCACGACGTCTCCGTTTGGGTTCCGGAGGAAGTGGGCCATTTGGTGTTTTGTTGTAGGAGGCGTATGGGTTAACCCTAGTTTTCTGTTCTGCGGATTTGTGATGTTGTGCCAAACACACCTATTCGATTTGCATACATTTGGATTCGCGATCCAATGTGTGATTTGCCTGTGTGGCATTATTTTGACTTGCCTGTGTGGCATTGTTTTGACTTGTCTGTGTGGCAATGTATATTTTTGAGCTCATTAGGTATGAAATAACACCCAGCCATTTGATTCAGCTTATTATTTTATTGTATTAGTTTTATTTGTTTATGTTCAGTTTAATTAATTGAGTTAGTTACTTCAGTTCATTCTTCACTCTTCTGTTTGTTTCGTTAAATCTGTTAATTCGGATATATTCTATTCAGACGTTGGATATCATATTTTCGTCAGTCTTTAAGCTTGAGGCTTTGTTATTGCTTCAGTTGATTTTGTATTTCGGTTATACATCTTTGTATTATCTATATCCGTACAGGGCAATTGGCTCATGCTGTGTTTTTCTTCCGGCAGGTTGTAGGGGTGATTCAGGACTAGTGTGATGAGAGAGTTATTTTTGACCTAGGTTGATTCATTTTTTTAGTTTTGATTATTTTGACTCTAGTTGGAGAATTGTATTTAGTACTTCATTGATGTATATCACTATTAATATTTTGAAGTTATTAGTGCTCTGTTTACTTATTTTGAGGTTTGTTGTGCTTTGCACGTGACCTCCCTTTCCTTTTTGGGAAGGGGGTGTTACAAGTAAGCTAATATATTAATTTAGAAAAACATTGATTTTAGAAGTATTTACTTCTACCAAATGTCAATACATGGAATCTTTGTTGGACTTTTAGCATAAATCTTTGGTGGACTTTTAGCATGGGGCAGAGGGAGCCTTGTAATGATTACTGTGAAGCAATAGTACCCTAACCTTTACTAGTTGCTTCAAGATACTAATCTGAATACATCACCAATCAGGCACTCACCATATTCCTTAAACATTTTCTGTTTGTGAGCTTTCCATTACTTGCTATATGTAATGTGCTGAAATATAGCAAAATATATGGTTCAGGTATGAGAAAGTACATGTTGCTTGTTACATGGTTAATTTAGACATATTAGGCTTTCGAAATTAAAAAAAGAAAAAAGAAAAAGTTTCTTTGTTTAGTATTCATGTATCTTGAGTACTTGATTAATAGAGTATCAAATCTTGAGATTGCACCATGGTACAATACATTTTTTGGGGTAATGATGTACCTCTTGGCGTAAATGTTCCGTGTGAAATATTTTTAGCTACAACAAGAAAACTGCTTACTAAGGCTACCTGATTATCTTCGTTTAATGGGGTGGGGATTTTTTACTACTCAGAACAGAGCATAGTTGTTTCTGGTTGAGAATTATGCATATAAAAGATACTCCTCTAACCCAAATTATATGTCCTCCTCATTTGAACCACAGGCACTTTATGAAAAAGATGAGAACAGGATAAATATTATGTAGAATTACTCGGCAAAAAAGAGAAGGAAAGAAAACATGTAAAATTCAAATTAATCCTCTATTGACCCTAAGAATTTGTACTTTACCCAAAACACAAGGGTAAAATGGTAATGTTAAAATAATTTAAAAACTAAGGTGAAAAGGTTTTGGAAGAACCAAAGAAAAAATTGGGACGGGGAGTAGTATTTTTCCTTACATATTTGAGTTTTTAGTTAATTGGGTGCTAAACACCGTGTCACCATAGTCTATATACACTTGTATATATGAAAATGTTTATCAGTATCCTATATCACTTGTTTAGAAGTCATAATACTTAAATAAACAAATAACGTGTTCTGTAAGCTTTGCCATATACTAAATTAGAATTGTGTTGTTCTATTGGATCATACCCTTTTTTTTAATTGACCTCCTCTTCATGGCCGCAGCCGATTGTAATGATGTTCCTGTTTCATCTTAGGCACACTCCATTGCAGATAATCCATATTATTGGCAACTTCATGAGAATATGGTCGGTTTACTCCATGCACCACTACTTATCTCAGACAGGAGCCTCTGTTGTACTTTTTATATCCAGTTGTGTTGTTCCATCAGCCTTACTCTTTTTAATTTTGCAGAAGCCCTGGAAGGGAAGGCCACTCTCTAATGCGCTGCGCAGGTCAAATGGATATATCTCCATTTTATAAAGAGATGAATATAAAATGTAGAATTCAGTTTTCAGATGATCTCCTCAATGGTCTTACGTAAGCTCATCATTTTGCAGGTAGTTCCTTCTGTGATAAATGGTGGCATAACAGCTCTATACTTCATCTTGTGGGGGAAGGGCCTCAAGTCATGTGGTCCTGTTAGGTACTTTATATGCTCAGAAAAGGATTTCATCAAGTCCTCCTATTCTTGAGTTTAATAAATCTCTTCTCCTCTTGAATATGTCAAACAATATGCAGCCTAGCTGCCTAATTCCATCTCTATTTCTTCAATTTGGTCTATTTTGATGTTTTCTTCTTAGTTTTGGCTTTAGTTATTTGAATTCCTAATTCAATTGCAGAGCTATATTGGCTGAGTATTCTGGCGCTGTTCTTGGAGTATTATCTGCAGTGTTATATGGAAGCAGGGGCCATGTTTGGAAGAAGGTAACTGTCTAAACACTATATCCTACATATTTTTTAATTCTTTTTTTCTACTACCTCATTTGCTTCCTAAAATGTTAGTAGCGAAGTGGTTGGAGGCAATATGTGTGTACCTTACACTAGTTCTTAGTAGTAGGAATGAGTAATGCTTGGGTTATTACCAATTGGGATCCCACTACCAAATTGATATGTCATTATTACATAATCAATCAAAGTGATGTAGTCAACCAATGCAACGATGATGTATCAGTTTTGGTACCTCATTTGGGACACTTAGTTGTATTCTATAGGAATTTGCATAAGGATAAGTATGCTGTGAATCACTTATCTAAAAATGACATAAGAGGTGTGTTGATTTACATTGAATGACAACATTTTTTAACTTTTTTCTTCTACTTTGCTAATCAATCAGGTGTGCTGTTGTTTTTAAATAGGTAGGTGTCCTCATTGCAATATTTGCATCCTTCTACTTCTTATCTCAGGGATGGGCCATGGGCATATATTCTCCATTCTATATCCTTTTGTATATTTAACTATTATCGTTTGTATATTTGTTCCAAGATATTAAATTTAGGTTTAGAATCATCTCAATGTTCTTCATCTTTGCCCTTCAATCTTCTACCCACGATTTCTTATTCAACATAAGCAGCAGTTTTTGTATGCATGATAATAAACTTAACAAGAAAATACCATTTAATGATAGTCCTGATGATGACGTTAGGCCAGAACAAGTGTTGGGAATGAAGGAGATGGTCGTTCCTATATTTGCTGGAATCTTATCAGCATTGAGAAGGGTGATTGCAAGACGTGTCTCTCTCAAGGTATTGACTTGTCTATACATGGCTGTTGTCTATTTTGTATTGATGTAACAATCCAACAAATGATATTTCTAGTTATTTTTCTTCTAGATGCTCACCGCATCTGGTTCATGTCATCATTTGATTTCAGAACCAACTTAAGAGGCGGCTTCATGCCATAACTATAGCATCTGCAACTTGTTTTCTCTTTCCTGTGGCCATGTGGGACATGATTATAGTAAGTTTAGCTGTGTAAACCCCCCCCCTTTTTCCATCCGCCCTCTCCTCCTTTGTTGTGCTGTTTTTTAAAACAGCATTCACTTTCTTTTTCTTTTGCTAACACTGAAATGATTCAGGGATCAACCAATGTAGAGTTGCCATTTTCTGCTTGGGCTTTTTCAAGCACCATCCTCTTTGGTGTAATCTTGATATTCTATATTGACAGTATTGCAGAGGAGAGGTAATATATAGAATATTCGATCAATTTCATTTGTTATTGCTCTTATCACTCAAGTAATGGATGACATAGTACCATTTGTCTAAGGGAACAAGAATCACAATATTTTATTACATATTCCTGCGTGCAGTTTATTGCATCACATTTGTGCTTCACTCGTTCATTGATAATTGTTGTGGTTGAATGATCTCAGTTGCTTGCTTGCATATCCTATATCTGTTCAACACCATCGTCCAAGTTTCTTCATATGTACTTAAGTGAGAACCAAAGTAGGATTTGTTTGCTAAATTTCACTGATTCTTAAAACTTGAAGTCAATAATATTATACAAGTAGCCAATTGGTTTTATTGTGCTATGATTTATGATATTATGATCATTGAATCAATGTGTTGGGGCTCATAATGATGGTATGACTTTTATATACTTGTAGACTGCACATGGTATTCTCCTCTCCTAGGCATTTAATGGTTGCTGGAGGATGCATCATTGTCATGGAGATTATGTACAAAAAGGATTTCTCACTACTGGGCTTTGTAATTTGCTCTACAATATTGGGTGTCGGTATGTACGCAAAAACTACCTTCATAACTACTCAATGCATTATCTGCACACTCCATAGCATACAGCTTCAAGTACGATCAATAAAGCTGTCAAAAATGAAATTATAATAAACCAAAGCTTTTGTGTCAAACCTTGTATAGTTCATACAAAGTATTATGCCACAATGCACGAGGACAATCGAGCTTTGGACGTGACAGAATTGCTCACTTGATTTGATGCCTAGCAATATCAATTGCATGATGATGTTTCATGTTCCTAAATAAGATGCATGTTACTATTGCATACATGTTTTTATTTATTTATAAAATTTGGTTGTCTTTACTTATATTAGAAAATGTTATATCCACAATACTTTTTCCTGAGATAACCTTATTAATATTAGACATTCATACACGGACATATATCAGGTTAGATTTATTATTTTAAGAGTCTTACCCTAAATTCAGATGGAATCGCAACTCGGCTACTTTGACTTTGATCTCTATGAATCATACAACTAGATTGTTACTATTCTAAATTTTTTCCACCCTTGCAATATTTACTTCTGCGGGCATAAATGTGGCAACTATTTATTTGGAAAATCCATTTTTGACTATATAATGTGAATTCACTGGAGAAACTAAAATATTCATTATTTGAGTAGACATTTCAATATTTCATGTTCACACCTTTGAAATAAAATATTGGATCTAAGTACTTTTCAGTGTCTGCATTGTGGGATTGATACTACTTCTGAGTGCCTTCATGAAGGCTTTATCCATTCAACCCTTTCTTTTCAACATCGCATTCCCTTATTCTTGTGAGTCAACTACCCCGCCCTTGCTTGGATAAATTCTTGGCCTAATGACAAAACTGTCCCTCAAGTTTGGCCTAAATGCAATTTGTCCCTCAAAGTTTAAGAATCGTCAATTAATACCTAAACAATAAATGTGTTCTTTTTTAGTCGTTCCAGTTAATTTTTCGATGGAAATTGTTACATGTTAAGTTTTTATGATATATGTATATGATTTGTCTACAAATTTTAAGTATTATACATTTAAATGGTAGCTAAAAATGTATTGTAATTTTATATGCATATATTATATCCAAATAATTACTACAAATTAAAATCAAATATCAAAACACTATTTAATTCCTCATCATCCATATTCATATGTGAAACCTAGATCTCCACCGTCAACCCAAATCTCCGCACTTCATCAACTACCGTTGTTTCTCCTCTCTCATTGTCAACCTAACCCCATCTGCCACATTCTCCCTCTTCCATAAATGACGTATTACCATCTCCGCCTTCCCATCTCTATCACTGTGTCTCATTACTTAGGTGAAGAATTTACTTGGCCAAATAGAATTCATAGGCCATGAATTTTGGAAATTAAGTTTATTTATCTTAATTTCCTTTTTAATTCATTGAAAACAACATGACATATTGAAAAAAGTAACACTATTAATTTTGACATTAAAATCACAATCACATCCCTTTTTCCCCTCCCCTCTATTTTATTGTTCCAAGAAAAAGTTGGAAGATTAAATAAAACAAAAAAGATGATAATAAAGTAATTAAGATGGGTAATTTGAAGATCAAATTTTTTTCTTAATAGGTGTATACTTTCAAACTAGGACAATTAAAGTTGGACGGAAGGAGTATAATAAGCGAATGATGGGGTTTATATATTAATATAGCAAAATGGGTTTGATAGCACATTTGCCTCTATTAGTGAAATTGAGTATGAATGTCGCAAATCACGACTCGACGGATCTTCAATACCCCAACCAAACAAATAAATCAAAAGGTTTAAGAGCAAAAGTTTACATATTTGGTCTATAGGGGTTGAGCAAAAAATAGGTAAAATTGAATTATCGAGCCGTAATTTTTTAACCGAATTATTTCGGTTATTTTGCTTAATTCGGTTATAACCGTTTAATTATTTGATATTCAAGTTCGATTACGGTTTTTAAAATTTAGCTATTCAGATATCCGAATTATATATTTTTATTTTTATTTTTTTAAACTTTGACTTATGAGTATGTACTTATGTATTGTTATTTTAAAATTATTAAACTAGTTTATAAATTATTATGGTTGTGGATTGTGGTTAAATATTGTTTGAAAACTCGAATGTGAAATTTGAAATGAATTTTTTTATTTGGTAAAAATAAGTTCATATTTCAGTTATATACCGAATAATATAATTCGGTTTTTGGTTATTCGGTTAGTGTTAATTTCGAATATTTGTTCGGATAGTAAAAGTGTATGAAATTCGGTATTCGGTTATAACCGAATAGACGATTCGATGTTATAACCGAATACTCACCCCTAGATCTGGAGGATGATGGATGAGTAGTTTGGCTTCTTCTATTTTTCTGATTTGTTTGTTAGTTGTTTCCTCTTTCTGGGTTTTCTTTTTTCTAAACTCAATTCTCTTTTTCATATAACATGATTTGTTGGATTAACTAATGAATGTAAGAGTATACTGGTATGGTGGTCTTTGAAGTTAATTGTTTGATGATTCTTTTAAACTTCTCGATCAAGTGATAGTTTACCTTTTGTTATTTAATTTATTGTTAATTTTGTCTTCTTGTTTATTTAATTTGTTGTTATTTAGTATTACTTTTTTAGTTTCGTTATTTATTTTGTAATTATACATTTCGTAAATATATATTTAATTTATTATTTACTTGTCATTGATATTTTAAGTAAACCTTTAGTTTGTTATTGATTTCTTTAAATAATTTTAATATTTTATTTTTGAATTTCAAATGGTGAAGGGAAATGAACAAAGTGAACATAATTGGAAATACAAGTCAAATATGGGTAAAAAATGTATCGAGAAGGTCAAATACGGAAAAGGCACTCAAACCGTATATCCGATGAGAAATTGAGCGGAGCTGCTAAAAGGGAATACATTTATTGTTTTAAAATACTTAAAGGTATTGACTGACGATTCCCAAACTTTGAGGGACAATTGCTTTTTGGCCAAACTTAGGGAGACAGTTTTGTCATTAGGCCTAAATTCTTTTAGCTTTAATTTGCAGATAGTATGAACGGATCTTCGTAGTAGGATTTCAGCATATGTATTTCTCTGTGCAACACTCGCATGTTGCATTACTGATCTAACTTCATGGACCTTCATGGTTAAATGGATTTTTTTTTGTAGGGATATATGAAGCAACATCCTTGGAGCGCAGTAGGAAAGATTCTTTGCAAAATTCAGATCTATCAAATGGTATTTTTGAGGATCAACTTCAGATGTCTTCACTTCCCACTTCAAGTATGTGACTATTTATTAAAAATTTAAGCATTTAATGTTAATTTACCTTTAATTTGATCTTTTGTGTGTGTGTATGTTTCTTGTTACAAAAATTCTTTGAGATACAGAGATGATCAGAGACGAGAGATCCGTGTTAATTATTTGCTGTGATTACATTAATAAACTCTTATTTGGGCAGCAGAATCCTATGAGACACATCCTCTTTATTGTGGATTTTAATATCTTAAAAACTTACAATTTTTTTTAAAAAAAATGTTACTAGTGTTCGGTAATCAGGTGATATATCACCAGTCTCATCAGTCTTAAGTTTGAGTCTCATTGGTTCTGAGTCTTCCGACTGCATGTGAGCACTGAGTTTTGCTATGACAGTACAATCAAGACTCTGTATTCAATGACTAACATTTGAAGCAACCTTCGAAGAAGTCTATAAAGTGATTAAGCTTGTTTGTCCCTATATTAAAACTCTCTCCCATGTGGTCTGACATTTCATCTTATACAAACTTGAAAGTAGAGAATTAAAATGAAGGAATTGCAAGCACCAAGAACGTGTATGATCAACCCTAATTTAATTGGGGGGCCTGTACTTCAGAAACAATGAACCAGACAATCTCTTACCTAACACTTCCAATTTGTTCTTCCTTTTAATTTGTTTACATTTACTTCTGGGTTGGAGCTGAAGGGAGGGGATTTCTATTTTCTAGTCTTTCCGCTTTTCACCTCTTTTTTGTGGTGCCGCAGCATTATTAGGTTGATCCATACTGCAAGATATTTGAGTGGAACAGGCGGTTGTCGAAACGATGTTTAATCAAGTTGTAACTATAATCTGATGCCAGAAGTTTGCACATCTTGCTTTACGTACTAGGCAACAGTTCGGAGAACTCTTGAGCAGATTTTTCAGATAATGATTCTGCGGCACCTTTTTAGCTAAACAGCCACGGGGTTGGAGGAAAATACTTGTACAGATCAGTGTTGCAACTAAAGATAATTTGCTTTGTTTTTTTGACGGTCAGTTTTTAGTTAAAAGACATTTTCTTACTATTCAATATTCATGACAATATCAGTTACTTATTTTTGGCTTTTGACTTTCTTTTCTTTAGTATCACCACATATGTAGTGCCACAAGGATGAGTTAAGAGGTTGAGGGCTCTGTACAGGAGTTTTTTTTTTATGGAAATTGATATTTTGACATGACTTTTTGATATTTTTACATGAAAAATGTCGCTATAAATATATAGCGACAGTAAAAACCGTCGTTATCTATGGCGACGGTTTTCATGAGAAAATATAAAAAAGTCGTATGGAAATATTAGTTTCCGTTTTTTATTTGTCCAGAAAATCGTCCACTATAAATCTGTAGCTGATCTTGTGAGTTGTGAGCATATTATTCTCTTCATCTAAAGCATGAATCAATCTTTGTCATGTATTGTATTTTTTATTAATCCCAGTGATGAACTGTGGTTGGGGGTAATTGTCAAAACAAGAGGATTATCAGTATTTTTTTTTCTTTGCTTATTAAACTGTCCGAGAGAACATAAAAACACGTTAAAGTTTGCCAGTTATGTCCGAGACGGAGACCGCCACTTTCTCAACACAGCTGAATTTTGCTAGTTATGCTATAAAAAAGGCCAGTTTCTCCACCCATTTAGAAGTAAGAAAATGGCTCATTTCTTCAAATTGGTCGATAATTAACCGTGCCAAGTTGTCTCAGCATGAATACCATATAAATGTGGGGGTTGATATAGGTAAATTCTCACATTTGATAAGTAAAAATTGGGAACATTTGTTAATGTTATGGATACCGATGTCAACTTGTCATATTTGGATATATATATCATTTTTCTTAATTAAGCCTTTCGAAAAATGGAGAGAAGGCTAAAAGGGGAGAGAGAAAACTTGAATTATGCTCCAAAACCCTATAGTCAAAACTCACTTGGAAGCCGTGAGGCCTTTTGATTTGGAATCCAGAAATGGTGTCTACGTGGTTGCCTCCGCCGCAGCTTCACCACCCTCAGAGCCTTATGCTGAAATCAACCCAAAAAATGGGTAGCTCTTTCCTATGTAATCACATCGGCAACAGTCGAGAAGAAACTCACAAGTGGGAAGACGGACGACTGAGAATCATTCGGAAAAAGAAGCAATTAAGTGATCTGAGCACTTGGGCCATTGGAGGGCCTTGCAACTATTTCGTCCAAGTCTCAGATCAAACCCAGCTACTCTCTGCTTTCAGGTCAGTATTTCTCCAACTATAACGAACTTGTTCTTTTGGTCAAGTCCAATTCCTCCATACGGATCATATTTCTGGAAAAAATGCAGATTCTGTCAAAAGCATTTTGTAAACTTCATGGTCATTGGTAAAGGCTCAAATTGTCTGTTCGACGATAAGGGTTTTGATGGTTGTGTAATTCTCAATCGGATTGAGTTCCTGGAGAGGATTGAGCCAGGTATGTACAGGGTAGGAAGCGGTTTTGGATTCAATCGTTTGGGTCTGCAGTGTGCCAATGAAGGATTTACCGGCCTCGAGTTTGCTGGAGGAATTCCTGGGACCGTTGGTGGAGCTGCCTACATGAATGCTGGAGCAAATGGCCAGGTGATACTGGTTTTTATCTAACTAAAAACCTAATGTTTATTGAAATTTCAAAAATAGCTAAGGGCATTCCAAAACTGTAAAAATCCTCCAATCCACAAAAAAAAGAGTCCCATCTGAAAAATTTGTAAGCTTTAATATATATTTTTCTTCTAGTTGTTTATCCCTTAATATAATGAATATTTTTCTTCCAAATGGTTATCCCTAAATATAAGAGTATTTTAGTTTAGTGTTGGTGGCTTGTTAGCGAATTTGTGTTGTTATGCTAGAGAACATTACTTCATTTACTATCGTAATTTTTTGCAAGTGAAACTTTTGGTGGAATATGGGAGGGATTAATAGTTCTGGGTACATGTCAATTAATGAAAATTATGTTCTTGCCTTGTAGGAAACCGCTCATTCTATTGACACTGTTGAGATTATTACTAATGAAGGCAAATTCCAGACACTGAAGAGACGTGACCTCAGTTTTGGGTATCGATCCTCATCATTTCAAGATATGAAGGACTTGGCTGCTATTACTGCAGTCACATTCAGATTGAAGCGCTCGGAATCAACAAGAAAAAGACAGCAGGAATACTTGTTAAGGTAAAAGTTAAAATGTTGGGAGAGTTAAAATGCTTATTGGGAGTAAATATGTTCACAACTATCTGGCTTTGTTTACAGAAGGAGATTATCTCAGCCTGTTGGGGAGAAAAGCGCTGGTTCGGTGTTTCGCAATCCATTCAAAATAGGAGTTTCTGCAGCAGAGTTGATTGAGCAAGCAGGTTTGAAAGGTTTAAAAGTTGGAGGAGCCATGGTTTCAAACGTTCACGCCAACTTCTTCATAAATTGTGGAGACTCAACTTCTGAAGACATGCTTCAGCTTATTGACTTGGTTAAGGATACTGTCTATCAGAAGTTTGGTGTAGAACTCAAGGAAGAAATATTGTATGTTAATCCATGTGGTAATCTTTTTAATCCTTAGTCATAGAAATGGCAAGGGATGATTGAACATGAATACAAATGCACTGTACTAGTTCAGATAAACAAATTCGGTAGATAATATTTGCTTATCATCTTACTACAATAGTTAAGAGTAAATGAGCTTCCTTCCTGCATTAATGAATTTCACTTTTGGTATTTCTTGCCCTTGTGGTTAGTGCTTTGGTGATTACATGAACTATGATTCCTATAGGACAAAAGAGTAGGCAAAGGGATACAGAATGCCGGGTCTCCACATTGTTCTCCAGTCCATCATGAAAAACCTGCCTGCATGGATCACAAAATGTTGAAATGTTAGAACTTCACCATGGCACGCAACACAGAGAGAGAGAGAGAGAGAGAGAGAGAGACCTTGCAGCAAAGAGATCTACGGCCAACAAATGAATCCATGTAGAAGCTAATGTCATCTCACTGGAGAACATCTTAGCTATACCAGATAACTATGCAGCAAACAGGACAAGCAAAATTTGGATGAGTGTTATCAATTTCTTCTTACAAACAGTTTTGACAAAAACAAGAAAGTAAACTAAATTTGTTTGTGCTAGTCAAAGACACACCTCAGGTAGCCAGTATTGGCTAGCAAACATCAGCCGTATTGTATCAGGTGTCCAAGAGAGGTAGAGTAAAAATGCATACAGAAGTCCAAGCACAACATATGGTACGGCACTTTCAATAGACTTCTTGGTCTGAATTTTGGAGCAAAGCAAACCTATTAATCACATAGTTTAAGTTTCCAATATTTACTATTTGGTTTCATATTACATCATAGAAGATGGAAATCAATCGGAGCTGTCACCATGTTTTGTAATAAAAATTACCAGCTCAGCTTTTGGAGCCAGAACCATGAGGGTGTAGAATGGAAGAACAGCTACTGTTCCTAGGGTGAAAACACTACTTGCAATTTGAGGATTTGTGAACCCTGCAAGGCCACAGAAAAAAGAAGCTCAGTTATAGATGATGGGCTCTTGCATATTTGAGGCTAACAATAACACTTCAAGATCAGGTAAAAGCAAGAATATTTCTAAGATAATGAAGAGACTAAGGTACAATAGTTCTTATTAGGTCATTTGACATATTTGCACTTAGTGTTTTAAGTAAGAAACTAAAACATGCCACTCAGCCACACTTATCAAAAGAAGACATGCATAACATGATACTTTTCTATGTGCAATTGCATCAAATTCATAAATTATCTCCCAGATACGCTTTCATATATGCGGATGTTGGAAAATATTTTTGTATCTTCTCTTTTTACCCTCTAGTTTGTATTTTGTTAAATTTCACAACATGATAAATCTTAAGTGCCTGCCTCCGGCTTGTTCATAGAATAGAAACAGGGATAACAAAGCCAAGTCACCGCCACTATTTTCTAATACTAAGGATAAAACTTAAAATATGCATGGTTAATTAAATATGAATGACCAAATGTAGAATATGTGAAAAGGGAATTACATGAAGCATACACTCCGGAGCTTTTTCTGTGCTGAACAAATCTTTGAATATTTGGTCCACTAAAAGCTCTTAATCCTCCCTTGAAACTCCACTCAGTTTTGAGCTTTGATCGCATACTCACAGCATGTTGACCAAAAAGGTCAGTGTTCATACCTTTAAGAGCAAAAGTTGTTAACTGATCCTTTCTGATATTACCCACAAGTTTCTTAGACAACCTTGAGTGGTCAATCTACAAGGTAGAGCGAAAATTGTAAGGAAATTTTTGTTTTTTAGTTGATTGTCATGATAAAATACATGAGAATAATAAAAATAAACACTGTCTATTCAATTTGGCATACATACTTCAGCTCTTTAAAGGTAAACAGAAGCTTACAGCTAAATTTAAATCTGAAGAATAAGGGGAAATACGTATGCATGTGTGCTGTGGGTTGTAGGATGGGGGAATGTTGTAGTGTCTATCAGATGATAAATTTTAACTCACAACAGCTTCACTAAATGAAGTGATATTCTTTAATGCAACCTTCACAATTCTACAAATTTCCTACTCAAGTTTCCAAAAAGTTTGATTGAGTTTGCCAGATTGCCATGAATTCCACTAAAACTTCGATTAAGGGTAACAATGAAACACTAAAACTGTTCATAATACTTGTAAAGATCATTGCAGCACAAAATCACACTAAGAATATTATAGCTGTTGGTTCTGATAGAATCGGTCCAAGAACCCTACCAATTCCAGCAGACTTTACCCTTAAATCTTAGTGCAATCCGATTGACAATAGAAACAGATTATAAAGGCACCCAAGTTACAAATCAAAAAACACCCATTTTAGATCTTCCAAAAACCTGAATAAAGATACGGAAATAAAAAATTAATCATTTTTAAGCAATACCCAATCCTAAAATTGACAACTCCCTAAAAAATTCAGAAAGTAAACAAGTACCAAAAGAAGCTCAACAAAATACAAACATTTTAAATATAAAGAAGATATACCTCGAGTAAGATTTGAGAGTTGCAAAGGCAAGAAGAGAAGGCCATAATTGGTGAGGTGAGAAGTCAATAGCGTAGTCAGATTGCAATAATAAGAAAGATAATAATGGCTTCTTCATTCAGTTATGTATAAGGTATAGATGTAGAAAGAAAGAAAAATGAGTGGAGCGATGTGAGGAAGTGAAGTGAAAAAATTCCCATCTGAAGAGGAGAAAGAGTAAAGGAGACGAACAGCTTCAGAGTGGGAAAGAGCTGTGATGGCCATGTTTATGTTTATTGCCAACTGGCCATTCACCAATATAGCCGAAAAAGGTCAAAAACAATTACTAATAAAGTTGGGCAGTTTGTGACTGAAGGGCTCTTAATTCATTTGTAATCGATCGTCGACGAAACATAAATTTAAATCTTAACTATTATTAAGAGTTATGTATTAATAATTTATTTAAAATTTATAGATAAAAATAATTTCAATAAATATTGTACTTTTTCAATTTTAAATTTTAAGATTATTCAAATAAAATTTCTAAATAACTCAGATGGTTAAAAAGATAAAATAGTATCATTTAGATGTTTTACACTTTTTAATTATCAAACAGTTTTTTAGATTCAGATGCTATTTTATTAAAATGATTTAATTTATTAAAATGTATTAACTATTCAGATCTTTAATTACTCAATTTTATTGAACACCATCAAAATTTGTTTGCAAAAATATCTTTCCTCAAATTAAAATTAATTCTTTGTAATCGGTTTTGAATTTTTTAAGTCAAATTAACTATTTTAGAATTAATAATTAAGCATATATAAATATATTTCTAAAATTATAAAAATTGGAGTTAGTAATAAATTGTATATATTTTCTTTTGGTTATAATCTCTTCACCTATATTTTAGCAAAAATAGTAAAAAGATTAGTTTTAAAAATGGTCAATTTAATTTTAAAAAATCTTAAAATTCAAAGTTAATTAATTTGGAGACGGAGGGAGATATAGGATTGAATTATTTGTTTTAATTTAATATTATTTTGAATTATTTTATTTCATTGTTGGAAATTAATAGTTCTTTAAATGGTCCAATGAACTATTTTATTTATATATATTTCTAAAGTTATTTATAATGGATTATATAATCCATGATGAATGTGAGATTAATAATTCTCCTATTTTAAGTTATCAAATAAATTTATAGGATTAATAGTCTATCTTTAAAGAATTAAACAATTCAAAAATAATATTAAATTAAGATAATTAATATAATCTCAAATATATTTTTTTTATAAACAAACATCGCGAAGTGACTTAATTTTTGGAGAGGGAAAGTTCTGTTTTGATTTCATTTTTTGAAGACTTAAGCCATGTGTAAATTGTAATTGTAATAAATTCGGTGCACATGGTCAATGACTCGAAGCAAATTTCAAACCGTATACAAAATCACAAAATTGCTTAGGTGGAGTTTGATAAATTCAAAATCGTATATAAAATTATTTATGATTGATGCAGTGCAGTTTTAAACTGTGCGATTTTATTTAGTGTGATTTCGATTCCAAAAATAATTAAAATAGCAAAATTGAAAATTTGGTTACAATGCCCTCTTGTGGCCACAATTTGGAAGCTTTTCGTTGCTTCTTTAAATCTGACAATCATCTTTTGGCTTTAAACTACTAAATTTTTATGCAGAATATGTTCAATGTGGTGGCCAAAACTCATTAACCTTTGATGAATATAAGAATCTGCAAACGTTTTAAGCAGTTAGCATAATCATGAATCTAACTTAGCAAAATAATTTTAGGCATCAACAATTATATAGTTGATTAATACTATGTTATCACATTTGATTTAAAAAATAGCAAGCGACTCTTGATTTGCAAACATAATTGATACTGCTAATTTTTCATTCAACCCTGCAATATCTGTCTTCTAAAATAACATGAGGAGAATATGTTACAGTAGAGAAATTATATACTCGTAGTAAAATTGAGAAAACATGATGATTATTAGGTGCGGTTTCGGTTTTATACGTGTGGTTTTTGCTAATAACCAAACCAAAACCATAAATTTGATTTTTCAACCTACTTAAAACCGTCACATACGTCGAAACCGTTGGTGCGATTTATGCGATTTTTGGTGTCGTTTCGGTTCTAATTTAGTTTCTTACTCAGCCTTAGTGGGATCATCTGTGATGAGGTATGTTTGTCACGTGGGTGGTTAGCATAACGTTGAATTTTGTCAATTAATCAATATAGTATCGATACGTAAATCGAGATGCGATCTTTCTCTGCGTATCAACATTTTATTAGTTAATTAACCAATTTATCATGAAGTTAACTTCTCGGTTTCGTTTCACACTGATAATCTTGTTTGCTATTTTGACCTGTTTTCCCAAATTCAGATATCTAACATTGAAGTGGTTTAAATTTACACCATGTTTGTTAGTTTTTAAAGAAAATGAGAAGAAAACTATGAAAAATTATATATATATTTAAAATATTATGTTTGTGGGTTTTTCAAATACAAAAAGTAAGGAAAGTAAAAGAAAATTGATCTTAATTTTTTGTTAGATATTTTCTTGACCAAAATGATAGGAAAGCTATGGAAAAGAAAATGGATTTAATGAATTTATTATAATTCCGGAGTTACCTTTACTTGCAACACATAAGATGTTATATTTAATATGTAAGGGTATAATAGTAATAATACATCACAAAATAAAAATGACAAAAAGCACTTTTTGACCACTGTGATTATAATGTTTTAAGCAATTAGCCACTGTGCTTTTAAAATATTCAATTAACCCACTGTGTTTTTTAAAAATATTCAATCAGGCCATTCCGTCCATTTTTGTAGACGGACGTTAAAAAATATCCTACGTGGTTTTTTTAAAAAAAAAATAAATATTACGTGTATTTGCTGACTGGACGGCTTTTCTTACGTGGCTTTTTTAAAAAAAAAATAAGACTAATTTTTTTAAAAAAAATTTTGGCCAAAAAAAAAATATTTCAAATTACAAACATAACTCCTTAAAACATTATTTATCCTCATTTTTTTCCTAATTAATTCAAACTCAAACCTTAGTGTTCATCTTCTTCATCACCAAAATTCCAACACCACCAGTCGCCTACCCAAACCATAGAATCCGGCCAGAACAACCCAGAAAGAGCTCTCAATGAAGGAAACCCTTTGCCACATTCTTTACAGAGATTTCGGATGGCGACGATGGTGTAATCAATTCAGTAAAATCCATCAATTTTCTTGGCAATTTAGGGATTGAGAGCGCAGAACCAGATCTAAAGGGCTCACAAGTAACGGTGAAAGGAGTGTTTGAGGCACCAAAATTGGTGGAATATGTGTATAAGAGAACTGGGAAACACGCAATAATCGTGAAGCAAGAGCCTGAAGAGAAAGAGGAAGACAAGGGTAAAGAAGAGAAAAAGGGCGAAGAAGGAGGTGGTGACAAGGATGAAAAGAAAGGCGAGGAGGTGGCTTCTCGAATCGCGATCGAGCATAGATATTCGGCGGATTACTGAAGCATTCAATAAACTTAGATTTTTCCTTCTCGAATCGAAGCTGAGCTTCTTCCAATTGTGATCCTCCTCCATAAACTGGGTCCAAATTTGAATAGATAGGAACTGAAAGGTCTTTCTTGTCTCGCCATTGTTTTGACAGAATCAAAAATGATTAGAGAATTCTGGTGATAACATACAATTGATTGTTTTTAGATTTGGGGGAAATATGATATGAATTAACAAAATTTTGATTTGGGATAAATCCTTTTATAAGATTTTTAAAACATAAAAATATTTTTATTATTATTTTTAAAATAAAACATACATATTACAAATATTATAATATTAATTTTTATTAATATTATACATATTATAAATATTTAGGTACAGAAAAAAAAAAAAATAAAACATAAAAATATTTTTATTTTTAAAATTTTATAAAGTATTTTAAAACATAAAAGTATTTTTATTTTATTTTAAAATAAAACATACATATTATAAATATTATAATATTAATTTTTATTAATATTATACATATTATAAATATTTAGGTAAAGAAAAAAAACATAAAATATTTTTATTTTTAAAATTAGTCTTATTTTTTTTCAAAAAAGCCACGTAATATTTATTTTTTTTTCAAAAAAGCCACGTAAGAAAAGCCGTCCAGTCAGCAAATACACGTAATATTTTTTTTTCTTCAAAAAAGTCACGTAGGATATTTTTTAACGTCCGTCTACAAAAAATGGACGGAATGGCCTGATTGAATATTTTTAAAAAATACAGTGGGCTAATTGAATATTTTAAAAGCACGGTGACTAATTACTTAAAACATTATAACTACAGTGGCCAAAAAGTGCTTTTTACCAAATAAAAATTGTTCATTTTCCTTGGCTATTCACAAATAAAAAAAATATTTTGTTATTAATTTTTTTCCTATCATTTATTGAATTAAAAATCATTAGGAATTTTAATCCGGAAAACTCACAAACATAGTGTAAGTGGAGAGTGGTTAGTATGAAGTAAATTTTGGTCAATTGACCATACAATGTCAACACGCAGACACAAATACTACTATATTTTTTTGTATGTCAGCACTGTAATGATAAATTAACCGATTCATTATAAAATTAATTTTGTGATAACTGAATCCATGTAAGTGTGTAACAATCAAGGGAAAATTGTGGGTAGGTCTCTGAACCTGCAACTATATAATAAAATATATGGTTGTATGTTGCATTTTAGTCCACCTCTTATATATGCTGTTTGTGCAATTTATGTAGTATTACATCCTGAATTATGTTTTGACTTTTAAAATTAGTTTGAAATAAAATAAAACTGACGTAATTCATATGATGTTTTAAAAATTACAAATTTTGTAATTAATAGTATTTTTGAGATAATTTATAATTGTAAAAAATAAATTGAATCAATTTAAAATCTAAGAATTTTTCAAATACTGTTAAAAATTAAAATAAGACTATTTTTGAAAAGAGGAGGGAGTATCTTTTATTTCAATTAAAGTTATGTTCAACCGCAACTTATAAGTTGGTCAAATTAATTTATAAGTACTTTGTTATTAGAGTTCTCGCGTGTCTTATTTTATAATTTATAAATTGACTTATAAATAGTTTTTGACTTATTTTATAATTTATAAATTGACTTATTTTATAATATTTTATTTCAATTAAAGTAAATAATTTATTCTCCTCGAAAGTGATAAACGACAAATATTTTGGAACAAATTTTTTCTTCTAAAACGACAATATTTTAGGAACGGAAGGACCGGACCTCCTATCTATCATCTTTAAATATATAGGATGAAGGTACATTGAGGCTAATTAAATCCTATCTGTTCATCTATATATCTATCTATCTACATTAATTACCAGCTCAATTAATTAAATTTGATGCATGAAGCATGCAATTAATAAAA
Organism: Panax quinquefolius; assembly: GCA_020205615.1. NCBI lineage: Eukaryota > Viridiplantae > Streptophyta > Magnoliopsida > Apiales > Araliaceae > Panax > Panax quinquefolius. The sequence goes on along the minus strand of CM035153.1, from coordinate 164,737,238 downwards.
CAAACAAACACATCGTGTATATATATATATATATTTTATCTTATTGGAATATAACCGTTATATACGATTTGTATTGAATGAATGTATTTGTTTGTTGTATGTACATATATACATATACGTATACCTTCATGCATTCTATTCTTCCAGTACCATTGCTAATTTGCTAGGCAATACTCATTCCATCTCAAAATAATAGACGTTTTAGGATATATTTTTTTCCCTAAAATATTTGACGTTCTACAATTCAAAGAATATTTTGGCATTTGTTTTCTCTCTACCTTTCCTTTTCCACTACTATTATCAGATTCAGGAGGAAAAAAACGTAATATTAATTAAGGGTAAAATAGTAAAATTATAATTATTCTTAACTTTTGTAAAACTCTTTAGAACGTCTATTATTTTGGGATGAAGGGAGTATTAATTGTCGTCGACCTAATCTCAATCATCATCAAGTTTTGGATCATGTGCCCATTGATGCATGGCAAATTGGATCATGTGCGTGGTTACGTTGATGCATGGCAATAATCACACAAGGGAATTAAGGGCGGCAACATAAATATTTGTGGATCTATCTTAATGGAGTAGACTTTATCATTAGAAACCAAAAACAGTGTGCCACGTGGAGGGAGCTCCATAATCTCAGATCTGATCATCTTGAAGAGTGGAGGGAGGAAGAGTATGATGTGAGCATTGGTATTTCACTGCACCCTCATCTACGGTAACAGTTGTACTGCAGGAATGCAACATCATCAGTAATTGAGTTGAAGGAACCCATTTTATTCCTCTTCATTTTAAATAAATAGAAATTCTATTTCATAATAATTCAGATTTAAAATATATTCTTTCTCTTCTGTTAACATATTATAACACATTTTAAATTTAGATTATAAAATAAAATATCTCTATTTACTTAAAATAAAGAGGATCCTACCTTCTGTACACCGACTCTATATTATTTAAATCTTTTTAAGTTACTCGATCTAATGAAGATTCTTATCCTTCTGGTAGATCAAAATTTATATATATCATTCACGTATCCAATTCACTAGAATTAACTTGTTTCATGGATATATATATATATATATATATATATATATATATATATATATATATAAATTAAGATTAATTAATTATGTGCGACATTTGATCTCTCTCTATATATATCATTCCGTTTATAATAATAGTAATCATTGTATTAATTAAGATTAATTAATGATGTGTTAATTTTAATTTAAAAATGACTTCAAAATGTCAATACTTTATTTTAAGTATATTTTAGAACGAATGAAATATTACAATGAATAACCTAGCCAAAACCGAGTCTAAAGAGTGCTATGTAACGATGTTTCGATTCCAGGCTTTTGATTCAGAATCAGTTCAAATAATATTTCCATCCAAAAGTTTTGGGTTAAAGATTTTCACAAATAAAATTTCTTTTGACATTTACCAAAAAAACATGAAATATGACTGCCAAAAATTTGAATATATACTAATCTCATACGTAATGTAGTAGTTCTTATAATTAAGTCACTTTAAAATTTACCAGCGAGCTGCCCGGCCAGTGGGCTGTCATTCTCAACAGCTAGACAACTCGATCTATTCATAGAATCTATATATATATATATATATGTATGTATCGACGTTGGATTTTGTATATATGATGATATTTTGATTTGTATTCAGTACATAAGGAGTGTAATTCTATATATTTTTATTTGACAAAAACGAAGGTCTGATAAAAAAGACTCAACAGTTTTGCCATTTGCGCATGCATATATATATATATTCGTTCATAAATTTTAAAATAATAATTGTGTAACTTTTTTTAAAAAAGAAAAGAAAACACAGTCCATTATTTTTTACTTGAGAACTGTTGAGTTAATTTGCATAGTCTTTTTTTTCCCCTCTCATTTTCAAAATTTACCCGCAATTGGAGCACAAGGGCCGGCAGATTAGGTCCGTTCTAGACAAATTTAATTAATTCAATTGTGCAACATTAATTTGGTCTCTACATATTATATGAAATATTATATATATATATACACACACACACACAACATAGTGTACCTAGATCAGGAAAGAAAATTACGGGTGCTAATCTTCTTATATTTTTAATTGTTCTACTTAATTTTATCTCTCTTGCAATCGACTTACATAATTAAAATATGCAATTAATGTCCGTATGAAAAAAATGATCAGTCTCTTCTTCGCATTTACATGCCTCCAAGTACCTTAAGGAAGTAGTATGAAATTGCTCACGTCGCTGTGCGATGGCTTTCACTTCTTCAATGGGTGTTTTCTATTTAATTAATTAACATAATTTTCTGTGAGAATAATCATTTAAATTTCTATATGTAGTTTACTAGTACAATGATTCTGCAGAATGCTTGAAATATAAACAATTTATGACATTAATAATAATAAAAAACTAATATTTCTCCGTGAAAAATATGATATATACTGCACAAAGCATTCTTCACACACATATAAGTAGTGAATGGATATGTATAATATCAATTAATTAATTTCCTGATAATAATACTAGGGAATTGTTATTTTATAAAGAAAATTTGATATTTTCACACATAAGTGTGGATCCCATTTATTATTTATGTGTTAGAATTAAATATTGTTAAATTCCCTTGTGAAAATATCAATTCTCTAATAATAACTTAAAATGTTTTTTAATAGGGTATGTAATGTAGCAACAGAGACAACAAAGTACACATTTGAACACTAACAAATACATATGTATACATATGAATAAAGAGATTTGTGTGTTAATTTTAATCGACAAAGTATAAAATGTCAAAATAATCATTAATAAAATATTAAAAACATCATTAATAAAGTATTTTAAAATAACATGACACACACAAAACGATCCTTTTTCCCTATGTACGTACGTATGTATGTATGTACATAGCAAGTAGGCCAAATTAATATTATGGTAGCTAGCTAGTCGTCCTACAGTAGTTAAGCGATCTGAGTCTGTCAGCAGCTATCACATGTGATTTCTTATGGATCTTACCCCTCCCTCATCACTCATCACTCATCACTCATCACTCATCTCTCATCAGTACTCATCATTATCAAGTATGAACTTCACGTACGTATAAACGGGAGCTCCGGCCCTGCAATTTATAACGAACACAACCCAAATATTGTTTGAGGATTAATTAATGTAGATATATATTTAGGTACGTAGTCTTTTTTCTAGCTCCAAGAAAAAATTGCTAGCTATTGCCTGCGGCAGGAGATCAGTTATGTTGCCAGCTGCCTCTTTAATAGTTATGATGACCCTAATTATTTCAGTGTTTCCAGTTTGGGTGTGCACTAGCAATAACAGCAAGGTGGAAGCAATTAGGATATTTGAGCAGATCAAGTGGACGACAAAAGCTAACGGAAATTACAAAAACAACAACACGAAGAGATCATCAGTAAACAAGTTTCATGGAGGCTTTGAAGACGACTCCAAACGAAGAGTACCCACTGGTTCAGATCCTCTTCATAACTAGTACCTCTTACTCATTAATTAGCCTCCGATCCTCTTCATTTTATTTTATTTTTCAAACTCTTTATGGAGGGTTTTCGTTGTTAAATGTTAGTTACTAATTGTATAAATGAAATTAAGCCATGCTATATATATATATATATATATATATATATATATAGTTTTAATTAATTTGTCATTGTTAGTTAGTGGGGGGAAACTGAGGGTATTTTGTGCTTAATTCACACTGTATGTATCTTTTTGTTTCGGATTGATGATGCTCAACTGGTGGATGATATATCATCATCTATTATATTATTACTACAATTAATTGTATTTTTATCTTTTCCTCGTACGTGTATGCATGCAAGAAGGAAAACGTTATTTTGATTCTTTATATATTTTGGAAGGGAGGAAATTAAAGAATAACTTTGCTCGAGTAGTACTTAGATCGATCGATCGATCGATCTTAAACCTGCTAATTATTTAAGGTTCACATCTACGTACGTACGTATTCCGCATATGTTGAATTATGGGTGAAGATGGTTAGCCACCATGCATTTCTAATATACTTTTTCTGCAACTAACTTTCAAGAAACTCATCTTGAAGGAGATATATAAAGGTGCAAAATCATGAATTAATAGTATTTATTTTCATATTGAATCTTGCAATGATCCAAATAAAAACATCGATATTATCAATAATATTTTGGGCTAGCTGGATAGATTATGCTTTTCATTTGAACAAACTATGTACGTAGTTTAATCTTCTTATTCGCTTTCCTAATAAGAATTACAGTGTAAACGCCCAGTTTCATGTCAAAAAAAATCTTTTGAATCATTTCTATTCTACGTACAAAGAGAACAAAAAAGTGTTGTAGAGGAGACGTACGTGTCAGCTAGCTTCGCATGATGCACTGACGGATGGTCGGTGCTTCATGGAATTAATCCGTTTCTCATTGCCAGGCAGATGCAAAATGAAAAAGGAATAGAATGGGAGAGAAAATAATTTAAATTCGCAGAAATAAGTAATTAAGCAGCTGGGTACTCATTATATATTGTAGAGTAATGCTACAGACACAAACTATTTTACAAACATTTTACAAACTGCTGATGTGATATATTCCACTTCAGCATATTGATTTACAAATTGTTTCAATGTAGTATTTGACCTCATTGATAATACGCCGATGTGGAGTATCTTGCCATCGCCAGATTTATAAAATGTTTGTAGAATAGTTTGTGTTTCTAGCATTATTTATATATTGTATTTGTCATCATATCTGTGATCGATCACATGCATGTAAGTTTGTGCCAACATAATAGAGTATAGCTAGTCAAGTACTGCAATTGTCCTCCAAAATCCTAGATTTTTATTATGCTATGTTATGTTATGCTATTGCCGCAGAAGAAGTTAAGCTAGACCTTTGGAGTACTGATCATCGTCTATATATGCTATTTGCTCTCTCTCAGCTCCCACTCTCTTTCTAGCTCTCTCTCTCTCTCTCTCTCTCTATATATATATATATATATATATATATGTATGTATGTGTGTAAACAAAAGGTTGCTAGGAGCCTTGCAAAATCATTAATAATATATGGGGAGAGGTTGATTAAGAGCTAGCTAGAAATGGTGGGGTTACGTACATACGCAAGGAATAAGGACAAATATCTTTAACAAAGGATCATCATGGTTTCTTAATTATTAAACTGTACTATTGTCGTCCCCTTCAGATATGATCAGAATCCGTGGCCGCTTCTATTCGGACGTGGTCCTCAAACCTCCTCCATACTCATGACTATTGGACCACTACTAACTACCATTATTGCTTTGGTTTAATGTTGATCAACTCCTTCTAACCTAGCTACCCTCATGGCTTGGCTTGGCTTGGTGAAAAAGAAGAGAGTATTGCTACGTATCTAAATTAAATAATTTTGGACAAGTATATATATATATATATATATTGATGGGCTGAAAACCTTATCCTTGCTATGTACACGTACGCCTAAATCAAGTACTGGTTTAAATTATATTTTTCATTTCATAGGAAACCAAAAATCAGTACGTACGTTTGAAGCTCTTCATTCCAGTGGTGCTTTCGATGGGAAATATATTAATTCCAATTAATTACAGCTAGCTACATCCCATAATATTATAATTATCGAGTACTTAAAGTAAAATCTGGAATATGGATAGATCGAATATAAGAAAAATATTTAAAATCACTGTTCATAACAAAATTATTATCTTCACCGACAAAAACAAAAGTTTCTCAAATTAAGTACTAGAAAATAAATCCTACAACGTAACAGGCATTATATATATATATATATATATATATATATATATATATATATATATATATAGGAGAGAGTAGTCTCAGTCGACACGGCCATGCACACTTCACCCAAAGATCCCAAACTATAGCTATGAAGAGTATTTCATGATTATGTTGTGCATTTTGGTAATTACCTTGCCAAAGTATAGGCATTAATTTAACTATGAAATATTTTAATTTGATGATTAAACTTAAAATTTTGAGATCATCAAGTTAATTTTAGGTTTGATTTTCATTTATTAATTATATATGTAAGTTCAATTCTTTTGTTTTGTTTTTTAATGTGGGACTATTTTTATATATATATTTTGGAGATTTCTTTCTTCTTTATTTTAAAATTTGTGTTTTAAATTCACCCATAGATGTTTACGCCTATTATACGTGTGAGACTGTAGTGGTGATCATTATATAATTTATTTGTATTTTATTTCTTTAAAGTATGTAGATGCATTAAAAAAGAAAAGAATAGGAGAATTAATGTTAAATATATGCATTAATTTTTGTTCACTATAAAATTGACGATCAATAATTTTAAAATAAAAATCCTTTGTAACACAGTATTGCTAAACAGCCTAACTACTGGAACACTATATTGCAATAAGAAAGTTGCTTTCTATTAGTTGAAAATAGTACTATATTTTTATTCTTCTTCAACACTGTGTTACGGTATTAACTTGTTGATTTGAAACAATATGTTGTGGAAGGTCTATTTTTTTAATTAATCCATAATATGCCTTTATTATCTAAACTTGTCTATAAAACTACACGAAAGAATGATACTAAATTTTTACATTTAGCCCACCACCATATTATTTCCGATTTTTTATAACTTATATAGACCGGTGTTGGGCCTTCAATCAAGTTTTAAGGGATCACCCTTATACATTTTAATATCTATTATTTTGACTTTAATTAATCCATTGAATGATGAAAAAAAGTCATCGACGGTCACCATATTATTTCTAGAAAGACCGCCATGCATTAATGTGGATGGGATCATAACCTACTTATTATTTTGACTTACAGAAAAAAAATGATGGGCCAAAAGCAAATGTGGATGGATCATAACTACATGACTAGTCAATGCAGAACCCATCGATCAAGGGGTGTGTCGTAAGTAGTGGGTGGCACAATAAATCCGCAAAGAGAGTATAACTTAACAAGGAAGTCTTCACAAAGAGGTACGCTCACACACACATATCATTCATAATCACATACACACACCCGAGAATTATTATCTCTCTCAATACACTAGACATTACATCCTCCATCATTAACCTTGTGAACACGATATCGACTCTCACGCTGAAGCTATCCCCCACCGAACCGCCGCCAAGCTTCAGTGGTGTTTATCGTGTTTATCGCGCGGCAGATCGTATGCCTTACGTGATCGGGACGTGGCGTAAGATCTCGGCGTTAACATCAAGCGCTAAAGGAGGGCGAGTTCTAGTGTCATTGAAATTTTCAATCACAATTGTTTAACCTACTTCTAAGATGATGAGGAGTAGAGATGGTACACCGGAAAGGCAGCGGGATGGTCACACCATCACCGCCTCAGACTTCAAAGAAAGGATCGTCTGGTCCTTCTAAAAGTGCTCACGAGAGCACGGCCTCTAAGCACAATTCAGAGAACTTCGTCCAAGATCCATGGTGGGGCCGCATTTAAAGTTGGTTTTCAATGCCGATAAGGAGCGCGATCATGGTCGTAAGGCGTAAGGCTCACCACCAAGACTCATCGTCAAGTGGTCGGAAGATGAGTCGCCAAATCATGCAGGATGGCGAGCAAGCAGATAAAAGCTTGAGGTTCTGTTAAAACAGAGGGAAGATATAGCCGAATGATGCTTCGGTGGTGGAGAGTTAAGGGACGAAACATCTAGCCATGTTCAAATTCGAGAGACGGAGTAGTATAAGGAGATGCCACGGAGAGAGGGTAAGGAACCGGAGCATTCTACGCACGTGTTCAGAGATCGCTCTCGCAGTAGAGAGAGATCGAGGAGCGAACTCCCTCGCCTCAAGAAGGCACCGATGGTCGTCTGGTTCTCGCAAGATCGCGACGACGATGAGACGAAGAAGCGTGTCGAGAGAGAGATCGTGCGTAAACCGTAAGAAGAGAGTACCAAAGACGACCATTCTCATCACGAGGATAGAATTACACGCCGAGTAGATCAAGAAGTCCCACAAGGGCAATGAGATCGGCAGGAAGAGGTCGATCCACTCAAAGCGCCGAATGTCGCCAGAGAAGGAGGTCTCCTCGCAACCCGAAAGGTGTTGATTTTCCGGTGAAGGAGTTAAAAGAGCTCTCAAAGCAAATTGGGTCGAGGTCCAACAGTGAAGGACACTCCGAAAGAAGGCATCCCTTTTTCCTCGAGATATTCTCAAGGAGAAGGCGATATCACCAAAAGTTGCCTCGTATGGAGAGCTATGATGGGTCCGGAGATCCTTATGACCATAGTCAAAGCGCTCAATCGACCGATGGACTATTATGACTTCACCGATGTCGCTAAGTGTCACACTTTTGTCACGACGCCGAGAAAAGACGCGAGATGTTGGATGGGGACTTTACCATCGGATTCGATTTCCTCTTGACCGAAGCTTTATGATAAGTTCCACGACGCTTTGGAAGCAACCAAGAAGGGGAAAGCCTACGTTCTTCTTTAGCACAAATCCGCAGCTTCACCAAAGGAATCTTTAGGCCAATATGTAAAGAGGTTTAGAGAAGCGGTTGGTCGTGTCCCACCTTAATGATCTCCAAGTCGGGGTTTGTTCCAGAACGGGCTAGATCCGTGAAGTCCGAGAAGTTGGTGAAGAAGTTGATGTTTCACCATCCGAAAAGTTCGCGTAAGCCTTTGACAAGCGTATACTATATTGTTGTGGAAGAGGCTAAAAATAGTCCGAAAAATCCTTCTTCGGGCCAATTAAAGGAGATAGAGGTTCCCAAGACCGAAGTTGATCGTAGAAGAGAGTAGGGGGGTATAATCAAGGGTCAGAGGGCGCTCAAGAAGTACAATAACTCGTGGCGGCAAGGCAAAGATTCGTTCAATTGCTTTACGCTTCAAGGTTAATAAGGTCTATACCAAATCGAATACGATAGGTCGATGATTTTGGATCGATCGAAACCAACCTTTCTTCGAGCCACCTCGTGATAATTATAGACGGAGACAAGGCAACTCTCAGAATACCGTGGCTATCATCAAGTCACCGCCACGACACTAATGAGTGTTGCAATTTAAAGGATTTCGTGGAGAAGAAGATTCGAGGCGGCTTGCTGGTTCAATATGTGGCCGAGAAAGACCGCCAAGATCAGCAGACTATCAACCGTACTGTTCAGACGGTTCAAATAGTGCCACCCATCCAAAATGCTCCAGTACCACCGCCAAGGCACGTCGTTGATGTAATAACCGGTGGGTCTGTAGGGAAGTTGGTAGGGAAGAAGAGAAGGGCTTACCTTGATTCGGTCATGTCTGTGATAGATGCTCCCCTGAAGATTGACAGACCATTCCCAGGAACCGTCATATCATTTACGGATGCAGATTATCCTTCGGAGCCCATCGAGCCACATGAAGGGTTATTGAGTGATCACAAAGACAAGTGGGGCTCGGTGGATGTGAAACGATGATGATGATAGACAATGGGTCTTGGTGGATATTCGTATGCCCATGCTTATCGTAGGATGCATCTTGATGGGCAAAAAATGGAGGCTCAGGCAGAGGCTCCTCTATACTACGGCTTCTCAAGAACGACCTAGTCAAAGTCAGCAGTGCACTATTGAACTCCCGCTATCTTCTAAGACAAAGACCGCAAAGTAGTAGAGAAACGTAAAATTCTATGTTGTGCATGTGGATTCTGGCTTACAACGCCATACCGGGAAGGCTCATATCGACGGCTTCTCCAAGTCGTGACCTCTATCCTCATTTCAAAATCAAATTCCCCACTACGCATGGAGTAGAGAGGTGGCGGAGACTTAGATCCGCCCGACGATGTTATCTAATGTCATATTTCGTCCTAATGGGGGTCAAGAAATGTAAAAAGACAATGGCAATTGAGATCGAACCTTTCACCGAGAGCGGCAATTTCTAAATCGGCTGGTAATCCCTCGGGGGGACGGAGGAGATTGAGTTGGTCATCTAAAAGTCGATAAGACAAAGGAGATTGGTTCGGTCTACTGTAACCTCTTCTGACGAACCTTATGGAACTCTTACGCCGCTATGCGATATTTTTGCATGGGAACCACAAGACATGCCGGAGTTAAATTTAAAGGTTACGAAGCATAAATCGAGATAGATCCTTCAAGAAGCCGCCCGTTAAAAAGGCGGATCTTTGCGCCAGAATCGACGTAAGATCATCGATGAAGAGGTTGCAAAGTCGCTAACTACCGACTTCATCTACGAAATTGATTACCCGTAGTGGATAAAGAATGTGGTGTCAGTGCGTAAGCAAAATGGAAAATGGCGGGTTTGCATCGACTACACCGATCTCAATAAAGCTTGTCCGAAGGACTTTATCCTCTCCGCCCCATATCGATCAAATCGATGCCACCACTTTGGGTACGCATTACTAAGCTTTATGGATGCTTTTTCAAAGTTATCATCAAATATCCATGTGCAAAGAGGACATTCCAAAGACAACGTTCATTACACACCGCTCGGCACGTACGCCTATAAAAGATGACTTTTGGCCTCATAATGCTGGAGCCACCTACCAAAGAATGATGAACTTCATCTTCGACAGTGCAAATGGGGAGGAACATGGAGGTTTATGTAGATGACATGATCGTGAAGAGTATGCAGATTCGTAAGCATTTGACGACTTCGGAGGAATGCTTTCAGATCCGTCTGCTATCGCAATCGAGACTCAATCCGCCAAATGTACTTTCTACCTTGGTGCAGAAAAGTTTCGGGTTATCCGTCACCGAGGGGCATCGAGGCCAACCCGGAGAAGATCCGTGCCATTCTTGATATGAAGACTCCTCGCTGCTCAAAGACGCCCAACGCCTAACCGGTAGGATCATGCTTTTGAGGAGGTTCGCCGCCAAATCATGCGAGAGATGCCTTCCTTTCTTTGACACATCAAGGGACCAAGAATGCGAAGACGCTCCAAAGGACTTCGAGTGTGAAGACGCTTTCCAAGGCATAAAGACATATCTCGCCTTCCGCTCCTTTATTGGTAAAGCTCGCCCCAAAGAGAGACCTTATATTTGTACCTTTGCAAAGAAGTTCGCTGGCGGTTGGAGCAAAGTTTGGTTCGGAGATCGCTGGGAAAGCAACATCCGGCCTATTATGTCACCCACGCCCCGCGAGATGTCAAACCAGTATCCGAATATTGAGAAATTTTCCTTTGCTTTTAATAATTGCTAGTAGAAAGCTTCGCAATATTTTCAAGGTCGGCCTCGTCGTCGCTCACACGGATCGCCCATCAAGAAGGTGATGGGCAAGCCAGAGGTCTCAGCAGATTAACAAAGCACGGACTATGGAGTTGTTCCAATTTTTCATCGAATACCATCCCCAAACCGCCATCAAGGGTCAAGCCTTAGCCGATTTTATGGTGGAATGTTCATTCACCGAAGCAGATGCAGAGTTGCCAGAGGCTGAATCGTCTGATCGGGCAGTTGCAGTTCTTCAGCAGGGTCAGAATGTTTGGACGCTGTATGCAGATGGATCCTCTATGATGACTGTTAGTAAGGTGAAATTATTTTGACAAGTCCGGAGGGATTCAAGGTTCAAAGAGCCATCGTTTCGGGTTTAAAGCGACGAAACAACGGTTTTAATGTAAGGCGGTGTTAGCGGGTGTCCGATTGGCAAGGAGTTTAGAAGTCCAGAAGTTGATCATTTATAGTGATTCTCAATTGGTCGTTAAACAGCTGTCGGGAGATTATGAAGCTCGTGGGACCCGGATGATCAAGTATCTCATGGAATTAAAAGACCGACTTCAATATTTTGCTTCAGATGAAGTTTCAGGGTGTAGAGCGTAACGATAATTCCATTGCCGATGCACTGTCGAAGCTGGCCACTGCAGATGCAGATGTTTTCAACGGATCGGTTTATTTGGAAGTTTTGCAGCAGCAGATGAGAGTGTTCAAAGACGGCGGTGATGTGTATCGAGCGATCTAACACCGGATGACCCCCTACATCGAGTATTCGCGATGGCGTCCTTCCTTCTGGATCGAGATGTCGATAAAGAAGATCAAGTACAAGAGTGCCAATTTTGTTCTTATTGATGGGGATCTTTATCGATTGGCATTTTCCTCACCATCACGAAATGTTTGGTTCATCCGAGGCCGTAGGTATGCTTCTTCGGAGGTTCACGAGGGTATTTATGCGTGATCATATGGTCGCCAAGTCTTTAGCTTATAAAGTACTTCGACAAGGATACTATTGGCCTACAATTTTCAAGGAAGCTATGGAATATGTCAAGAAATGTGAAAAATGCCAGCTTAATAGTCCGATCCCATATCAGCCACCCGAAGAGCTATATTCGATTTTATCTCCTATACCCTTCGCTGTCTGGGGTGGATATATTGGGTCCGTTGCCTAAAGCTAAAGGTCAGTCACTTTATCATAGTTGCTATCGATTACATGACTAAATGGGGTAGAGAGCGAAACCACTTTACCAATAACTAACAAGAGTGCTTGAAGTTCATAAAAGAGTCCGTAGTGTTTCGCCGGATCCCTAAAGTGTTGATATCGGACAACGGACGCCAGCCAGGGTTCAAAATTTGAAGGATTTTTAAAGGATCCGGGATTCAACACAAGAAGACTTCTGGGCTCATCCACAATCGAATGGGCAAGTCGAGGTGACCAACAGACGTCACCGAATCTAATCAAGCGCAGATCGGATGAAGCTAAAGGGAGATGGCCGTAAGAATCACCGAAATGCGGTTGTGGGCTTACCGAACTACACCGAGGACCACCACGAGGGATTCACCCTTTCGATTGGCCTATGGTAATCGATGCCTTAGTCCCAAATCAAATCGGATCTCCAAGTCTTCGTCGGTCCACCAAAAGAGATCTACAACGACGAAGGACCGAAAGCTAACCTGACCGCTAGAAGAAGTCGAGAGGTAGCTTTGCTCAAATCACGCTTATCAACGAAGGGTAGTAGCCAAACATTACAACAAAGGGGTCAAACTTCAGAGATTCAAGTAGAGACTTCGCCCTTAGAGAAGCCAAGCATCTACGCCTCAAAACACGTGAAAGTTAATGCCGAACTCGGGAAGGGCCGATGAGGTGATCAAGTATCAAAGCCGTGTACTTATCGGCTAAAGGCACTAGATGGTTCCGAGATCAAGAATACTTGGCACGTCAAGGCAGGCTTTCGGAATATTTTCAATAGAGATTAAGTCAATTTATCTAAGTCCCATACACGATTGTTCATTATCAATAAAAGTCACTTTTTCACAATCGATCCTGCTCCTCGCTGGTCCTAAGGTCACAATGGTGTAAGGAGGTATGGTAGGACTCACCGCCATTCGATGGCGTACCATTTATCGTTTCTACCCCGAGTGGTAGACAATGGTCCTTATGATCCTATATTGATTTTACCAAGGGTGGTAAATCAATGGTCACTATCGATCCCGGTCCTATTTGTCCTAAGGTCACAATGGTGTAAGGAGGTATGGTAGGACTCACCGGCCATTCGATGGCGTAAATTTCATTTTATTGTTTCTACCCCGAGTGGTGGACAATGGTCCTTATGATCCTATATTGATTTTACCAAGGGTGGTAAATCAATGGTCACTATCGATCCTCGGTCCTATTTGTCCTAAGGTCACAATGGTGTAAGGAGGTATGGTAGGACTCACGGCCATGGCCATTCGATGGCAAATTTCATTTATCGTTTCTACCCGAGTGGTAGACAAAGGTCCTTATGATCCTATATTGATTTTACCAAGGGTGGTAAGTCAATGGTCACAATTGATCCTTATATCTTGATCCTTATATCTTGGTCCTTATATACTTGTTATACCCCGAGCGGTAAGCAAGATTCTGATGGTGTAAGGAGGATCAACCAAATTTACCTCACACATGACCGATCTCACACTTCGGTACCGATGAGTATATATTACTTTATTTTGTTTAAGTGTTGAGTTCAGTTCATTCAATTCAGTTAAGTTGAATCCTGTCCGTAAAATTCAATTCACTTCATTTCATAAATTAATCGTTATATATCATATCCGATTCACTAGTTGGGTTCATTTATTGATACCTAATTATCGACAAGAAATTGATCAAAATGTAAAGTCATAATCAAGACAAATTGAAGATTTATCAATAATATAAAACATTCATTCATTCAAGATAATCATAAATTAATCACATAAATATAAAAAGTTTAAAGTAATTAAATTTTTACAAAGAACAAAAACAGAGGGACATTCAGCGCCCACCTTCACATCTGAGTTGAGTAAGGCCGGTCCAAATTGAAAGCAAAGAGATAGCTTTTCTTTACCTCGCCTCTCGCAATCTTCGTATTCTCCGAATATACCTTCATGATTTCGCATTGAGTTCGTCTCAATCCTCAGAGTCCGCCTCAATCGCTCTTCCTGAGTTCTTTCTACGTAAGAGGACCCCGCCCCTCAAGATCCTTTATTTTGTGACGAAGTTTACGTTGACGCTTGGCTTTATGCCTTCGCTTCTTCGCCCCTCCGGCCTTCGTCTCGAGCCTCGCTAAGTCAATCGCTAAGCTTTGGTTGGTCAAGAAAACTCCTCATTTTTGGCCTTCAGAGTAGGTTTTCTTCAACCAAGCCGCTGCTCATGTCGCTTAAAGCTTGTCACGGCTTTCGACGCAGCCAACCCATCCTCGTGGGTCTTTAACTCGTCAGTCGACGCCTTCAGTCCATCCTAGCCCGATCTAATTTCGCTTGAAGGTCATTGATGGTATGAAAAGCATCTTCACGATCGGCCCTCTCTCGATCCAAGGTCGATTTCAAAGATATTAATCTCCCCGCCTCATGAAATCCTCCTCGGCCTCCCCATTTATGTGTCTCTTGACGAAAACGTCCAAGACAAATAAGTAGCCTCGTGATATTTTCAAAATATTCAAGTCAATGTCCGTGATATCCAAATGAGAACAGAGAAATAAGATAAAGAAATTATTATTTACCTTAGCCAGATAGCTCATCCCCATCGAAGCGATTTCCGTCTGTGATGATCACCGAACCGATGGTCGCCGTTGTTCCTGACGAAAAGCTCCAAAGAGGTCAAGGGAAATTCGCATTGAATCTAGGCCAACAAGGTCGAGACCCCATAGCTTTCGCAGATGATAACCCCGACCAAGGACCGGGTCGTTCGGGAAGGTCTCGCCTTTCGGGAGAAAGGGTCATTGCTCAGAGGGGTAGGGACCATATGTATGGTTTCGTGAAGGGATTTATTTGGGACGGGTTCTCGAGGGGTGAGGCGTAAGCGTAACTCGGATGGTCGTCAAAAGCGCTTCCTCTTCCTCGGATAAATATTGGAACCACTTCGTCCCCGGTCACCGCCTTCTAATCAGATTTCTACAGGGGGCACGGCGGGTGGGATGATCAAGACCGAGGCACCCCGAAGTTCTTCTACGGTCAATGGGGTTATTTTAGTTTTAATTTTTGGTCCGGAGGACACTTCTTCGATCAGACGATCGAGTAAACCTCCTCGCCGAGGGATAGATGGGGGGTTGGCTCTGCTTCGAATGGATTCGGAAGGGGTGACAAGAGGTGTCGACTTGGCTTTCTAGTGGCCCTCCTCTTCGACGAGGATGGAGGGTCTCTTCCTAGACAGAACCTCTTCACCTCTGCTCTTCTTCGCTCGAATTCATCCAGATGTATTTCCTGGGTCGGCTTTTGGCTTCGGAGAGTAGCTTCATTGGCAGATTCTCAATAATTTCAAGACTTCCCTGACAAGAAAAATCTTCGAACTCCTTTATTTCTAAGGAGCTCTATCCGATCGTAGATACTACATGAAACAAAAAAATTCTATGTTAGATTACACATCATAAAAAACATTTTCGTAAATTTATATATATGAAATAGACCAAAGGCTTACACTTATGGTCATATAACCATGCTCGCTTCGAGAGGAGTCCATATTTCCACCTCCTTAGGGAAATTGTCGAAAAGTTCCATCATTTCAACTTCCCGCTTCTTCGTAAATGTCTCCAAGTCAAGAGAGATCTTCTCGCCAGCTTGCCCAATTCGCAGAAAGAAGAAATTTCGGACCTTTACGTAGAACCACTTCGTGCCATCCCCTATCGTCAAGGAGTGTTCACCAAATGAAGCCTTCTCTAATTTTTCTCCGCACTTTGAGAATGTTTGCTAAGGGCCTCAAACCCTTCTCTCTAGATTGGACTATTTTGTATACTATGAAGAAGAAGTCAAGGAGGGCTCAACGCCCAACTCATGGCGTATGCCACAAAGGCCAAAATGTGAATATAAGAGTTTGGTACCAACCGGGCGAACCCCACGCCCAGAACCCCAAAGATAGTTACTATAAAATGTGCAAAGGGAAACGAACCCCTTCTCGAAAGCAAGGTCACAGTGGATGGACCGGCCCAACCTTCCGCCGCTGGTACATCTTCTCACGGATCCGGGAACCCCGACTGCGTGGGTATCCTAATGTGGTATCTAGATCCGAATCCTTTTAATTCAAATTTCTACCACAATAGAGGGAGTATTGCCGCGAGAAGCTTATCCGTGTTCTCGTAGTATTCGTGAGGGGGTTTGGGAGTTTTGGTTGGGATTCATGCTCGTGGTTCCTTCACGAGGGTTAGGGTTTGGTGGAACGACGGTGATCGCAGTTACTAGTATGGGTGAACTTTGTTCGAGTTTTGGGGAAGCCATTTTGACGGTTTTTGAGGAAGAAAAAAGTTCAAGATCGTAAAGTTCAAAAGGCGCCGATTTCAAATGGATGTGTAAAACCGCCAAATTTGGTAAAGTTATCTTTTATACCGATTTGCTATACTGTTCAAGGCCGGTACATTAAATGTTAGTAATGATTTAGAATTTGAATGGGAAGCGTCCTGCTTCCGGTCCCGAGATATTTAATAGATGTGGCCTTTCGATTTGGGCCTTTGTTTCCTCTCATTTCATTTCGTGAACAATAACCGGGTACATTTCAATTATTTCTTACTACGGATCTTTAGTAAAATATCACGGACCATTTATAGTTTTCTATTAAACATTCTGCTCAACAAAAAACTAGGGGCAATGTCGGTCATGATATTTTCTCTCCTCAATGTAAATTGGGCTTACTCATTTAATTAATCCATCGGGCCTTTATTATTGAACTATGAAAGTCATCGAGCCCAACCACCATATTATTTCCATTTTAACCTATAAGACCGGCTTTGCTTCAAAGGATCGAATTCCTTTAGACATTTTAATATCTATTATTTTGACTTGCAATGATGAAAAAGTATGACGGCCGACTAGAAAGACCGCCATGCATTAATGTGGATGGGATCATAACCCACGGCCAGAGAAACAAAGGGCCAAAAGCAAAGGGATGACTACATGTAGTCTGGGCAGAACCCATCGATCAAGGGGGTGTGTCGTGTAGTAGTGGGTGGCACAAAGAATCCGCAAAGAGAGTATAACTTAAAGCAAGAAGTCTTCACAAAGAGGTACGCTCACACACACATTATCATTCATAATCACATACACACAGAATTATTATCTCTCTCAATACACTAGACATTATCTCTCAACCTCAACACGTGATACACTAGATATTACATCCTCCATTGTTAACCTTGCACGTATGCGTATATCGACTCTCACGCTCGTTAACAAGTGGTGTTGAACCTTTGTATAATGTTTGGCTACCAACTGCACCTTTTTGTTGATGTAAGGTAACCGAGATTGTGTTACACAATATTGAATAATATTTTGCATTTTTTCTTCTTAAATTAATTAAGAGGAAAACCACGCGACTACTATTTGATTTCATCAAAATAAAGAAAACAAATACATGTAAATGTTTGGCTACCAATCTGCTTGCCTTTTGTTTTTTTATGACTATTTAGCTACCCACATAAGCTAAAATAGTTACCTTTGTATGAAGGTTTGGTTACCAACTGCATCATATACAGAATGCACAACTACTCGAGTTTTGCATGCAATTCAAATTGTCACAGCGTCGTGAACTTAACTATCCTCACCCCACATGATCAGATGCATGTTGATTTTTTAAGATACCTTAGTTTCAAGTTACCAATTTAAGAATTTTAGTTTCAAGTTACCTAAGCCTCCACCTCCACCTGCTCCACCGCCAATTAAGTCCACCACCACCACCCGCTCCACCACCTAGGCCACCACCAGAGCTCCTTGTGACGCCCCAAAAATAGATACACATCACCCATCTTGGGTCGCCAGATACATGGTACAGAATACAAATATAACTTAATTATACAAACGTCGTGTAAAAATACGACAAAACATAGCTGAGAGTTTTAATAAGAATATTGTCATCTAGACAATATCCACACTCAAAGAAGTCCTCATTACATTTATTGTCACACTATTTAATGTAATAGTGAGGGACTACTAATGCTATCATCTGACCGGTCACTCCGCTCCTCGACTTCGTCTCAACTATATTCTCATTTCTTGTAGAGAACAGTGAAAGAAAGGGTGAGCTCAACTAGCCTAGTAAGAAATATTATGACTAAGATAATGCAGAATAAATTATCATTAGCCTTCAACAATGTTAAACTGATAAAATACAAAAGACATCAAGTTTAACTGCAGCGGAATAAGCAATCCATTAAAAGAGTCAAGTAGAGAATAAAATTTACTATCTTCTATGATTTAAAAAGTTTTTCATCAACTTAATCGCTGAGACTCAGCTTAATAAATAAACCACATCATCGAATCATCCCTGCACTACGGGCCAAGGATATTCATTAAATCATCAATGGTCATAACTATACCGAATAATCTCTGGTCATAATCATACCAAAAATTGTCCATCAATGTACTACAGGCCACTGAAGATTTTTACCACATCATTCGTCACATTACGGTCATGACTATACCGAATAATCCCTGGTCATAATCACACCAAGTCCATCTATGCACGTAAGCCAAAGATGACTTTTATCACAATATAAACATAAGAATGATGACAATGATATAAACATTAATCAAACGAAAACAAGGATAAATATTAAAGACTTTAAATTTATCCAAATATTACCAATCACTTAATAAACTCATAATCTAATATTATTAATATTATAACAATATTTTAATCACTTCTTAAACTTATAAATAATTTATTTCAATTGTTTATACTTTATCAAATAATGCATTTAATCATTCAAAATGACATACACATAAGATTTCATCACCAATGATCAAATTCTTTATCAAAATCAAGATATACCCTATATAGGATTCCCAAGCCATAAAATCCTATTTACTAATTTCACATTTCACATAACATATTTAACTCGTATATGTTAAGTAGAATTAAACCATTTTTATGAAAAATTACCAAATCAACTTGTTATTTTTTATCCTTTGCCCAAACATATATACATATATTTCATACACAACAAGTATTTTTTTTATAATTTTTCAACTTCCTTAAGTATTTTTCAAAAATCAATTTCTAATTAATTCCTTAAGAAATTAGCTACCTCAAGTTTAACTCCAAAAATTTCCAAATCTTGGCAGGTTCTTACACATGTTAACGTGAGCTTCCAGTTTAAATTTCATGGTCATCGGAGTTATAGAACTCCGGTTATAGCGTTTTTTGTCGAAAAAACCAAAATATTGAAATAGTCACAACTTGCTCAATTTAAGTCGGAATGAGCTCATTTTTGGACAAGAGGTACTTTATACCATATATTTTCATGTCCCAAAAGGCCGGAATATTTCTGACAAACTAAGTGGCCGAAAATGCCCTTTTAAATTTCTGGACAATAGCCTTTTTGGTACTTTGCAATTTTTGACTCCTTTGCTAAAATCAGTCCACACGAAAATCTACAACACCTTTTCCAGTGATTCCACTTGGATAAGTTAGAAAACTCATATATCTAACTCTAGGGCTTGACCACACTCAAAAATTTGAAATGTAATAGGAGATATGGTCAATTGAATTTCATATTCTATTTTCACCAAAATCTGATTTTTAACCCTTTGTGATTTCTAAGAAACTTTCATGTTTTCACATAATAACCAACATAACTCATCATGACAATGACATAATAATTCAATAAAACAAGTTCAAAAATAAATTTTAAAGATTTATAAGTTAATTTATCCTGAACTCAATAATGTCCAAATTGTCAACATGATATTGCTTTGTGGAGAAAAATTCAAGAATGCTCAGAAAAATATTTCCACGAAAAGATACTGGATGAAACGCAAATATCCAGGATATTCCATTAATTTTAAGGAATATTGAAGCCAAAGCTTTAACCAACTGTGTATAATAGAATATATGAAACTGCAAATGGATTTTACATTAATGCGGAATCCACGTAGCGAGATCATTTCCATAATTTTATAAGAAATGAATACAAAGGATCATTCACCACGCACGTGGTAATCCACATGTAAAGAGTTATTCCAATGAAATAATAAAGAATGGAATAATGTAAGATTCACCATGCATTCGATAGATCGCATGCATGAGTTATTCCCAACGTAATAATAAATAATGGAACCGAGTCATCCAGTAACGCATGCATGCGGTGATATTCCGACGTAATAATAAAAGAACTAACCAGTCGTAAGAAATTACGCACCGGCTGTGATATTCCAACAAAATAATAAAGAATAGAATAACAAAAGAAATCACCATGCACGCGATAGACCGCATGCATGTGCTTATTCAAATGAATAATAAAGAATGGAATAACGTAAGAATTTCACTATGTATGCGGATTGGCGATATACAAGTTATTCCTACGAATAATAAGGAATTGAATAATGTGTTCTCTTCATGAATATGAAAAAGAAATAATACCCCTTACCTTATAAAGAAGAGTACCTACCGGGTAGGGGGGGGATATACTTGAAGAAAACTTGCACTACGCCAAAGTTTCTTAAAACTCTAAAAGAAATACGCCAAGATTATAGAAGAAATTCTCCGAATTTACGATGTGATTTCAATTCTAACTAAGCATCCTATTTATAGAAAAATAGAAAAGAATACTATGTAATGAAATATAATATAATATATATATATATATATATATTTATATATTTTATTTAAAATATAATAAAATAATTAACTTTATAAAAGTATTCATTTTATATAAAAAAATTTACTATCTGAAACACTATGCATAATAAAATATATTATATTCTAATTATTATCTAATAAAACAAATAACTTTATAAAAGTATTTTGTTTTATATAAAAAGATTTTTCTATACAAAACACTATGCATAATAAAATATATTATATTCTAATTATTATACAATAAAACAAATAACTTTATAAAAGTATTATGTTTTATATAAAAAGTTTTATGTTTTATTACATTAATAATACTAAAAAAACAAAATTTATATATATAATGTAAGACCCCTTGATTTTATGAAATAAAAGTATTAAATTTTTCTTATAATTATTATTTAGTAAATGATTAAATTGATAAAAGTTTAAAGTTATGGGTGAAATATGCAAATTTTACAAAATATGCAGTGGTATAAAATATTCATTGTTGTCGAGAATATTAGTTTTGGTGGTGGAATATTCTTTTGTCGGGAATATCAAGACGACGACGCAATTGTTTTGTTTGGGCCCATAATGGAAAGCGATTGAATGAAGAAAATGACAAATATAAGTTATTTATAAATGATAGGCGTAGTTATTCTGTTTATCTTTGTTAAAATACTTTGGTGTTTAAAACACAAGAAGATTACAGTATTGCACCAATTATTGATTCTTACGTAAGAAGACACTACTCAATAATTGTTACAATGAATTATTGTTCAAGATTTTATTGATTTAATAATTCTTTGCGTTGATATTTTATATTCTTTGTTGTTTCAATAATTGTCATTACACAAGATTTTACAATGATCGAAGCAATAATTCATATTATCTGAATAATATTATTAGATAACATTATTGGCAATGTCTAAAAGTTCTGCATCTAAGGAGAGGTTTGGTCACCTAATCATGCCACGGTAGGAGAAATTCTTATTGGAAAGCCCTCTTTCCTGAACCTGCCTGGTTGTCGATATTGTGATTCGTAATATTATTCGTGAATAATTAATTATTGATGAGGAAAATATTGATTTTATGTGGATATAGATGGAGAAAATTTTAATGTGACAATTGTTGAAAATTAATATTTTGTCTTTTTCCGATAAAATAATTCATTTAAATATATTATTATATTTTAATAATATAATAATGGTGATATTTTTACAAATGAATGTGTAATATATGAGTATATGAGGAGGAAGAATATTTTTGTTACAATAAATATTTAAAACATGTTAAACATGTTCCATTGGACCCCATTTCTTGATCAAATTTGATTATAAATTGAAAATCGTCTGTTTGTGAATTTCGGTCAATTTTTATTTGGAATTTGGAAAACTTTCTTCCGCAAAGTTGTAGAGAATTGAATTTCCTATAAAAATCAAGAGATTCAATTTTCTGATTAAAGGGCTATTTATTATGAATTATTGAAATTTCAAGTTCAAAATAATTGATTTTGGAAGTTTAAAATAATTTAAATAAGAAAAACGTTTTTTAAATGTTTGTAGGCATCTTTAACATGTGTTGATGGCTGAGATCAGATTGTCTCGATGGGCGAGAAATTTATTAAATATATTAATATTATATTAAATTTTCTACGCTTTTTTGTTCTAAGCGTTTTTCTATAAATAGGTGCTTGGGTTAGAATTGAAAATCACAATTTTAAAATCAAGTTTTCTCTCTCTATATTATCGAGCATATTTTGTGAGTATTTAGATATCTTGAGTGTTGCTATACGGTGAAAGTTCGTTCATCGTTATATCCGACATTCCAGTACTGCTCTTTTGAGATAAGGGATAGTAAGGGATTTTTAAGGGTGATTATGTTTTTCAGTTTTGTATTTTTTCGAACCTTCAAAAATTTTGGAAAAATTTGAAATGATATTTTGTAGAGTTTTGTAGATTGTGTCCAAAAATGGCGATTTTTGGATGTATAGATTAGGAGTTATGAATTTTATGAGAAAAGACTATTTTAAAAGTAACTGCTTATAACTCCTTGTGATTAACTCCAAAATTGATGAAATTTTTATTGGGAGTACATCTATATAATATCAGTATACCGTGTAAATTTCAGAATTTTTGGATAAAAGTACAATTTATGATAAATGTTTAAATATTCGGTAGTTTTGGCCATGTGAAAAATAGTAAATGAATTTTAAAATTCTGAGAAAAATATATATTCAATATGGGACTATATTCTTCTATATCCCAAAAAATAAATATTTTTAGAACTGATTTGGTATTTTCATGAAAATGTTCTAGTTATGAGTAAATGAATTAAATATGTTATGTGAAGTAAGAAAATTGGAAAATATGATTTATTGGCTTTGAGAATCATATATGAGATATATGCAGATTTTTTGATGAGGGTTTTGGTTAATAATGATGAAATCTTATGAGTTTGGCATTTTAGATGATTAAATGCATTAATTATTAAAGTGTAAATAATTGGATTAAATTATTTATAAGTTTAAGAAATGATTAAAATATTATTATAATATTAATAATATTAGATTATGAGATTTCTAAGTGATTTATAACATTTGGATTAAGGTGTTATAAATATGGATATGAATTTTATTATGAATTTTATTATGAAACTTTATCTTTTCGTGTCGAGGTTACTAAAGACGATACTCATTTCATGTATTTAATATGGGGTACTTAGTCACGACAAATTGGTTTCTTCTCCCGACCAAATTATCGTTGATTTATGAATCTTACTCTTGAAATTAAAACCATATTTTGATTATATTGTTTTTATATAACATTCTTATAACCCTAATGATAATATTTCTCTTTGACTTGAGTATAAAGATGGGTAGATTATTGGTATGATCGTGACTATAGGTTCTCTTTGGCCAAGAAAGGTAAAAAGTTGAATTGTTGAATCGTATGATCGTGACCATTAAATTTATAATTGAATATTTTTAGCTTAAGTGCAAAGGTGAATTGATCAACATGGTTATAATTATTGTTATATAACTTCTGAAATGATTATGTATTTCTTTGATTGATGAATATCTTTGGCCGTGGTGCAAGGATGAATTTATTAGTATGATTATGAACAGGAACTGTGATTTGGTATAACCATGATCTTTGATGTTTCGTGTAAAGACAGTGATGAAATTATCTTCGTCCTGGATAAGAAGAGGAATTTAGAACTACAATTATGATTATGAGTTATACATGTGATTGTGGACAGGAATTGTTGATTGATGTTACAGGAATAAAACATTGTTGATTTGACTCTTCTAATTGATTGCTCATTCCGCTGCAACTATGGTTGAAAAGTTTTATCATCTACCATATGTTCTAAATCTCTGATTTATTACTGATGAAGACTATTGATAATTTATTTATTTGTAGTCATAATATTCTTTACTGAGCTAGTTGTGCTCACCCTTTTGTTTCGTAATCTGCTCGTGTAATAAAAGTGTAGTTTGGGTCGAGCGGGGGATAATGAGGAATAGAATGGTGGTCTATAGATGTTGAGGGTGAGGTAAATTTAACTTGGAAGGGTGTTTTGCCACTATCATACAAGATGTCTAATGACATACAACCTCGTGTCATCATAAGATACGGTCAGTGCTCATCCACTTTCTTGAGTATATTTACAAGCACTACCTATATAATCTTGGTGTTTGTTTGGAGTATAATACCCAATTAGAGACAGTGGAGATAATGATATGTCAAGAGAAGACTCACCATTGGGAAGAATATGATAGTAATCTTCTCGTTTTTCTTTGGGGTCTATCAATCAACCAAGGATAATTTTGTTGCCATATGATATCTACCATAACCTAAAAGCATGGCCTCCCATGTACGAAGGTTTCCTTGAGCACTTCCCAAAGATTCTAATTTCTAAACAGTTTTTGACGTGCTACAGTTGGTATATATTTGTATCCAAACTCACAGCATATGTGTTGTTGTATTTTGCACGACAATTGTTGTAATAAAGTTGTAGTTGTTTTTTGCGTACTATATA
This sequence comes from Panax quinquefolius, assembly GCA_020205615.1. NCBI lineage: Eukaryota > Viridiplantae > Streptophyta > Magnoliopsida > Apiales > Araliaceae > Panax > Panax quinquefolius. The sequence goes on along the minus strand of CM035153.1, from coordinate 164,712,225 downwards.
TTTGGCGACTCGAGAATGGGTTGGATGGAATGGACCTATTTTGGGGTCGTATATATATATATATATATATATATATATATATATATATAAACTTCCGACTTCATAAAAAGACACCTCAATATATTTAACAACATTTATCATCATTATTATAATTCACAATATTAATCGAAAGCAGTCGTTCCTGTGAAAGAGGGGCTTTCAATAAAGATTTCTCCCTATCATGCCGTAATTAGGTGACCAAACCTCTCATCAAGTAACTTCTAGACATCGTTAATGTTGCAAATAATAATATTAATAACTTCGCTCGTCTCAATTATTGATTTAATAATATATAAAATATCGACAATAATTGAATCAAATAACGCGAGATACTACGCAATTCATCATAGCAATAATTGAACAAAACCGAGTGACTTCGTAAGCTACAATAATCAATACCAAGCGTCTACTATGCAACCATGCATATTATCGTATTTTTACTACCGAAGTTGTTCAATGCTTTTAACGGTAAAACTTTTCGCCGTTATTTTCATTAAAATATTTTTGTCGTTTTCTTAATCCGACAATAATTCCATTGTGGGGTCCACCAATGATTGTACCGTCGTACGGATATTTCCCGACAAAAAGAATATTCCCCGACCAATCGAATATTATATACACTACAACAAAAAGGCTTATCAGCGACCGCATATAGTCGCAGATAACTATTAGCGACCACATGCGGTCGCTAATACTAATCGCAGATTATCTAGTCACTGAAATGACAGTAGCGACCGCATTATTAGCGACCGTAATCAGCGACCTTAGCCGTCGCTATTCTGACTCATGCTGAGTCATCTGTCAGGTGTGATGTGGCACACGTGTCAACGACGGTATTAGTGATCGCAGCCGTTGACGCGTTGCTTATTATATGATAATGAACCGCACGCGTCACGACATTGTTTTTTTTAAAAAATATTTTTCTTGTTTTATTGATTTTCTAAAAATAACCTGATTTGTACCTGCTTTTTATCCCAACACACAACAGTATATATAAGCATCATCCATCCATGATAACTACTATATGATAAACATCCATCCATATAGTCCAAAGAATGAATCTAAACCAACACAACATAATACAATCGTAAACATCCATATAATAGAATCGTTCCAAAGATATGTAGTTTAAAAGATTACAAGGCTTTAAAAATCTAAAAAACAAGTCTAACAAGGCTTTATAAATCTAACACGACCGGTTTAGCTCTTCATGGATCATCCAAATTAGTACCTCAGAATTAATAAAAGAATAAAACATATATATTACATATGTTGATCTCATGCATGACTTGGGGAAAGCTAAACAATGTAGACAATGTAATGAAACATATAAGTACTGGTCGCCACCGATCCTCGGTCGCCACCACGATGTCAGTGATTTCATTGCTCGCTTAACGCCTCGCTAACTCATCAGACTCGTAGAATGCGATGTTCGCCCAAAGATATCTGGAAGAAGATCACGATTCAAACAGATCGTTCACACAATCAAGCGAGGAGTATGATAGCCGGACGACCATGATCGTGGTAGATCGGGTAGCAGAGTCAGCCTGCGCCAATCGATGGCTCAAAGCGCCGTCTTTGTCCTCGCCTTAAACATAGTTTTTTCTTCACGATGGACGCCTCTCCCACAATTCTCGATCAATCGACGGACGCGGGGTGCCTTCAGGGATAATATGCTCATTAAGCCCTTATAAGTGTCCCGTCAGAAGGTCAACAAATAAATAGTTAAAATAAATAAAAATGCTAAAAAGGTCGTCACAATTTATAAACAACATATTAGTATAAAGTTAACTTATTACCGCTTATCTAAACAAAGATCACTTTAGGACCATCACGGTGGCTACATACACATCCAACCAATTGATAGTCGACCTTAAGATCGAGACTCCTACAGCTCATGTTCTCATATTAATATGTAAACATATGATATTTTAGCTACAAAATATGACCGCAAACATAAAGACAAATAATTAAGCCAATAAGCTTATATATACATATGCACCTAGCAAGAATATCGCCGCAAATTGTGATATATCGCCACCAGACGCGTGCTTTTTGCCTTTTCGCCTTGAGGATACACCCGAGGATCTGCTCGAGGTGGACGCTCTTGCGTCTCTCGACCCAAATTTCTCACCTTCTCACTCGGTCACACATCTCGCACCTATATGGGATGTACAAGACCACCGTGGGCTACGCCAAGATATAATCGCTTCACCTTCGCCCCGATGGTCAATCTCAAAGATTGTGCATGGCTTTTACGGTAAGACCTTAACTTATTATTTAATGAAATTAAATTTCTCTATTTATTATCTTGAAATAAGAAGGGTTGATTTGATTAATGTGGTAAGTTATGGGTAAAATGCTGTAATTATTTCAAACAAAGCAAAGTTGGTTTTAAAAATATTCATTGTTGGCAAGGGAATATTCGTTTGGTCGTGAAATATTTTTACCGTCGGGAATATTCCTACGACGGTATTGACCTTAATGTGGGCCCCATAACTTGAAATCGATTGGATGAAGAAAACGACAAGAATAAGTTGGTTATAAATAATCTACAGAAGTTGTTTCAAATTAATCTTGCTTGGAATACCCGATGGTTAAAACACAAGAAAGAAGATACTCAGATACACCAATTATTGATTCTTACGTAAGAATGCACTACTCAATAATTATTACGAAGAATTACTCGCTCAAAGATTTTATTTTATTGATTCAATAATTGTCATGCGTTGATATTTTATATTACCGTTATTTCAATAATTATCACTACACGATTTTCCATTATCGTAGCAATAATTCATATTATCCTAATAATATTATTTGATAACATTATTGGCAATGTCTAGAAAGTTCGTCTAAGGAGAGGTTTGGTCATCTAATCAAGGCTACCACTAAGGAGAGAGATCCTTATTGAAAGCCCCTCTTTCCTGTGAACCCGCACTGGTTGTCGATATTGTGATTCTCGTAATATTATTTGTGAATAATTAATTATTGATTTATATGATGAGGAAAATATTGATTTTATGCGGATTATAGATGGAGAAATTTTTTTAATGTGACAATTGTTGAAAATTAATATTTTATCTTTTCCGATAAAATAATTCATTTAAATATATTATTTTAATAATATATTAATGGTGATATTTTTACAATGAATGTGGGATATATGAGTATATGAGGTGGAAGAGTATTTTGTGGCATTAAATGATTAACACATGTTTTGTGTGTCGGTAGACCCCAATTCTTGACCGAAATTTGATTATAAATTGTAAAATCGTCCGTTTGTGGATTTCGGTCAATTTTTGTTTAAAATTTGGAAAAACTTTCTTCTGCAAAGTTGTAGAGAATGGAATTTCCTATAGAAAGGACATGTGGTTCGAATTTTTCTGATAAAAGGGATATTTATTATGAATTATTGAAATTCCGTAGTTTCGAAATAATTGATTTTTAGAAGTTTTAATTATTTTTAAAATGAAAAATATTTTTTGTCATTATTGTGGGTCTTGCATGTGATGTGAATGGCTGAATTCAGATCTAAGAAAGTGGGCGTAGGAAATTTGATTATATATATTAATATTTTATTAAATTTTCTGCTTTGGTGTTCTAAGCATTTTCCTATAAATAGGGTGCTTAGGTTAGAATTGAAAATCACACCAGAAACTAAAGTTTTCTCTCCCTTTATCTCTCTATATATTGAGCGTATTCTTGTGAGTATTTTGAAACTTTGAGTGTTGTTATACGGTACAAGTTTCCTTCAGCACTATATTCAGTATTCCAGCTAGAAGTATTATCTTTTCGAGGTAAGAGATATTATTTTTTTTTAAAAAAAGATATTATTTCTTTCAATATCATTATGTCATAATATTGGGAGTATTTTTCTTGTGAAATTCTTGTCTTTTAGTGTCGGGGTTACTATTCACGTATACGACACTATTCACGTATACGACACTATTCACGAATACGGCACTATTCACAGAAAAATTAAATTTTCGTTTTTCGTCCAAAATATCGATTATGGATACTAGCTTTGATTGTATCCATGTTTTGATCATTCTTGAATTTTTCTTCACTTTGATTATTTATGAGGTATTTTTGGACATGGATAAATCGAAATACGAATCCTTAATATTTATTCTTTTGTTTCACTGGATTCGTTTTCTTTAAAATATTTTTCATCATCCTCAGTCCTAAATGATGATATTACTAAGTTTCTTTGGCCTTTGAGTCTCCCAAGACATGCTTTGAAAGTACGGATGGATGGTACGCTTCACGACTCCCACCAAGATGCTTCTTTTCGCCACGGAACATAAAGGTGGCGAATGGAACCTTCGTTCTTCCGTGCATCCCAAGACATCGAATATCTTGGTAATTTGCTTAACCCATGTTTCCGCCATGATCGGATCTCGCTTTTTCTTAAATTCGGTGGTCCCAACTCTTTGAATGCTTGTCAAGTGACAACCCGTGAATTGCTATCATTTCCTCCTCAGATTTTGAACACGAGTCTCCATAAATGCGATTTTGCATGAGAATCGCAAAAAGCTTCTAAACATCCCCTCGCTCATCATCTCGCCAAAGGTGGTGTTGTTCACAGGGAGGAACATTGCCAAATTGTTACACGTTATCCTCTTTGTGTAGTACAAAGCGTCTCCACTCGGCCTCATTTCCATTGTTAATATTCTCAATCGACATTCTCAAATACCGTCATAAAAAAAAGGGTTAATTAAGGAAATTAATATATCACATAATATCCTTATATAATCGACTAACTAAAAAAATAAGCTTAGGTAGGACACACTAGCTAAGGATTTACTCTCTCTCCTCCTAGTTCTATTCCCCGATCTCCGCCAGAGATCATATCCCTAAGCTCGATACTAACTCGCGACGCCCCAAAATAGGTATACATCACCTATTCTCGAGGTTGTCAATACATGGTACGTAAACAACTACAACTTTATTATTACAACCAGAAAAGCGTGAGTTTGAATACAAATATTATCTTCTGTATAATATCTATACTCAAATAAATCCTCATCACATTTATAGATACATTATTTTACAAAATGGTGAGGACTACTAAACAATTCTTTCTAAAACCTTCATTCCATACCCACTGCAGACTTTCTTATATTCTCGCCTCCTGAGAAGAAAAATGGAACAAAAAAGAAAAGGGTGAGCTCAACTAGCCCAGTAAAGAATATTATGACTAAGATAATATACAACAAATTACCGTTAGTCTTCAACAGGAAAAAATCTAATAGAATACAATAGACAACAAATTTTAAATCAATATTCGCAATGAAATAATAATTCATTAGAAGAGTTAAGTAGAGAATGCAAACTACTATCTTCTATGTATGAATTTAAAAGTTCATCGCTCATCTTTTATCCCCAGTAGATCAATCAATATACATCCGAATCAAATATTCATCTTTGCACTACAAAGCCAAAGATATTCATCACCGGTCATGTTCATCTAAACACTGCTCATCTTTGCACTACTACCAAAGATATTCTTCAGAAATCATTCATCTTTTCACTACAGCCAAAGATATTCCATAATATCATCATTTAAGATCAAGATGATGAAAATATTTTTAAAGAAACGAATCCAAAGGAAACAAAATGACAAGGATTAAGGATTAAGGATTCAGTACTTTGTTTTATTCACGTCCAAAAATACCTCAAAAATAATCACAAAGGGTGTAAAATTCAAGAATGATCAAAACATGGATACAATCAAAGCTAGTATCCGTATTAGATATTTTGACGAAAAAGAAGAAATTTTATTTTTCTATGAATAGTCAGATATATCGTGAATAAGGCCGTATACGTGAATAAGAACTCACACCAAAAGATAGAAATTTCCCAAAAAACATCTTCACGCTTACTTAATAGTACTCGTGAATAAGAATCGTGAATAAGAACTCGTAAATAGTAACTCGTGAATAAGAACTCATGAATAAGAACCCCGATATGAAAAAGTTCCAAATTTGATAAAAATTTTCAACCAATATTTCAAAGATAATGATATTGAAGAAATAATATCATTTGAGAAGAAAATAACATCCCTTACCTCGAAAAGATTAAGATTTCTAAATTGAATACCGGATATAAGGTCAAGGAACTTGCAGCACCGCCTAACAATACTCAAAGTATACTCAAAATACTCACAAGAATACGCCGATAATATAGAGAGAGAAAACTTCAGCTTCGTGTGATTTTCATTTCTAACCCAAGACCCTATTTATAGAAATCGCTAGAACACCAAAGTTAAAAATTTAATAAATTAATAATATAATTATATAAATTTCCTACGCATACCTAGAATATGATTTCAGCCATCAAACACATGCCACATTCTAGAAAAAAGTAAGAAAAACGTTTTTCTAATTTTAAATATTTTAAACTTCCAAAATCAATTATTTTGAGCTTCTAACTTCAATAATTAATAATAAATAGCCCTTTCATCAAAAAATTCAATCTCGTGAGTTTTTATAGGAAATTTAATTCTCTACAACTTTACGTAAGAAAGTTTTTCCAAATTCCAAATAAAATTGACCAAAATCCATAAACCAAGCGATTTTACAAAGCTATAATCAAATTTCAAATAATAAATGGGGTCCACCGACATGTTTAACATGTTTTAAACATTTATTGCAACAAAAATACCCTTCCTCCTCAGATACTCATATATCCCACATTCGTTGTAAAATATCACCATTATTATATTATTAAAATATAATAATATATTTAAATGAATTATTTTATCGTAAAAAGATAAAATTTCAATTTTCAACAATTGTCACATTAAAAATTTTCTCCATCTATATCCACATAAAATCAATATTTTCCTCATCATATGAATCAATAATTAATTATTCACAAATAATATTACGTAATCACAATATCGACAACCAGTGCGCCTTGGGAAAGCAGGGGCTTTCCAATAAGAATTTCTCCTTATCTGGCGCGCAATTAGGTGACCAAACCTCTCCTTAGATGTAACTTTCTAGACATTGCCAATAATGTTATCTAATAATATTATTCAGATAATATGAATTATTGCTTCGATAATGAAAAATAATCGTGTAATGACAATTATCAAAACAACAAAGAATATAAAATATCAACGCAAAGAATTATTAAATCAATAAAATAATCGAATAAGAATTACTATAACCATTATTGAGTAAAGGCCTTCTTACGTAAGAATCAATAATTGGTGCAATACCGCAGCCTACTTGTTTTAAACCAATTTAGTATTTTAACAAGATTAATTGTGAATAACTACGATGTTATTTTTAAACAACTTATATTTGTGCTTTCTTCATCCAATCGCTTTCCAGTTATGGGTCCCACATTATGGTCGCTACTGGGTTGCATTTAATATTCCCCGACAAAGATTTAATATTCCACGACCAAACGAATATTCCCCACAACAATGAATATTTTATAACCACTTGCTTATTTTGAAGTATTTATGATATTTTACCCTTAACTATCCACATTAATCAAATCAACCCTTACTATTTCAAAATAATAAATAGAGAAAATTAAATTTCATTAATAATAAGTTAGGGTCTTACATTTGTTCTATATTATCTTAGTCATAATATTCTTTACTTGGCTAGTTGAGCTCACCCTTTTCCTTTTTGTTCCATTTTTCTTCTCAGGAGGCGAGAATGTAAATGAGTACTAATTCTGGGTATGGAATGTTGATTCTAGAAGATGTCTTAGTAGTCCTCACCATTTTTGTTAAATAATGTATCAATAATTGTAATGAGGACTTATTTGGGTGTGGATATTGTCTAGATGGCAATATCTGTATTTAAACTCACAGTTTATATGTTGTAATTTTTTTCTGTACCATGTTATTGACGACTCAAAATGGGTGATGTATACCTATTTTGGGGGTGTCACAGTTGGTATCAGAGCTTAGGGATATGATCTCTGGCGGAGATCGGGGAATAAAACTAGGAGGGGAGAGACGAGTAAATCCTTCGCTAGTGTATCCTACCTAAGCTTATTTGTTGGTTGGTCATAATATAGGGGTATTCACTAATAAAAAAATGGTCATTTGTGATGGCTAAAATCCATCACAAAAAGTAGGAAAACAATCACGAAAGGTTTACGTGATGGCTTTAATCATCACAATGGCCGTCTTGTATACGCCCATCATGAAAGGTTTTACATGATGATTTTGGCAATCACGCAAATGCTTAGTACTTTTGTGATGATTAATACAATCACAGTAACATATAATCTATTGTGATTGTCAAAGTCATCACAAAAAAAACAAGACTTTAGGGATCAAATGTAAGAACGTGAATCTACGTATAATTTTTTTCACTATATTAATTGTATCAAATGATACTTCTAGGATTCGAACCCTCTCCCATTTGCAAACTAAATAACGAGTATTATCACTACACCAAAGTCCAGATCATGATTATAATTTTAAAATAAAATATAAAAGGAAACATATGTGAGCTGACTTATTAAACAAAATTACTTCCACATAAGATTTGGTGATTGCAATGGCAGTTACAAATACTTTATAATGATGGTAAAATTAGTCATCATTAAGAGCCATCATATATTTTATTTTTTTGTAATGGCTTGAAAATTCCATCATAAAATACCTTCTTTTTGTAATTGCAAATAAAAGTCGTCACAAAAATCTATCTTTTTAATGATTGTCACGACCGTCATAAAATATTGTTTTGATTATTTCTTATATTAAAATATTAGTGATAGCTTAAATGCAATCACAAAAAGGGTATATCTATAAGTGATGACTTAGTGCGTCACAAAAGAAAATTTATTTTGCGTGAAAAATTGGTGTGATTGACATGTCCATCACAATTATAATACATTGATGGCAAGATTAGTCATCACTAAGAGCCATCATATATACTATTATTTTGTGATTGCTTAAAAAGTCCATCACAAATTACTATCTTTTGTGATTGTTTTTAAAAACTGTCACAAAATTCCATCACGTATTCTTGTTTTTCTAGTAGTGATTATGTGATTTGTTAATCTGTTTAATTAACCCTTGTTATATGGCAGTATTTAAGAATGGCAACCGAGAATGTTAACAGTGGAGTAAATGAGACCGTGGAGACGCCTGCAACAGGCTGGCAATGTTCCTCCTGTGAACAACACCATTGATCAGACGATGAACGACGCAATGTTTAGAAGCTTTTTGCAGTTCATGCAAAATCAGACAAGGGAGACTCGTGTTCAAAATACAGGAGGAAATGATAATAACGCACAGTTGGTCACAGCCAAGCAGTTCAAAGAGTTGGGACCACCGTAATTCTGGGGAAAGCCGGATCCGATTAAGGCGGAGACGTGGGTCAAGCAAATTACCAAGATATTCGACGTCTTGGGATGCACGGAGGAACAGAAGGTTCCATTCGCCACTTTTATCTTCCGTAATGAGGAAGATTACTAGTGGGAATCTGTGAAGCGTACCCATCCTGCCGCACTTAGCATATCTTGGGAGACGTTTCAGAAACTGTTCAATGATAAGTACTTTCCTGAAAGTATTCGTCATATGAAGGAAGTGGAGTTTATTAGACTGGAGCAGAATAACATGACGGTATCCCAATACGAGGTGAAGTTCCCGGAGTTATCCAGGTTTGCACCTCATTTGGTGGTAAATGAGGAACGTATGACGCGGATGTTTCTGAGACGTTTGAATCCCGACATACGTCAGTAATCTCATTTTTCATAAATTTTCTCTCTATTCAGATGTTGTCAACAAGGCTCAATTGTTAGAGCGAGATAACGAGTACGTTCAACCGATGGACCATAACCAGGATCATACCGATGACATCACCATTAACAACGATAACCAAATGGAGAAAGAAGAATACTGCATAAGAACTAAGAACCACTCCGGAGGTAATCATGGCCATGAGAATAAAGAAGCGAGTCGAGGAGATTTTAAAAAGAGAAGGTACAACAACGCTAATGCAAAGACGCCAAGACCAAAGAAAGAATCGGTTCTATGGGGAGAACGACCACCGGTCAGATCGCTATAAATGCGGGAAAAGGGATATATCACCCAAACCGGCCCACAATAGTTCAAGGTATATTATAATCAGGGAAAGGAAGGACATATCGCTTGAGATTGTCTTGATAGAATAAACCAAGTCCGTGGGGGACGGTGACTCAAAAGGTTGTCCCGAAAAAGTCAAAATAAACGGATCCCCGGAAGAGCGTTTGTTGTGGATCGGTCAAAATGCGAGAACCCAAACGAGGTGATCACGGTAAGCTAATCATTAATTCTTGCGAAGTTTATACCTTATTTGATACCGGTGCTACCCATTCATTTATCTCTTCTACTTGTGCTCATTGTTTAAACTTGACTCCAGAGAAATTAGACTTTGATTTATCTGTGAAGACTCCATTAGGAGAAACTTTCATTACATCCACTATTTATAAATCTTGTTTGATCCAAGTTGGTACCATCACATTACCTGTTGACCTTATCTCTTTAAAGATACTTGCATTTGACGTGATTTTAGGGATTGATTGATTAACTACTCATCATGCCAAAATTGATTATTTTCGTAAGGTTGTTAGTTTTCATATTCCTAAACAACCCGTTGTTCGAATTCAAGCAACTAAGCCATTAAAATTAATCACTGTTATATCAAGCCATAAAGCCATTCGTTTATTAAAAAACGGATGTCAAGCTTTCTTAGCCCATGTTATGGATTTGAATAAAGACACGCCGATTTAAATAATATTCTGTTGTTATTGACTTTCTTGAAGAACTTTCCTGGCCACCCCGTAACGTGAAGTCAATTCTTTATCGATCTTGAACCCGGTACAAAGCCCATTTCTAAAACCCCATATCGAATGGCTCCTATTGAACTTCAGAGTTAAAGGTCCAACTACAAGAGTTGTTGGACATCGCTTTCATTCATCCTAAGACATCTCCCAGGGTGCTCCTGCTTTATTTGTAAAGAAGAAAGATGGGAGTATGCGACTTTGTATTGACTATCTGAATTAAATCATGTCATTATCAAGAATAGGTATCCGCCACCTCGTATTGATGACCTATTTGACCATTGCAAGGAGCATAATTCTTTTCAAAATCGATCTTCATTCGGATATCATCAAATCAAGATTAGAATCGAGGATATTCCAAAGATCGCCTTCGTAACTCCCCAGATGGGCATTATGAATTCTTAGTCATGTCTTTCTTGATTGACTAATGCTCCTCAAGCGCTTTCATGGATATGATGAACCGAGTATTCAAGGACTATTTAGATCATTCGTTCGTTGTTGTCTTTATTGATGACATTCTCATATATTCCAAAAGTCGTGAAGATCATGAGCACCATTTGAAGCTGGTACTCTAAAGGCTTTGTGAAAACAAGCTATACGCTAAGTTGAAGAAATGCGAGTTCGCTCGAGGAAGTAGCATTCCTTGGGCACGTGGTGTCAAAACATGGAGTATCATTGACCCAAGAAAGATCAAGCAATACAAAGTTGGGAGCAATGAGAAGACTTTGATCAAGACGAAGCTCGGGCTTAATGAGTTATTATCGGAGATTCGTGGAAGGATTTTCTCGAATCGCTACTCCATTAACTCAACTAACTCGGAAGGATACAAAATTGCATGGAGCGAGGAATGTGAGAAGAGTTTCCAAGAGCTTAAGAGGAGACTCATTTCGCACTGCTCTAATAATACCATCCGATTCGATGGATTTCTTATCTACAATGATGCTTCGTGCAAAGGTTAGGATGTGTTCTCATGCAACGTGGAAAAGTTATAGCTTATGCCTCGACAACTTAAAGATTATGAGAGGAATTATCCTACTCACGATCTAGAGTTAGCGAGCAATGCTTTTCGCTTAAAGATCCGGAGGCACTATCTATACGGGGAGAAAGTGGAGATATATTCAGACCATAAAAGCCTCGAATATTTCTTCACCTAAAAGGAACTTAACATGAAACGAATGCGATGTTGTTAACACAAAGGCCCATTTTGTGTGATTTACAAAAGATGAAGGTAGAATTCAAGACTTCGGGGACCCATGCAAGTGTCGCTCTCCAATATGTTGGGATGAGGTAGGTGAAGCAACATTGTTGGGACCCGAGTTGGTACGTATGACTATAGAAAAGATCCAAATGATTCGACAACGTATACAAACGGCACAGGATCGACAAAAGAGTTATGCGGATCTTCATCGAAAGGACGTGGAATTTAGTATTGGGGATCATGTATTATTGCGTGTGGCTCCATGGAAGGGAGTTACAAAATTTGGGAAGAGAGGAAAGCTCAATCCACGATTTATTGGTCCATTTTAAATTCTTGATCGAGTAGGAAATGTAGCCTATAGACTCGCGTTACCTCCAAGTATGTCTCGTATTCATAATATTTTTCACATATCCGTGCTTCGTAAATATGTGAAAGTCCCGAACCACGTTATTGAGTTAGAACCGGATGAAATAGCCGAAGACTTAACATACGAGGAGGTACCTGTCAAGATCTTGGATAGGAAGGAGCATGTCCTACGCACAAAGGTCATACCACAAGTCAAAGTTTTGTGGAGGAACCATGCTATAGAGGAAAAGACCTGGGAGTTGGAAACGGAAATAAAAGCAAGGTATCCTCATCTTTTCGAAATACCAGGTACGTACGTCAATTTCGAGGATAAAATTTCATAAGGAGGGGAGGTTGTAAGACCCCAACTTATTATTAATGAAATTAAATTTTTTCTATTTATTTTTTTTAAATAATAAGGATTGATGTGTTTAATATGATTAGTTATGGGTAAAATGCGAAAATATCTTAAATAAGCAGGTGGTTATAAAATATTCATATTTTATCGGGGAATATTCGTTTGGTCGTGGAATATTCTTGCTGTCGGGGAATATTCGTACAACGGCGCAACCTTGTGTGGGCCCCATAACGGAAAGCGATTGGATGAAGAAAACGACAAATATAAGTTGTTTATAAATAACGGCGTAGTTATTATCGTTAATACTGTTGAAATACTCGGTGGTTAAAACACAAGAAGACACTCAGATTACACTAATTATTGATTCTTACGTAAGAAGGCATTACTCAATAATTGTTACGATAATTATCGCTCAATATTTTATTTTATTGATTCAATAATTGTTTGCGTTGATATTTTATATTACCGTTGTTTCAATAATTGTCACTACACATAGATTTTCATTATCGGATCAATAATTCATATTATTTGAATAATATTATTAGAAAGCAATATTGGCAATGTCTAGAAAGTTACATCTCAAGGAGAGGTTAGGTCATCTAATCATGGCCAAGAAGGAGAAATCCTTATCGGAAAGCCCCTCTTTCTAAAGAATCACGGTTGTGCGATATTGTGATTCTCAGAATATTATTTGTGAATAATTAATTATTGATTTATATGATGAGGAAAATGTTGATTTTATGTGGATATAGATGGAGAAATTTTTTAATGTGACAATTGTTGAAAATTAATATTTTATCTTTTTCTGATAAAATAATTCATTTAAATATATTATTATATTTTAATAATATAATAATAGTGATATTTTTACAATGAATGTGGGATATATGAGTATATGAGGAGGAAGAGTATTTTTGTTGCAATAAATGTTAAAAACATGTTAAATATGTCGGTGGACCCCATTTCTTGACTGAAATTTGTTTATAGCTTGTAAAATCGCCCGTTTATGGATTTCGGTCAATTTCTGTTTGCAATTTGGAAAAACTTTCTTCTGTAAAGTTGTAGAGAATGGAATTTCCTATGAAAAAGAAATATGGTTCGAATTTTTCTGATAAAAGGGCTATTTATTATGGATTATTGAAGTTTCGTAGTTCTAAAATAATTGATTTGTGGAAGTTTTAATTATTTTTAATATGAAAAACGTTTTTTGTCATTATTGTGGGTATTGCATGTGATGTAAATGGCTAAATTCAGATCTAAGAAAGTGGGCGTAAGAAATTTGATTATATATATTAATATTTTATTAAATTTTCTGCTTTGGTGTTCTATGGATTTTCCTATAAATAGGGTGCTTAGGTTAGAATTGAAACTCACACCAGAAACTAAAGTTTTCTCTCTCTTTCTCTCTCTATATATTGAGTGTATTCTTGTGAGTATTTTGATACTTTGAGTGTTGTTATACTACATGCAAGTTTCCTTCAAAGACTATATTCAAATTCCAAATGTAAGACTGCTCTTTTCAAGGTAAGGATATTTTTTTTAAAAAAATGATATTATTTCTTTCAATATCATTATGCCATAATATTGGGAGTATTTTTCTTGTGAAATTCTTGTCTTATAGTGTCGGGGTTACTATTCACATATACGACACTATTCACGTATACGACACTATTCAAAGAAAAATTAAATTTTTGTTTTTCGTCCTAAATATTGATTATGGATACTAGCTTTGATTGTATCCATGTTTCGATCATTCTTGAATTTTACTTCACTTTGATTATTTATGAGGTATTTTTGGACATGGATAAACCGAAATACGAATCCTTAATATTTATTCTTTTGTTTCACTAGATTCGCTTTCTTTTTAAAATATTTTTCATCATCCTCGATCCTAAAATGATATTATTGAATATCTTTGGCTCAGTAGTGCAAAGATAAATGATTTTATAATGAATATCTTTGGCCCGTAGTGCAAAGATGAACATGTGTTGAGATGAACATGACTGACTAATGAATATCTTTGGCCTGTAGTGCAAAGATGAATATTTGATTCAAGATATATATTGATTGATGTTACAGGGATAAAATATTGATGATGGACTTTTAAATTCATAGATAGTAGTAGATTTCATTCTCTACGTAACTCTTCTATGAATTACATTATTTCCGTTGCGAATATTGATCTTAAACTTGTTGTTTATTATATTTTATCAGATTTTTCCCTATTGAAGACTAACGATAATTTGTTCTATATTATCTTAGTCATAATATTCTTTACTGGGCTAGTTGAGCTCACTCTTTTCCTTTTTGTTCCATTTTTTTTCTCAGGAGGCGAGAATGTAGCGAGTACTAGTCGGGGTATGGAATATTGATTCTAGAAGATGTCTTAGTAGTCCTCACCATTTTTGTTAAATAATGTATCAATAACTGTAATGAGGACTTATTTGGGTGTGGATATTGTCTAGATGGCAATATCTGTATTTAAACTCACAGTTTATATGTTGTATTAATAAAGTTGTAATTTTTTTCTGTACCGTGTTATTGACGACTCAAAATGGGTGATGTATACCTATTTTGGGGGTGTCACAGTTGGTATCAGAGCTTAGGGATATGATCTCTAGCGGAGATCGGGGAATAAAACTAGGAGGGGAGAGACGAGTAAATCCTTCGCTAGTGTGTCCTACCTAAGCTTATTTGTTGGTTGGTCATAATATAGGGGTATTCACTACTAAAAATATGGTCATTTGTGATGGCCAAAATCCATCACAAAAAGTAGGAAAACCATCACGAAAGGTTTACGTGATGGCTTTAAGCATCACAATGGCCGTCTTGTATACTCCCATCATGAAAGGTTTTACATGATGATTTTGGCAATTACGCAAACGCTTAGTACTTTTGTGATGATTAATACAATCACAATAACATATGAAAGATTACAAGAATACTATGAAACATAAAAGGAAAGATATGACCTTAGAGGAGTTAATTGTTCATATTCGTATTGAGGAAAAGAACAGAAATTTAGATAAAACTGCCAAAGCCAAAGAGATGTCTTCCAAAGCAAATTTGGTTGATGATCGCAAACCTCGTCACCCGTTCAACAAATATCCTAAACACGGGCATAAGTATAACCCCGGTCCAAAGGCAAAACCGAATCAGTTCAAACCCAAAACCTCAAAACCTAAAGGTGATTGTTTCGTGTATGGAAGGCCAGGTCATTATGCTGCTCAATGCAAGTTCAAAAAGGGAAATAACCAGTCTGTTCCTCCGAGAGCTAACTTAGCTGAGGCAGACAATACTATTGTGGCAAAGAGGCATGGGAAGTGGATTCTGGAGCTACCAAACACATTTGTGCGAATCGTGGTGCATTCATCTCTTACACTCCTCTTGAGGGAAAAGATGAACATGTATACATGGGCGATTCGAGGCCTGCACCAGTGTTGGGTAAAGGGAAAATAAATTTAAAATTGACTTCTGGGAAAATCCTCTCTCTTACCGATGTGCTTCATATTCTCGAGATTCGCATAATCTCGTGATCTGGCTTGGGATACTTGGGAAAGTTGGGGTTAAGGTTATGTTTGAATCTGATAAGGTAGTATTAACCAAAAATGGGGTGTTTGTGGGAAAAGGGTATCTTAATTCTGGCTTATTTCATTTGAATGTACTTGAACTCATAAATAATAATGCTAGTACTTTTTTTGCTTACTTGGTTGAGTGTGATGATATTTGGCATGCTAGATTAGGCCATGTGAATTATTCTTATATAAAAATAATGAAAAATTTGGGAATTTTAAAAGATGTTAAAATTTCAAATACCAATAAATGTCAAGTGTGTGTGGAAGCAAAAACTACTAAAAAGACATGTAAACCAGTACTAGTTAGAGAATCTGAACCTCTCTGTTTAATTCATTCAGACTTAGGTGATATGTCTAGAAATACTTCTAGAGGTGGGAAAAATTATTATGTGACCTTTATAGATGATTATTCTAGACATACTAAAGTTTACCTTCTTAGAAATAAAAATGAAACTGAAGATAAATTTCTTGTTTATAAGGCCGAAGTTGAAAATAAATTAGAAAAGAAGATTAAAAGACTCAGGTCCGATAGAGGTGGAGAATATGACTCTGGACCCCTTAGTAAATATTCTGAAGAACAAGGAATTATACATGAGGTAACACCTCCTTATTCTCCAGAATCTAATGGGGTTGCTGAAAGAAAGAATAGAACACTAAAAGAAATGATGAATGCTATGTTAGTAAGTTCTGGGGCTCCACCGAATTTGTGGGGGAGCTCTTCTTTCTGCTTGTCACTTGCAAAATAGAATCATTTATAAGAAAACTGAAAAAATACCTTATGAGCTTTGGGAATATCATTTACCTAACTTGAAATACCTTAAAGTGTGGGGGTGTCTTGCTAAGGTAATGCTACCTGACCCTAAAAAAAGGAAAATTGGTTCTAAAACTACTGATTGTTTGTTTATTGGTTATGTTGAACATAGTGCTGCATACAGATTTCTTGTTTTGAAAAGTGATGTATTAGATCATAACATAATCATTGAGTCAAAGAATACTGATTTCTTTGAAAATATTTTTCCTTTGAAATCTAAAGTGGATCAACCAGTAGCAGAGCTTCCTACGAGCTCTTATATAGTTCCAATTAAGGAATCTGAAATTGAACCAAGGAGGAGTAAGCGTACTAGAAAACCCACTAATCTGGGAGACGACTTTTTTACGTTTCTCTTAGATAATGACCCATTAACTTTTAAAGATGCAGTTTCTTCTCCCGATACTCCTTTTTGGAGAGAAGCCATAATTAGTGAAATTGAGTCTATTATGGTTAATCACACTTGGGAATTAGTGGACCTTCCTCCTGGTTCTAAATTTATTGGTTGTAAATGGATTTTTAAAAGGAAATTAAAACCCGACGGATCAATTGATAAATTTAAGGCTAGGCTTGTTGCTAAAGGTTATAAACAAAAGCAAGATCTTGACTTTTTTGAGACTTATTCACCTGTTGCAAGAACTTCATCCATTAGAGTTTTAATTGCTCTAGCCGCTATTAAAAATTTAATAATTCATCAAATGGATGTTAAAACTGCGTTTCTTAATGGAGATTTAGAAGAGGAGATTTATATGGACCAACCTGAGGGATTTATTTCCTTAGGCAATGAGCATAAAGTTTGTAAATTAGTCAAATCTTTATATGGTCTTAAACAAGCTCCTAAACAATGGAATGATAAATTTGATAGTGTGATGACTTCTAATGGATATATAATAAATGATGGAGATAGATGTATATATACCAAATTTAATAATGAGAATTATGGTGTTATTGTATGTCTTTATGTGGATGACTTGCTTATTTTTGGAACCAAAATTGATGTTATATATGAGACTAAAAATATGTTATCTGCTAAATTTGATATGAAAGACTTGGGAGAAGCAAATGTTTTTCTCGAAATTAATTTGAGAAAAATGTGTAATGGGTATATGATTTCTCAAGATCATTATGTGGAAAAAATGCTTAGGAGATTTGGACATTATAATGTTAATCCTGTTAGTACTCCGTATGATTCTTGTTTACATTTAAAAAAACATGAGGGACCTAGTGTATCTCAATCTGAGTATGCCCAAATCATAGGTTGCTTAATGCATCTTATTAATTGCACAAGCCTGATATATCTTATGCAGTTAATAGACTCAGCATATACACTCATAATCCAAATAAGGATCATTGGACTACTTTATGTAGAGTACTCAAGTATCTGCGATGTACTATTGGATTTGGCTTGTATTACTGTGGTAATCCTGCAGTTCTTGAGGGCTATAGTGATGCCAATTGGATCTCTGATTCAGATGAAATCAAATCCACGAGTGGCTACATATTTACCTTAGGAGAGAGGAGCAGTTGTCTTGAAGACTTCTAAATGCATCAGTATAGCTCGCTTCTACTATGGAGTCTCGAGTTTATCGCCTTAGAAAGGCGTGTTCAAGCAGTGGCTCGTAAATCTTTTAGGAAATATTCCTTTGTGGACGAGACCAGTTCCATCTGTGTCTCTACATTATGATTGCCAAGATGCTATAGGCAGAGCTAAGAATAAGAGCTATAATGGCAAGAGTAGGCATATACGCCTAAGACATAATATTGTGAGACAATTACATGTGACGGGGATTATATCCCTTAATTTTGTTAGGTCGAGTTAAATCTTGCGATCCTCCGACAAAGCCACTAAGCAAGAGGCTAGTGAGCAATACATCGAGGGGGATGGGACTACTGTCTATTACAGAAATCAACAGTGATGGTAACCCAACCTATATGAATGGTAATCCGAGGAAGTAGGTTCATATGGGTAACAACAAATCACTGGTTGATTGGTTGAGACACTATCTATTTTATAAATATTTGAGTTCATCCCTATGGTGTAGGATAGTGTAATTCTACAGTGTTAGAGGTTGAGTTATATACTCTTAATGTTTTCCATAGTCCTATTGGGTGATATGTTTAACTGTAGAACACATTTGATGGAAACACCTATATGAGTGTAGAGGTGGGGCCGCCTCTTATGAAAACAAGACAGATTATCTAGAGCGCTCATGAACTCCAGGTATGGCGCAAGACCAAAATGTGCCAAATCGCGTTGAACAACTTCTATTAAAGTTTGTAGTGTGAGTAATATGACTACTGATTCATAATAAGGAAGAAGGTTCATAGAAATTTTCATTTCACCAAATTCCTATGAATCAAGTCCTATTCATTCTATACATTGGTTCATAGTCCAAAAGACACTAGTGTTAACGCACTGCATTCTTATATTTCTTACTCAAGTTATTTTATTTTTACTTTGTAATATGTGAGGAATTGTTGTATTTTATGTTAAATATTACAAAGTTAAAGGTTTTAAACGGATGCTTAATTTTGGGATATTAAGTGTTTACCGTTTATATACCAACGGCTGATTAATTTTGGGGATATAAATATTGTTTCCGTTTGGGCATTAATCATCTTACCGTTTGGGGATATTAATTCTTTTTCCGTTTGGCGTTTGAGATATTTTACGCATTAAAATTTTCAGCAGTAAAAGTTGGACATATTACCGTTGCTATTTCTCTATATAAATAAGGCCGAGTACTATTTGTGAAAAGGGTACTTGACTACCACTGTTTAGAAAACCAGTTGCTGACATAAAGCTAACCTTATAGCTTTCTTTTGTTCAATTGCTAGCATTATTATATAGTAACCAAGCGCTGTCACTTCAAAATTCTATCCCATACACATTATATATATTGTTGCTGCCAATCTTCATATATAGAAACACTATCATTGGTACTTTTACTTTATATATATATATATATATATATATATATATATATATATATATTTAGTTTTCTTTTTACACATATATTATATACATTGAATATATATATATATATATATATATATATGGTACAATCTTTGAGTTTGAGTAAAAAAAAATTAGAAGTTGTTTCTGGTCATTTAACTATTTCAAGTGCTGATTAGTTGGGTGAATAATAGTTGAATCCCAGAGTGTGATTTTTATCAAAATGACCTTAAGACTTGTAAAAGCTTCTCCGAAAAGGCAAAATTTCAACTTAAGGATAGTGCACTGCACGCTTCTGCTCAAAATTATTCGCTCTAAATCGATAAGTTTATTTCTGCCCTTCTTTATAGTTGAATCCTATATTTTATTCATATTTATCCAACAATATCATCATATGGATTAGTTCCAATTAAGTTGTTGAACAGATTGTTGAGAGAAGTGGATATGAAAATGGTCATTGTCAATTTCACGCTGACTAAGATTTACGTATGTAGTAGTACAGTGCTT
Organism: Panax quinquefolius; assembly: GCA_020205615.1. Taxonomy (NCBI): domain Eukaryota; kingdom Viridiplantae; phylum Streptophyta; class Magnoliopsida; order Apiales; family Araliaceae; genus Panax; species Panax quinquefolius. The sequence goes on along the minus strand of CM035153.1, from coordinate 164,691,633 downwards.
TGTCCACTACCAAGCTACGCATGCAACTAGGTTATTTGGAAGTAAGAAATGAATGTACAACATGCAGGTAGGGACGGATTTAGGAATATATTTTCAATCTGATCAGTTAGTTAACCCTTTTGACAAATTAACAGTCGGCTTAGCCAAAACAACAGTAACATTAGCTTAATTCCTTGACTGGACTATTCTCTGAATCAACAAAATAAAATTGAGTTGTACTCCTTTTTCAATACACATACAAAAAGAGAGATTAAAATATCATGTTACAAATACATATGGACATGCTAGTATAAATATATTAATTATATACTTTTAGATACTGATGAATGACTAAAGATGGCTCAAGCAATAACAAAAATATAAACAAACTACTATCATATAAAAACTTTTTCACAACTTAATTAAGATGAACATTAATTTGTGGTTTTGGTGCTCCATAACTTGTCAATTTATTGGTTTAAATAGTTGGTAGTTTCTCGGAACAAAAAGTCAGCCGGGAGCAGCCACCATCTTATGTTGGGTGTGTCCAAATTCCACTACAAACTGTGTTTATAAGTAAAAAATTTGTGCTATATTCGGCGCCCAACTCCCTCCCTGCCAAAATCTTTATCTTCAATTTAATCATTTGCTTCCCAAATCTTTATCTTCTTCATATATATATATATATATATATATATATATTGTCTTGTGGCCAACTTATTTTTTGTCAGCCACATAAATGTCAAATCAATACATCTTAAAATGTCAAACAAATGTCTCTCTCTCTCTCTCTCTCTCTCTCTCTCTCTCTCTTATGCTTTTGAACAAAAATATTACTCCCTCTCTCTCTTCCGGAAGAAAGTTTTATTTATAAATATTAAAGTTATATATTTATTTTTAAAAATAATGAGTTAGTTAATTTAATTTTGATGATATGATAAATGAAGTATGGTGACAAATTTATGGATATCATTCACTTTGAATTACTATTGCTCTTAATTATATACCCTTTTTGTGGAACAATTATTTTATTTTAATTTGAAAGTGAAGGTGTATTAAACTTAAAACATTGAAAAAGTCTAGGGCGACCAGAAATGTGGCGGCATTCTAGCGACTGGATTTTTTTTTTTTTTTTTAATATATCTCAAATAATTTATAAAATTTATTGGAACTAGAATTTTTACATAATAAAATGATTTATAAGACTGTACAGACATATTTTTTACATATATTCAAATGACATCCAAATCACTTTATTCTGTAAAAATTCCAATTTCAATAAATTTTATAAATTATTTAAAAGATATTAAAAAAAAATAATAATAATCGGTCACTAGAATTTCGCCCATCCCGGTCGCCCCAGAAGCTCTCTAAAACATTTAGACGACTCGGAAGTCAAAATTGACGTAGATTTGTCAAAGTGAGTAATGAGTGGCTGATCAGCATGCAAACAAGTCATGAGCCACATTAAGAATCTAGTGGTACAACGCATCTACTGTGTATGCATGCGATATTGTCCGTATCATTTTCACGTACGTACGTGGAAATAATAATGAGGTTTTAGTTTCATAGTAAAAATGATGGTTTCATAACCACACACACACACACACACACACACACATATATATATATATATATATATATATATATATATATATATAGAGTTCTATCCACAATAATCGGTTATTGTGGAACAATTTTTTTAATCTGTTAAAATTTCGACTGAAATAAAAAAAATTAATAAGTCAAAAAAATAATTACTCCACAACAATATGTGAATATATATATAAGATGAGGATTGAATTTCGTATAAGATGAGGATTGAATTTCGATGGATCTAATTTTATCTCTTCATCATTCACTAAAATGTCATATGTAAACTATAGTAATTGGTGTTACTGGTCATCACACTCATGACTCGCCCACCTTCCCTAAACACATCATTCACCTATTGAATCCAAGGATTTCGAAATAATCAAACCATAAATATATGAGGAATGATGATTTACATTTTATCCTGTACTAGTATTTGGTGGTACCCAATAGGTGTATAAATTATGTGAAATAAAATAAAATTTAAAAAATTAAATAAAAAGAAAAAAAATAATATAAAAAATATAAAATAGTAATTTAGTTAAAAAAAAAAGCAAAAAACTCCCCACAAATTCACCAAGATGCTCAGGGGGACTGCTTTATAATAAGAGAGATCAGAATAGAAAATTTTAATATATATATATGATAAATTTTACTTATATGTGTTGGGATATTTTACATGAATCTCATATCAGATAAATTCAAGAGCATAGATGGGTTAATAAGTATGATGTAACATCAACCTAATAGGTTAACCTTTTAGGTAAGGAGGTGATCCAACATGTTTATTGGGCTAGTCTACACATGTGTGTGATGAATTGATTTAGTATGGATCGTGCAATTCCGTTATAACTCGTATCAACTCTCATGGTCGATGGGCCCAAGTATCAGGTTGACACTCCAGGGTGGCGTATCATTCGCATGCCGCGTGTTACTCAATTTGCACGATGGAGCAAATAGAGATAAATGAGGTGGAGCACAAGATGATCACTTATGCGTTTGGCACCACGCAGTGAATCATGATTTAAATCGAGTGAAGCAGGTTCAGGATGATTTTAGAAAAAGTTGTTTAGGGTGAAGGGTTCACATGGAGCAAGTTTGCCTCGGGCATGGTGGAGTAGTATTAGAGTCGAGCAGAGCCCCTGAAGGACTCAAAGGAGGTGTGCTTAATTGTGAGACCCCAGATTTTATCAATAAAGATTTAAATTTTGTCGAAATAATTTTTTAATATTATGGTGTGAATTTAAGATAATATTATAGTTGTGGGTAGTATTTGTAAATTTTGCAAAGTATGCAAGTGGTTATATTATATTCGATTGGTGGGGAATATTCGGTTTAGCGAGGAATATTCGTGCAACTACTCAATCATTAGTGGACCCTACAAATGTAATTATTGTTTGGATTGAGAAAAAACAAAAAAATATTTTATTGAAATAACTATGGAAGTTTTACCGTGGATACCGTTGAACTACTTTCAGTAGTAAAAGTACGATGTCGTGTGGTTGCATAGTAAGACACCAGTATTGATCATCGATGCTTATGTGAGAAGTCACTCGGTTTGATTCCATTATCATCGATTAATAATATGAATTATTATAGCGATAATGACGTTTTGTTTTATTCGTATTATTAACGTAATAAAATGTAAACATTTTTTATATAAAAATGTATTACTTTATTAAAGTTATTCTATAAATAGAATATATTATATTTTATTATGCATAGTGTTGCGTAGTATTTTTTGCATAGTGTTGCATAGTGTTTGCATAGTAAAATGTTTTTATATAAATAGAATATATGATATTTTATTTAAAAGATTTTGCTTTAAATATGGATCGTCGATTAAAGTAAATCAATCTGGATCGCTTATTGGATTAATTACTATGCATTCTATTTTCCTATAAATAAGCTCATTCCTTCATTATTTTCTTACTTTAATTCAATCAAACTCTGAGAGAAAATTATAGAGAAGCTATAGAGAGAAAATCTATGTATGTAAAGAAGTTAAGAGTATTACGGTACTTCACTACTTTGATATCCAAAGGTCTTTTTACTACGTAAGGGATATTATTTGTTGTACCCGTAAGTGGTGTTATTCTTTCTTATTCATGAAGAGAACTTCATTATTCCATTCATTATTATTCATTGGAATAACTCAGTAAAAGTGGCATACCCTATACATAACTTTGTGATACGCACAAGATACCCTATACTTGGTGAAATCCTTATATTATTCCATTCTTATTTATTCTATTAGAATAACTCAGATATCTTAATCCCCTATACTTGGTGATCTTCTTCTCATATTCCATTCTTTATTATTCTCGCTGGAATATCACGTGCGTGTGTTTTACACCGGACACAGTTCCATTGTTTATTATTCCGCATTTATTATTACATTTGGAATATCTGTCTCGTGTGTTTACAACGACCGGTTCCATTGTTTATTATTATTCAAAGATTTATTATTCATTTGGATCATCCCGTTTGTGAATTTCACCCCGACCGGTTCCGTTATTTTTATTCTGTTGGAATAACCTGCCTATGTGAAGTACCGCATGCACGGTGATTTCTTTTGTTGTTCCATTCTTTATTATACCCAAATGGTTAAAACTTTGACTTCTATACTCCATGAAATTAGTAGAATATCTTTGATATTTGCGTTTCATCCATAGATCTTTTCATGGAAATATTCTTCCGATTATTCTTGAATTTTACTCTACAAAACAATGATCATGTTGACAATTTGGATGTTAATAATTCTGGATTAAATAATTCTTGAACTTGTTTTATTGAATTATTATGTCATTGTCATCATCCTCATGTTATATTATGTTATCTTTGGCTTACGTGCATAGATGAAACTTAGTATGATTATGACCTGGGATCATTCTAAGATAATCATGGCTTGATATAAATGATGTGACAAAAGTCCTCGTTGGCTGTAATGCGTTGATAGATAGTTTTGGTATGATTATGACCGGTGATTCTAAGATAGTCATGACCATTGATAATTTGATGAAAATCCTTGGCCGTGGTACATGGATGATTAGATATTGTGGTTTATTCATTAAACCGAGTCTTAGTGATAAAATTGATGAAAACCTTTTAAAACCTAAAAGATAGTAGACTTTATTTTCTACTTGACTCTTTTAATGGATCGTATATTCCGCTGCAGATTAAACCGGTTGTCTATTGTATTTTATCGCTTTAACATCACTGAGGGCTAATGATAATTTATTCTCGCATTATCTTAGTCATAATATTTCTTCTTGATAGTTGAGCTCACCTTTTTCTTTCACCGTTTCTTGTGAAATGAGAACATAAATTTGACGAGCCTCGGGAACGAGTAATGGTCCGAGGATAAGATTAGTAGTCCTCACTATTCCGTAAAATAAAGTGATAATAGTTGTAATGGGGACTCCTTTTGAGTTTGTATAATATCTAGTAGACAATATTTGTATTCAAACTCACGCTTTATATCGTATTATTACACCGACATTTATGTTAAGTAAGTTGTATTTTAATTTATGTATAATACGTAAGTGGCGTCCCAAGATGGGTGACGTATACCTAATTTTGGGAGCGTCACATTAATGGTGTGACTACTCTAGTATAATATTTGTGATGTATATTCAAGTGAATGGTGTTGAGATATTTTACATGAATTTCACTTCAGATAAATTCAAGAGTATATATGAGTTTATAAGTATAGTAGAGTCTCAACCTAATAGGTTAAAAGTGATTTAATATGTTTATTAGACTAATCTATACATGTATATGATGAATTAATATGGGATGAATCGTTTACTTCAAAGAATTTGACCGCAAATAGTGAAAGGACAGTACACATTACTTTCGGGTCAATGTAAAATTTAGGAATGCTTTTTTTTAAAGACATCATTTTTGCCTTAATTTTTTCCTAATTTACTAAAGAAAAAAAATAAAAAATAATCTCAAACAACTGTTTAATGCATCATTATGCAGAAAAGGTAAAAGTAGTGCTGAAAATATACATGCATGCATGGGACATATTAGGGTAATTAAAAAAATTCCAATTAATTATCGTTATTATTGTTGTTGGTATTAAAAACCGATTATTATTATTATTTTCACTTAATTACAAATTTGGAGAGCCAAATGTCGGCCTAATACATTTGTAGGCAATCCAAGCTGACCTAAAAGGGTAGAGGTTTTTTCCAACTCATAATTCATGATTAGTACTAGTAGTACTAGGGAGTAATTAGTATGAAGTGAACATCATATTAAGTTCACTTTATAATTAATATTATGTTGATATACAGACAAAAAAGCTACTTTTATATTTGTGTATCAATAATATATTGAACATAAAATAAACTTATCATAAATTTCATTTTATACTAATCGAATCCGTACTAGTATATTTGAATAATCTAATCTTATCCCCATCTTTCAACAAAAAATTTTGAAACAATCAACTACAATATATGTTGAGTGGATGCTGGTGGGATCTTCCGCACCATAGGTGCAGAAATAAGTCAAATAATTAAGACCATGCTAGTATCCATAAAGCCATACATTTACTTTTAAATAGAAAGTCAACTTTGATACATAATTAATAAGCGCAAGAAATCTCATATTTTCAATTAAGTGTTGATTTTGGTGTTTGAAAGGGATGAACATCAAACTAGATAGAAAACTTAACTCTTAATTATATAAACTTAGGAAATTAATATTGTTGGGTCATGATATTTTTTTTCATTGGGCCGGGTAGATCGGACTTACTCATTTAATTAATCTATTGGGCCTTTATTATTGAACCAATGAAAGTCATTTAGTTCAGCTTATCCTATTATTTCTATTTTGACTTATAAGGCAAGCCTGATTCGGTGGATCGATCCTTTGGACATTTTAATATCTATTATTTTGACTTGAATGATGAAAAAACATGACGGTTGACTAGAGAACCTCACCATGCATTAATGTGGATGGGATTATAACCCACGTACCAGTAGAAAAAAATGACCAAAAGCAGTGGATAAACTACATGCAGTCGGTAGAACCCATCAGATCAAGGGGGTGTGTCAGGTAGTAGTGGGTGGCACGGTATTCCAGGCAAGGAGAGTATAGCTTAGCAAGGAAGTCTTCACAAAGAGGTATGTACACACATTTTACCATTCATAATCAGATATACACTTAAGAATTATTATCATCTCTCTCAAGACACTAGGCATCACATCCTCCATTTTGTTAATCTTGTGAACACGTTCTTCGACTCTCACGCTGAAAGCTATCCCCTGACCGGAATTTAATAAGTCGAAGCTTGTGGTGTTTATCGTGTTTATTGTGCAGGATCAGGGCGTCTTACGTGATTGGGACGTGGCAGAAGATCTTGGCGTTAACAAATATATTTTTAGTGCAACTTTAATACAAAAAAATTGAACATACAACTTCTAAAATCATAGTACAACTATTTAATGCATCATCTCACAAAAAAAAATGAATATTGCGTCAAAAATATTAACTATATAAAATCCACCTCACCCCCTCTTGTTATGAGAACTATATATTAGCTTGGCTTATAATATTGACTTAACCACTTCAATCTTATAATATTGTTTATGACGAGAGCGATTGGGAAGAGAGAGAGAGAGAGAGAGAGAGAGAGAGAGAGAGAGAGAGAGAGAAATTTACGTTATAGTTGTTGCTAGCGAGGGTGGAGGTGAAAGACGAAGACGGGTGGAGGGAGAAAAAATAAAATCTTATTAACACGTAGAAACATATATACATTTCTGTTGTAAAACTTTATTAAAAGTGTATAAAGATATTCTTATAATTGTTGCATAAATTTAGAGAGAATAAACAAGAGAAAAGAGAGGACATTCTTCAGAGAAGTTTCTTCTTAATTTTCATTTAGCACTTCTCTCCTTTTATAGGCAATGTAAGGAGGAGTCACGAGAGGAGGAGAGGAGTCACGGGAGGAAGAGAAAGAAGAAAAAGCAGCAAACTAGCATCAGTGGGAAACTAGGAGTCACGGAGGGAATCTATGTTTATAATACTTTCCCTGATTCCCTATGATAGAAGATTATGTCTCATTAAAAATTTTGTTAAGAAAACTCAATGGGAAAAACTTAACGAAGGAAAAAATAATACATATATTTTACATAAATATCTTTCAATTGACTGCCTCGTTAAAACCTTGTCAGAAAAAATCCATTGGGATAAAAACCGTGACTAAGAAAAAAGAGTACAGTTTCCCCCTCAAAAAGAATTCATTACTTCTTGATGAAATGTTGTCACAAGTCTTTCAGTCGACACATTCCAATCCTTTTCCCAAGTTTTACAAACGTTGCATTTGGTAGCGACTTTGTGAATAAGTCGGCTAAATTATCACATGATCGAATTTGATGCACATCTATATCACCCTTCTTTTGTAGCTCATGTGTGAAGAAGAATTTAGGTGAAATATGATTTGTTCTATCTCCCTTGATGTACCCTCCTCTAAGTTGAGCAATGCATGCTGCGTTATCATCATACAGAATTGTAGGAATGTCTTTGATTGATGGTAACCCACATGATTGTTGAATATACTGAATAATTGATCTCAACCAAACACACTCTCTGATTGCTTCATGTATAGCGAGAATCTCTAAGTGATTTGAAGATGTAGCTGTCATGATTTGCTTTGTGGATTTCCAAGATATAGCCATGTCATAATATGTAAATACATAACTTGTTTGTGATCTTCCATTGTGTGGATCTGATAAATATCCTGCATCAGCATATCTAACCAATCGCGACGTTGAATCTCTTGGATAAAATAACCGAAGATCTATCATTCCACGGAGGTATCTAAAAATGTGTTTGATCCCATCCCAATGTCTTTTAGTAGGAGAAGAACTGTATCTTGCTAACAAGTTGACAGCAAAAGTAATATCCGGTCGTGTACAGTTTGCAAGATACATAAGAGCACCTATTGCACTTAGGTATGGAATTTTAGGTCTAAGAACTTCTTCCCCACTTTTTAGAGGTCGAAATGGATCTTTATCAACTTCTAAAGATCGAACAACCATCGGAGTTGTCAAAGGATGAGCTTTATCCATATGAAAACGACTGAGAATCTTTTCAGCATATGTGGATTAATGATCAAAAATTCCAGATGCTAAATTCTCCACTTGTATTCCCAAACAGAATTTTGTCATTCCAAGATTTTTCATTTCAAATTCATCTTTTAAGTAAGTAGCAGTTCTTGTGAGTTCTTCAGGAGTACTGAGATTCAAATCATCCACATATCAAAGAATAATGGAAAATCCACTTTGTGATTTCTTAATAAAACACATGGACATACTTGATCATTTATATATTCATCTTTTATTAAATAATCACTAAGTCGATTATACCACATACGACCAGACTATTTCAACCCATACAATGAGCATTGTAACTTGATTGAATATATGTGACGTGGCCTTTGTGATTCATCCATTTTCAATCCTTCAGGGATTCTCATGTAAATCTCAATCGCCAAGTGAGCCATATAGGTATCTTTATTACAACATCCATCGACGTGTTTCCAAACCTTCCATGGTTGTCATACCTATCAGAAAGCGAAAAGTGACTCCATCCATTACTGGAGAGTATGTATCCTGATAATCAATACCAGATTTTTGTGAAAATCCTTGAGCTACAAGTCGGGCTTTGTATCTCACAATTTCATTTTTCTCATTTTGCTTTCGTACAAATACCCATTTGTTTTCAACCGGGATTACACCCAGTGGTGTTTGGACTACTGGTCCAAATACTTCTCTTTTCAACAGAGATTGTAGCTCAGTTTGAATAGTATCTTTCCATTTTGGCCAATCTTTTCTTTTCTGACATTTTTCCACGCTTTGTGGTTCAGTATCCGTGTCAGGAATCAAAGTAATATCTGATGCTATAGAGAAAGTAAATATATCATTAATCATGACTTTGCTTCGATCCCATATTTTCTCATCATGTACATAATTTATTGAGATCTCTTGGTGTTCATCTCTTATCCCTTCACTGAGCTTTTGAACCTCTTCTGGGGCTATTCCCACTCTTGGAATAAGTGCTACTTTTGGAGCGGGTATTCCTTCTGGGATTCCCTTATTTGCTTTTGATTTTCGTGGTACAGTGTCTTTTGCACCAATCGGTCTTCCACGCTTCTGGCGTGGTTTAGATTATTCTATTACCTTATTCGTCAATTCTCTAGGAATTGATTTTTCAATATGTATTTTTATCTTTGCTGAAGTATTTACTGCAGGTGTATGTGACTTTATCACTTTTCTTGCATCATTAAATACATCTGGCATTTGATTTGCAATATTTTGTAAATGAATAATTCTTTGAACTTTAATTTCACATTGTCCTGTACGAGGATCAAGTAAATTTAAATCTGATGCATTCCATGATATTTCAGAGGGTTTTTTATTTAAAACTTTCTCTCTTCCTAATGGAGGAAATACAGTTTCATCAAAATGACAATCTACATAAAGTGCAGTAAAAATATCTCCAGTTAAAGGCTCAAGATATCTGATAATAGAAGGAGAATCAAAACCAACATAAATACTTATTCTTCGTTGGGCTCCCATCTTAGTTCTTTGTGGAGGTGCAATTGGAACATATACTGCACTTCCAAAAACTCGAAAGTGTGATATGTTGGGTATCTGTCTAAGAACTAACTGTAGAGGAGAAAATTAATGAAGAGCCGTTGGTCTTACTCGAATGATGGCTGCAACATGAAGAATTGCATGACCCCAAACTGAAGTAGGTAAGTTAGCCCTTAACATTAATGGTTATGCAATTAGTTGAAGTCTTTTTATTAAAGATTCAGCTAAACCATTTTGTGTATGAATATGAGGAACAGAATGCTCAATAGAAATTCAAATAGTCATACAAAAATCATTAAAAGTCATTGATGAAAATTCAGCTGCGTTATCAAGTCGAATTGACTTGGTTGGATGATCCGGGAACTGAACTCGTAACTTGATTATTTGAGCAAGAAGTTTTGAGAAGGCAAAATTTCAAGAAGAGAGAAGACAAACATGAGACCATCTAGTTGAAGCATCTATAAAAACCATAAAATATCGAAATGGGCCAGACAATGGTTGAATAGGTCCACAAATGTCTCCTTGAATTCTCTCTAGGAATTTTGGGGCTTCTTTATAAACTTTTACTAGTGATGGCCGAACAATTAAATTTCCTCGAGAACTCGCAGCACAAAGAAATTCACTACTAGGAAAATCCTTCATATCTTTGAGAGGATGACCAGTAGAATTTTCAATAATACGACGCATCATAGAAGTACCTGGATGACCGAGTCTTTCATGCCAAAGCATAAAGGATTTGAGATCTATGATTTTTGAAATCATAACATTATGAGACTCAATTGCTATAATTTTCATAGTATAAAATCCAGAAGAATTTGAATGAAGTTTTTCTAGGATATACTTTTTTCCAAAAAAAACAAAAGTGATGAGAAGATATTCATTATCATTTTCATTAGTTGTTTCAATGTGAAAACCATTCAGTCGAATATCTTTAAAACTAAGCAAATTTCTTCTTGATTTACTAGAATATAGAGCATCTTTGATAAAAACTTGTGTCTCATTTGGTAGCAAGAAACTAGCTTTTCCAAATCCCTCGATTAAATTTGATGTGCCAGAGATAGTTCCTACATTTCCCTTAGCTTTGATCAGTTGTGAAAAATATTTCTCATTTCGAAGGATTGTATGAGTTGTTGTACTGTCTGCTAAACATATATCCTCCATATCCATTAAAAATGGTCTGACACATATAAAAACATAAATAAGAAAAGTTATATTTCAAATATAATTTTATTCATGAGAAACACATACCACATATAGAATGAAAACTAATAATATTATACATGCAGGGTGTTTAATTAAAACAAGAAATTAAACGATATCCCAAAAGATACTTTCAGAAGGTTCAGTAATATTAACAACCTTTTCCTCAATGTTAATAACCAGCTACGTACTTCGGTCACCGTTTTCGGTTGCTCCCAACTTTGTATTGCTTCAATCTTCGTCAGGTCAACAGATACTCCATGTTTTGACACCACGTGCCCAAGAAATGCTACTTCCTCAAGCCAGAACTCGCATTTCTTCAACTTGGCATATAGTTTGTTTTCACAAAGCCTTTGGAGTACCAGCTTCAAATGGTGCTCATGATCTTCACGACTTTTGAAATATATGAGAATGTCATCAATAAAGACAACAACGAACTGATCCAAATAGTCCTTGAATACTCAGTTCATCATATCCATGAAATCCGCAGGAGCATTAGTCAATCCAAAAGACATGACTAAAAATTCATAATGCCCGTACCGAGTTCTGAAGGCAGTCTTTGGAATATCCTCGGTTCTAATCTTGGTGATGATATCCGAATCGAAGATCAATCTTTGAAAAGAATTGTGCTCCTTGTGGCGATCAAACGGGTCATCAATACGAGGTAACGGATACCTATTCTTGATGGTAACATGGTTCAATTCCCGATAGTCAATACAAAGTCGCATACTCCCGTCTTTCTTCTTTACGAATAAAACAGGAGCACCCCAAGGAGATGTACTAGGACGAATAAAACCAATGTCCAACAACTCCTGAAGTTCAATAGGAGCCATTCGATATAGGGTTTTAGAAATGGGCTTTGTACCAGGCTCAAGATCAATAAAGAATTAAACTTCACGTTCTGGGGGTAGACCGGGAAGTTCTTCAGGAAATACTTCAGGAAACTTACTAACAACAGGAATATTATTCAAATCTGACTTGTCTTTATTCAAATCCATAACATGGGCTAAGAAAGTTTGACATCTGTTTTTCAATAAATGAATAACTTTATGATTTGATATGACTGTGATTGATTTTAATGGTTTAGTTGCTTGAATTCGTACAACAGGTTGATTAGGAATATGAAAACTAACAACCTTACAAAAATAATCAATTTTGGCATGATGAGTGGTTAGCCAATAAATCCCTAAAATCACATCAAAAGTAAGTATCTTTAAAGTGATAAGGTCAACAGGTAATGTGATGGTACCAACTTGGATCAAATAAGATTTATAAATAGTGGATGTGACGAAAGTTTCTCCTAATGAAGTCTCCACAGATAAATCAAAGTCTAATTTCTCCGGAGTCAAGTTTAAATGTTGAGCACAAGTAGGAGAGATAAATGAATGGGTAGCACCTGTATCAATTAAGGTATAAACTTCGCAAGAATTAATGATTATTGTAAGACCCCAACTTATTATTAATGAAATTAAATTTCCTCTATTTATTTTTTTTAAATAATAAGGGTTGATGTGATTAATATAATTAGTTATGGGTAAAATGCGCAAATATCTTAAATAAGTAGATGGTTATAAAATATTCATATTTTATCGGGGAATATTCGTTTAGTCGTGGAATATTCTTCATTGTGGAGAATATTAAATGCAACAGCCTTGACCTTTGTAATGGGCCCAATAACGGAAAGCGATTGGATTAAGAAAATGACAAATATAAGTTGTTTATAAATAATTGGCGTAGTTATTCTGAATTATCTTGTTGAAATACTCGTTGGTTAAAACACGAGAAGACACAGTATTGCACCAATTATTGATTCTTACGTGAAGGCACTACTCAATAATTGTTACGATAATTACTATTCAAAGATTTTTATTTTATTGATTCAATAGTTCTTTGCGTTGATATTTTATATTCTTGTTGTTTGAATAATTGTCACTACACGATATTTTCCATTATCTACAATAATTCATATTATCTGAATAATATTATTAGATAACATTATTGGAAATGTCTAGAAAGTTACATCTAAGGAGAGGTTAGGTCATCTAATTGCATGCAGGTAAGGAGAAATCCTTATTGAAAAGCCCCTCTTTTTTTGGGAAGCTGCACGGTTGTCGATATTGTGATTACAGTAATATTATTTGTGAATAATTAATTATTGATTTATATGATGAGAAAAATATTAATTTTATGTGGATATAGATGGAGAAAATTTTTAATGTGATAATTGTTGAAAATTAATATTTTATCTTTTTCTCGATAAAATAATTCATTTAAATATATTATTATATTTTAATAATATAATAATGGTGATATTTTTACAATAAATGTGGGATATATGAGTATATGAGGAGGAAGAGTATTTTTGTTGCAATAAATGTTAAAAACATGTTAAATATGTTTGTGGACCCCATTTCTTGATTGAAATTTGATTATAAACATAAAATCGCTTGGTTTATGGATTTGATTCAATTTACATTTAAAATTTGGAAAAACTTTATTCTGCAAAGTTGTAGAGAATAGAATTTCCTATGGAAAGAACATGTGGTTTGAATTTTTCTGATAAAAGGCTATTTATTATGAATTATTGAAGTTCCGTAGTTCCGAAATAATTGATTTTTGGAAGTTTTAATTATTTTTAATATGAAAAACGTTTTTTGTCATTATTGTGGTTCTTGCATGTGATGTAAATGGCTGAATTCAAATCTAAGAAAGTGGGCGTAGGAAATTTGATTATATATATTAATAATTTATTAAATTTTTTGCTTTGGTGTTCTAAGCATTTTCCTATAAATAAGGTGCTTAGGTTGGAATTAAAAATCACACCAGAAACTAAAGTTTTCTCTCTCTTTCTCTCTCTATATATTAAGCGTATTCTTGTGAGTATTTTGATACTTTGAGTGTTGTTATACGGTGCAAGTTTCCATCAGCACTATATTCAGTATTCCAACCAGAAGTACTATTCTTTCGAGGAAAGGGATATTTTTTTTTAAATGATATTATTTCTTTCAATATCATTATGCCAAAGTATTGATCTGAACTTTTAATCAAATTTGGAACATTTTGTGTCGAGATTCTTATTCACGTGTCTGACTATTCACGAATCTGACCTTATTCACAGAAAAATTAAATTTTTGTTTTTCGTCCAAAATATCTATTATGGATACTAGCTTTGATTGTATCCATGTTTTGATCATTCTTGAATTTTACTCCACTATAATTATTTATGAAGTATTTTTAGAAATGAATAAATTGAAATACGAATCCTTAATATTTATTCTTTTGTTTCACTGGATTCGTTTTCTTTAAAATATTTTTCATCATCCTCAGTCCTAAATGATGATTTTACTGAATATCTTTGGCCTGTAGTGCAAAGATTAAAGATTTTATGATGAATATCTTTGGCCCGTAGTGCAAAGATGAACAGGTGTTGAGATGAACATGACCAACTGATGAATATCTTTGGCCTGTAGTGCAAAGATGAATATATGATTTAAGATGTGTATTGATTGATGTTACAGGGATAAAAATACTGTGGATGGACTTTTAAATTCATAGATAATTGTAGATTTCATTCTCTACGTAACTCTTCTATGAATTATTATTCCGCTGCGAATATTGATCTGAAACTTGTTGTTTATTATATTCACTCAGATTTTTCCCTGTTGAAGACTAACGATAATTTTTTTTATATTAACTTAGTCATAATATTCTTTACTGGGCTAGTTGAGCTCACCCTTTTCCTTTTTGTTCAATTTTTCTTCTCAGGAGGCGAGAATGTAGCGAGTACTAGTCGGGGTATGGAATGTTGATTCTAGAAGATGTCTTAGTAGTCATCACCATTTTTGTTAAATAATGTATCAATAATTGTAATGAGGACTTATTTGGGTGTGGATATTGTCTAGATGGCAATATCTGTATTTAAACTCACAGTTTATATGTTGTATTAATAAAGTTGTAGTTTTTTTCTGTACCATGTTATTGACGACTCAAAATGGGTGATGTATACCTATTTTGGGGGCGTCACAGTTGGTATCAAAGCTTAGGGATATGATCTCTGGCGGAGATCGGGAAATAGAACTAGGAGGGGAGAGACGAGTAAATCCTTTGCTAATATGTCCTACCTAAGCTTATTTGTTGGTTGGTCATAATATAGGGGTATTATGTGATATATTAATTTGTTTAATTAACCCTTGTTTTATGGCAGTATTTGAGAATGGCAACTGAGAATGTTAACAGTGGAGTAAATGAGACCGTGGAGACGCCTGTACTCACCAATGAGGAGAACATGCAACAGGCCGTAAATGTTCCTCCTGTAAACAATACCACGGAGCAGACGATGAACGATGAAATGATTAGAAGTTTTTTGCGGTTCATGCAAAACCAGACAAAGGAGATTCCTGTTCAAAATACAGGTAGAAACAATGGCAACACACAGTTGGTCACAGCCAAGCAGTTCAAAGAGTTGGGACCACCGGAAATCTGGGGAAAGCCGGATCCGATTAAGGCGGAGACGTGGGTCAAGCAAATTACCAAGATATTCGACGTCTTGGGATGCACGGAGGAACAGAAGGTTCCATTCGCCACTTTTATGTTCCTTAATGAGGCGAGATTCTTTGGTGGGAGTGCATGAAGCGTACCCATCCGTACCGCCTTTCGGCATGTCTTGGTAGACGCGTTTTAAAAAGCTTTCGATGACAAGTACTTTCACGAAAGTATTCGTCGTATGAAGGAAGTAGAGTTTATTAGACTAGAACAAAATAACACGATGGTGTGTCGATGACGAGGCAAAGTTTGCGAGTTATTCAAACTTTAGACCTCATTTGGTGGAGAATGAGGAACATATGACGCGGATGTTTACGAGAGGTTTGAAACCCCAGATACGTCGATATCTCATTTCTCATAAATTTTCTCTATTCGGATGTTGTCAATGGGGCTCAATTGTTAGAGCGAGATAACGAGTACGTTCAACCGAGGGACCATAACCAGGATCATACCGGAGATAGTAGTCAACAAAATAACGATAACCAGTGAAGAAAGAAAAAGACGGACAAAAATGGTAACCACTCTGGTGGTAGTCATGGCCATGAGAATAGAAGAAACGAGTCGGGTGGTGATTTTAAAAAGAGGAGATTCAACAATGACCATGTGAAGACGTCAGCACCAGCAGCAACTGGTTCTAAGGGAGGAGAACGACCACCGATCGTATGCTATAAATGCGGGAATGAGGAACATACCAGTCCAAACTGTCCACAACAGTTCAAGGTATGTTATAATTGTGGAAAGGAAAGACATATCACTCGAGATTATACGGTAGCGAAACCAAGTCCAGGGGAGACGGTGACTCAAAAGGTTGTCCCAGAAAAGTCAAAGTCAACGGTTCATGAAAGATCGTTTGTTGTGACTGGTCAAAATGCGAGGAACCCAAACGAGGTGATCACGTTTAAGCTAATCATAAATTCTTGCGAAGTTTATACATTACTAGATACCGGTGCTACCCATTCATTTATCTCTCCTGCTTGTGCTCAACGTTTAAACTTGACTCCGGAGAAATTAGACTTTAACCTATCTGTGGAAACTCTGTTAGGAGAAACTTTCATCACATCCACTGTTTATAAATCTTGTTTGATTCAAGTTGGCACCATCACATTACTGTTGACCTTATCTCTTTAAAGATACTTGCTTTTGATGTGATTTTAGGGATTGATTGGTTAACTACTCATCATTACCAAAATTGATTATTTTAAATAAGGTTGTTATTTTTCATATTCCTAACCAACTTTTGTTATGCAATTCAAGCAACTAAACCATTAAAATCAATCAACGTTATATCGAGCCATAAAGCCATTCGTTTATTAAAAAATGGATGTCAAGCTTTCTTAGCCCATGTTATGGATTTGAATAAAGACACGTCAGATTTAAATAATATTCCTGTTGTTATTGACTTTCCTGACGTATTTCCTGAAGAACATCCTGGTCTACCCCCAGAACATGAAGTTAAATTCTTTATTGATCTTGAACCTGGTACAAAGCCCATTTCTAAAACCTCATATCGAATGGCTCCTATTGAACTTCAAGAGTTAAAGGTCCAACTATAGGAGTTGTTGGATATCGGTTTCATTAAATCTAAAGACATCTCCCAGGGTGCTCTGTTTTATTTGTAAAGAAGAAAGACGGGGGAGTATGCGACTTTGTATTATTGACTATCGGGAATTAAATCATGTCACTATCAAGAATAGGTATCCGCTACCTTGTATTGATGACTATTTGACCAAGATTCTAAGAGCACAATTCTTTTCAAAAATCGATCTTAGATTACGGATATCATCAATGAAGATTAAAATCGAGGATATTCAAAGACCGCCTTAAACTTCGGTATGGGCATTATGAATTCTTAGTCATGTCTTTCGGATTGACTAATGCTCATACGGCTTTCATGGATATGATGAACCGAGTATTCAAGGATTATTTGGATCAGTTCGTTGTTGTCTTTATTGATGACATTCTCATATATTCCAAAAGCCGTGAAGATCATGAGCACCATTTAAAGCTGATACTCCAAAGGCTTAGTGAAAACAAGTTATACGCTAAGTAGAAGAAATGTGAGTTCTGGCTTGAGGAAGTAGCATTCCTTGGGCACGTGGTGTCAAAACATAGAGTATCTGTTGACCCGGCAAAGATTGAAGTAATACAAAGTTGGAACAACCAAGGCGGTGGTCAAAGTCGTGAAGCTTTACGGGCTTAGGCGGTTATTATCGGAGATTCGTGGAAGGATTTTCTCGAATCGCTACTCCATTAACTCAACTAACTTGGAAGGATACAAAATTCGTATGGTGCGAGGAATGCGAAAAGAGTTTCTAAGAGCTTAAGAGAAGACTTATTTCGGCACCTGTTCTGACAATACCATCTGGTTCGGATGGATTTGTTATCTCTGATGATGCTTGAGCAAAGGGTTAGGATGTGTTCTCATGCAACGTGGGAAAGTCATAGCCTATGCCTCGCGACAACTTAAAGAATATGAGAGGAATTATCCTAATCATGATCTAGAGTTGGCAGCAGTCGTTTTCGCGCTAAAGATCTGGAGGCACTATCTATATGGGGAAAAAGTGGAGATATATTCTGACCATAAAAGCCTCGAATATTTCTTCACCTAAAAGGAACTTAACATGAGACAACGACGTTGGCTCGAGCTATTGAAAGACTACGTTCACACCATTCAATACCATCTTGGAAAAGCGAACGTGGTAGCTGACGCATTGAGTAGAAGATCATACGCGGGAACGAATGCGATGTTGTTAACACAAAGGCCCATTTTGTGTGATTTACAAAAGATGAAGGTAAAATTCAAGACTCCGGGGACCCATGCAATGATGTCAAGTATACGTATAGAACTAACTTTAATCGAGAAAGTTAAAGTTGTTCAAGCCACAGACCCAGAGCTGATGATTATGAAGAAGAAAGTATAAGAAGGTGTTATTCCAGAAGCAAGAATCGATGAAGAAGGAATACTTCGAGTCCACTCTAGACTTTGTGTTCCTAATGACCCTGATTTCAAGTACAAGATCATGATGGAGGCACACAATACACCATTTGCAATACATCCTGGAAGTACCAAAATGTATCGTGATCTTCAACATACATTTTGGTGGAACAACATGAAGAGAGAGATCGCAAAGTTTATCTCGAGGTGTTTAACGTGTCAACGTGTAAAGGCGGAGTATCAAGTGCCTAAGGGTCCATTGCAACCATGGATTTCGTTACGGGTCTTCCCACGGTTTCTCAAGGCATAAATGCTATTTGGGTTATTGTTGATAGATTAACCAAGTCTGCTCATTTCTTGCCGATACGGGAGAATTATTCCCTTGAACGTCTTGCTCATATGTATGTAAATGAGATTGTGAGATTGCATGGCATGCCAGTATCCATAGTTTCGGATCGTGACCCAAGATTCACTTCACGATTTTGGGTTAGCTTGCAAAAAGCTATGGGCATGGATTTACGATTCAATTCGACATATCATCCTCAAACGAACGGATAATCAGAGAGGACTATTCAAACTCTTGAAGATCTATTAAGACTCTGTGTCCTAGACTTCAAAGGGAGTTGGGATAAGTATTTACCATTGGTGGAATTCTCCTACAACAACAGTTATCAGACAAGTATAGGTGTAGCTCCATTTTAAGCATTATATGGACGAAAGTGTCGCTCTCTAATATGTTGGGATGAGGTAGGTGAAGCAACATTGTTGGGACCCGAGTTGGTACGTATGACTAAAGAAAAGATCCAAATGATTCGACAACGTATACAAACGGCACAGGATTGACCAAATAGTTATGCGAATCTTCATCAAAAGGACGTGGAATTTAGTATTGGGGATCATGTATTGTTACGTGTGGCTCCATGGAAGGGAGTTACAAGATTTGGGAAGAGAAGAAAGCTCAATCCACGATTTATTGGTCCATTTCAGATTCTTGACCGAGTAGGAAATGTAGCCTATAGACTCGCGTTACCTCCAAGTATGTCTCGTGTTCATAATGTTTTTCACATATCCGTGCTTCGTAAATATGTGAAAGACCAGAACCACGTTATTGAGTTAGAACCGGACGAGATAGCCGAAGACTTAATGTACGAGGAGGTACCTGTCAAGATCTTGGATAGGAAGGAGCATGTCCTACGCACAAAGGTCATACCACAAGTCAAAGTTTTGTGGATGAACCATGCTATAGAGGAAATGACCTGGGAGTTGGAAACGGAAATGAAAGCGAGGTATCCTCATCTTTTCGAAACACCAGTAATCGTCGTCGTCAATTTCGAGGACGAAATTTCATAAGGAGGGGAGGTTGTAAGACCCCAACTTATTATTAATGAAATTAAATTTCCTCTATTTATTTTTTTTAAATAATAAGGGTTGATGTGATTAA
This sequence comes from Panax quinquefolius, assembly GCA_020205615.1. Lineage (NCBI taxonomy): Eukaryota > Viridiplantae > Streptophyta > Magnoliopsida > Apiales > Araliaceae > Panax > Panax quinquefolius. Next base: position 164,671,331 of record CM035153.1, on the reverse strand, counting down.
TATGATTAGTTATGAGTAAAATGCGCAAATATCTTAAATAAGCAGGTGGTTATAAAATATTCATATTTTTTGTCGGAAATATTCGTTTGGTGCGTGGAATATTCTTCTAACATCGAGGAATATTAAATGCACGACAGCCTTGACCTTGTATGGGCCCATAACTTGAAGCGATTGGATGAAAAAAAATGACAAATATAAGTTGTTTATAAATAACTTGGCGTAGTTATTCACAGATTATCTTGTTGAAATACTCGGTGGTTAAAACACGAAGATTACTTGCAGTATTGCACCAATTATTGATTCTTACGTGAAGACACTTTACTCGATAATTATTACGATAATTCTTGTTCAAAGATTTTATTTTATTGATTCCATAATTACTTTGCTTTGATATTTTATATTCTTTGTTGTTTGATAATTGTCATTACTGCGGTATTTTTCCATTGTCGGATCAATAATTCATATTATTTGAATAATATTATTAGATAGCAATATTGACAATGTCTAGAAAGTTCTGTTTAAGGAGAGGTTAGTTCATCTAATTGCGCGTCAGTAAGTAGAAATCCTTATTGGAAAGCCCCATCTTTCTTGGGAACTGCCTGGTTGTCAGTATTGTGATTTTATAATATTATTTGTGAATAATTAATTATTAATTTATATGATGATGAAAATATTGATTTTATGTGGATATAGATGGAGAAAATTTTTAATGTGACAATTGTTGAAAATTAATATTTTATCTTTTTCTGATAAAATAATTCATTTAAATATATTAATATATTTTAATAATATAATAATGGTGATATTTTTACAATGAATGTGGGATATATGAGTATATGAGGAGGAAGAATATTTTTATTGCAATAAATGTTAAAAACATGTTAAATATGTCGGTGGACCTCATTTCTTGACTGAAATTTGATTATAGCCTGTAAAATCGCCCGTTTGTGGATTTCGGTCAATTTTTGTTTGGAATTTGGAAAAACTTTCTTTTGCAAAGTTGTAGAGAATGGAATTTCCTATGGAAAAGACATGTGGTTAGAATTTTTCTGATAAAAGGGCTATTTATTATGAATTATTGAAGTTCTGTAGTTCTGAAATAATTGATATTTGGAAGTTTTAATTATTTTTAATATGAAAATTTTTTTTTGTCATTATTGTGGGTCTTGCATGTGATGTAAATGGCTGAATTCAGATCTAAGAAAGTGGGCGTAAAAAATTTGATTATATATATATATATTAATATTTTATTAAATTTTCTGTTTGGGTGTTCTAAGCATTTTCTATAAATAGGGTGCTTAGGTTGGAATTGAAAATCACACCAGAAACTAAAGTTTTCGCTCTCTATATATTAAGCGTATTCTTGTGAGTATTTTGATACTTTGAGTGTTGTTATACGGTGCAAGTTTCCTTCAGCACTATATTCAATTATTCCAAATGTAAATCTTATTCTTTCGAGGTAAGGGATATTATTTTTTTAAATAATGATATTATTTTTTTCAATATCATTATGCCGAAGTATTGATCTGAACTTTTAATTAAATTTAGAACTTTTTGTGTCGAGGTTACTATTCACGTATACGGCACTATTCACGAATATAACACTATTCACAGAAAAATTAAAATTTTGTTTCTCGTCCAAATTATCTATTGTGGATACTAGCTTTGATTGTATCCATGTTTTGACCATTCTTGAATTTTACTCCACTATGATTATTTATGAGGTATTTTTGGACATGAAATAGCTAAAATACGAATCCTTAATATTTATTCTTTTGTTTCACTGGATTCGTTTTCTTTAAAATATTTTCATTATCCTCGATCCCTAAATGATGATATAACTGAATATCTTTGGCCTCAAATGCAAAGATTAAAGATTTTATGATGAATATCTTTGGCCGTAGTGCAAAGATGAACATGTTGAGATGAACATGACCCGGTGGATGAATATCTTTGGCACATGAGTGCAAAGATGAATATATGATTTAAGATGTGTATTGATTGATGTTACGAGGATAAAAATCATTGATGGACTTTTAAATTCATAGATAATAGTAGATTTCATTTTCTACGTAACTCTTCTATGAATTATTATTTTCGCTGCGAATATTGATCTGAAACTTGTTATTTATTATATTCACTCAGATTTTTCCCTGTTGAAGGCTAACGATAATTTGTTTTATATTATCTTAGTCATAATATTCTTTACTGGGCTAGTTGAGCTCACCCTTTTTCTTTTTGTTCCATTTTTCTTCTCAGGAGGCGAGAATGTAGCGAGTACTAGTCGGGGTATGGAATGTTGATTCTAGAAGATGTCTTAGTAGTCCTCACCATTTTTGTTAAATAATGTATCAATAATTGTAATGAGGACTTATTTGCGTGTGGATATTGTCTAGATGGCAATATCTGTATTTAAACTCACAGTTTATATGTTATATTAATAAAGTTGTAGTGCCGTATTCGTGAATAGTGCCGTATACGTGAATAGTAACCCCAACACTAAAAGACAAGAATTTCACAAAAAAATACTCTCAATATTCTGGCATAATGATATTGAAAGAAATAATATCATTTTTGTAAAAAAATAATATCTCTTACCTTGAAAAGACGGTACTCCTGACTAGAATACTAAATATAGTGCTGAAGGGAACTTGCACCGTATAGCAACACTCAAGGTATCAAAATACTCACAAGAATACGCTCAATATATCGAGAGAGAAATAGAGAGAAAACTTCAGTTTCTGGTGTGATTTTCAATTCTAACCTAAGCACCCTATTTATAGGAAAATATTTAGAACACCAAAGCAGAAAATTTAATAAAATAATAATATATTTATATAATTTTCCTTAACCCACCTCTAGACATCTGAATTCAACACATTGATAACACATGTGAGCTCACTCAATTGAACAAAAATGTTTTTCTTTAAAAAAATAACTAAAACTTCCAAAAATCAATTATTTTGGAATTTCAGAACTTCAATAATTCATAATAACTAGCTCTTTTATAAAAAAAAAATCGAACCACATGTCCTTTCCATAGAAAATTTTATTCTCTACAACTTTGCAGAAGAAAGTTTTTCCAAATTCCAAACAGAAATTGACCGAAATCCACAAACGGGTGATTTTACAGGTCATAATCAACTTTCAGTCAAGAAATGAGATCCACCGACACACAAAACATGTGTTAATCATTTAATGCAACAAAAATACTCTTACTCCTCATATACACATATATCCCACATTCATTGTAAAAATATCACCATTATTATATTATTAAAATAATATATTTAAATAAATTATTTTATCAGAAAAAGATAAAATATTAATTTTCAACAATTGTCACATTAAAAATTTTCTCCATCTATATCCACATAAAATCAATATTTTCCTCATCATATAAATCAATAATTAATTATTCACAAATAATATTACAGAATCACAATCTCGTGACCCGGCCAGTTCTGAAAATGAGGGGCTTTCGATAAGGATTTCTCACTATCTTGGTAGCCTGATTAGATGACCAAACCTCTCCTTGAGCGAACTTTCTAGACATTGCCAATAATGTTATCTAATAATATTATTCAGATAATATGAATTATTGCTCCGATAATGGAAAATACTGTGTAGTGACAATTATTGAAATAACAGTAATATAAAATATCAATGCAGTAACTATTGAATCAATAAAATACAATACTGAACAGTGATTACTGTAACAATTATTGAGTAGTGCCTTCTTACGTAAGAATCAATAATTGGTGCAATACTGTGTGCTACTGTGTTTTAACCACCGAGTATTTCAATAGTATTAACGGTAACAACTACGCCGTCTTTTATAAACAACTTATATTTATCGTTTTCTTCATCCAATCAATTTCCATTATGGGGCCCACACCAGGCTGCGCCGTCGTACGAATATTCCCCAACAGTAAGAATATTCCACGACCAAACGAATATTTTCCGACAATAATGAATATTTTATAACCACTTGCTTATTTAAGATATTTGCGCATTTTACCCATAACTAATCAAATTAACCCTTACTATTTCAAAATAATAAATAGAGGAAATTCAATTTCATTAATAATAATTTGGGGTCTTACAGGGTAGCACCCGTTAACCGTACTTGATGGTTTTTCAACAACAATTCATTATTTTTTTCTGCAAGAATGAGGATAGATAACATGTCACTGAATTTTGTGAACTTACTCTGTCTATATTGTTGTGAAAGAATCATGTTGGTTGGATGAAAAGTTGAGAGCGTTTTCTCTAACATTTGGGTTTCAGAAACTGGATCACCACACAAAGCCAAAGTAGAGGCTATTCCATAAATATTGGAGCTATATTCCGTAATTGATTTGTAATCTTATAGCCTTAAATTAAGCCACTCAAATTTGGCATTAGGGAGAACAACCAATTTTTGGTGGTCAAATCTTTCCTTCAATTGTGTCCATAAAGACAAAGGATCTTTGACTGTTAAATACTCAGTCTTTAATCCTTCATCAATATGGTGACGAAGAAAAATTATGGCTTTTGCATTTTGTCTTTGAAGTTCTTTGTATTTTCCGATTCAATGGTCTTTTCTAACTCATTTGCACTAAGGTGCAATTCTGCATCAAGTGCCCAAGCCAAATAATTGTCTCTAGAGATTTTTAAAATAGAAAAATCTATTTTTGCCAAGTTTGCCATCTATTCTAGGTTAAAACACAATTATTATTTATTAAAATAATAAATAATTGCATGTATGATATATAATAAAAATATACTAAATCACAACTTCAAGTGGTGATAAAGTGCAAATATAAATAATATAAATATTCTTATATTTATGTTATTAGCATATTATCTTAGTAAAAGAATATGCAATCGTTAATGTATATATACAATTACAAATATATATATATATATATATATATATATATATATATATATATATAAAAAGCGCAAATGGATCTTCATCCGCCTATGCAGTAATCCACGTGAGCGGATCATTTCACAATTTAATAAAGAATGAATACGAAAGGTCATTCAACATGCATACTGTAGATCGCACTGAACAAGTTATTCCCAGATGTAATAATAAATAATGGGACGAATTAATGCATGTCTGTATTATGACGGGATATTCCAATAGAATAATAAATAATGGAACCGAGGTTATGCATGTCACGCATGCATGACGGATATTCAACGTAATAATAAAGAATGGAATAACAGAGGAATTTCACCATGTATGTGGTACTTCGCATATACAGGTTATTCTCATAATTTAATAAGTGATAAAAGGGTTCCCACCAAGTCTTGTAAGATCAACAAGGATAGATGGTACCTCTATAAATAACATAATTTAAAATGGACAATAAAATATAAATATAACTTGACAGTTAAAGAATATAGTAGGCGGCAAAGCCAGGCCAATTATAAGAATAACATTATACTATTGGTGGCATAGCCAAACCGGTAATATAATAATAAATTGCAATAATTTAATTTTACCGTCTAAGTTGGTTAGAGCTTCGTGCTGATAACGTGTTGTAAAACTTTAGCAAAAGTGTATAAAAATACTCTTATAATTGCTGCATAAATTTAGAGAGAATAAGCAAGAGAAAAGAGAGAGAGAAATTCTTTAGAAGAAATTCTTCAGAGAAGTTTCTTCTGAATTTTCATTCAGCACTTCTCTCCTTTTATAGGCAATGTAAAGAGGAGTCACGAGAGGAGGAGAGGAGTCGCGGGAGGAAGAGAAAGAAGAAAAAGCAGCAAACTAGCATAAGTGGGAAACTAGGAGTCACGGAGAGAATCTATGTTTATAATAATTTCTTTTTAAGCTTAAAAATAATTAAATAAATAATTATGTGATTAATGAGTGCTTAATATGTCCCAGTAGATGGACTATCTGCTCTGGACTATATTTAGTTCATATGAAATCAGCACATGTCCTTTTGTCTTCAATATTTTCAGTAGATGGACTATCATGTGGACTATCCCCTGAACTATAATATAAAAAGATTAAAATAATCAATAAATTCAAAAAAACTCAAATACAATAAAAAAAATAATATAATATATACGAGGACCATAATTTTCCATCTAAAAATAAATTAAAAAAATTATTATCAATAAAAAATAAAAATCAAATATAATAAAAATATGACAGACAATTTTATTTTACAATTTTTGTAAAAAGCATTTTTTTTTTCTAAAAGCAGATTTTTTTTATAAAAAAAATTCTGTTTTACAATTATGTTTTTAAAATATTGTTTTAAAAAAATTAATTATTAATCATTAATTCTAAATATTTATTTTAAAATTAATTATTTTATTTTTATTTTTAAAATTAATTATTTTATTTAAAATTAATTATTTTTGTCAATTTTTAAGACTAAAAGATAATTTGCATCCCAAACTTGTGTTACAGTTTTAGTCGGTCACTTTTAACCGATTAAATAAAAAAAGTGTGTGTTTTATTACGTATAATAAAATTTGAGATGTACTTAAATATTTTTTTAAGTTTGAGGTGCAAAAATAAATAAAAAATAAAATTTGAAGTGAAAATTGTCTTCTAATCTTATTTTTAAGAAGCTACAGCTTTAAGGCACTAAATCCCACTCGTGCACATTAAAGAGAAGACAAATAAGTCAGAAAAAAGCTAAAAAGCTAATCATTATCATATAGCATAGGATAATAATCTGGATTTTTTTAATCACACATGTGTGGGTGCAAGAAAAAGTGATAGCCTTTATATCATCACGCCTTGACCATAATTTTAATTAATTATATTGCAAATATTATTTCAAGATCTGCCTTGCCCTGCCCAATTATCAAGTATGTCTTATCCTTTGTTCTTTTAATTAATTTTGTCGTCTTCGTTATTTAGATTAAATTAGACGTCAATTTTTTCCCGTCAATACTTAAAATTTCACAGCTAGTCAATACCAGACTTCAATATTTTTCCCAACTACCAATGCCTAGTGTAGATTTAGTGGTGGCAAATTAAATAATAAAAAATAAAATGCAAAGGTAATCCTGGACTATAGGAGTATTTAGATATTTTTATCTTTTTTTAATCAATATAAAACGAATTTTTTATTATCAAAAAATTTAAATTGTGAATTCTATTGTGACATGTGACGTTAACTTATATACATGACATGTATGTTGATATGTCCGTTAAAGGCCCCTCTCTTATGAATAAAAATTAAATTTTTTCTATTTATTATCTTGAAATAATAAAGAGTTAATTTGATATATCTACTTTGGTTATGGGTGGAATGGACAAATTTTATAAAATAAGCAGTGGTTATAAAATATTCATTTTTATCTAGAATATTCATTTGGTTGTGGAATATTAACATTGTTTATATATTAAATGCGATGGTAATCATTTATTAGGCCTCGTAATAGAATAATCTGTCGGATGAAGAAAACGATGAAGTTTGAGTTTTTATAAATAACGTCGTAGTTATTACCATTAACACCGTTGGAATACTTAAATTGGTTAAAATATAATAATCTGCGTGGTTTGCACAAGATGTACACCGGTATTACGGTATTTTTGAATTATTGATTCTTACGTAAAGAAGAATAATTATTCAATCATTGTTACAATAATTACTTTTTAATATTTTATTTTATTGATTAAATAATTCTTTGCGTTGATATTTTATATTATTGTTGTTTGAATAATTGTCAACACTTGATATTTTCATTATCGGATCAATAATTCATATTATTTAAATAATATTATTAGATAACATTATTAATGATGTACTAAAAATTACATCTGAAGAGAGGTTTAATCCTAATCATTGCTTGTAGGTAAGGAGAAATCCTTATTGGAAAGTGTAAGACCCCAAATAATTAATAAATGAAATTAATTTTCCTCTATTATTTTTTTTTAATTAGTAAGGGTTGATTTGATTAATGTGGTTAGTTATGGGTAAAATCTTGAAATATTTTAAATAAGCGGTGGTTATAAAATATTTATTTTTGTCGGTGAATATTAGTTTAATTCGTGGAATATTACACTTGTGGGGAATATTAAATGCACTGCCTAGCGACCTTTCATGTGGGCCCCCATAACTGAAAGCGATTGGATGAAAGAAAACGACAAATATAAGTTGTTTAAAAATAACGGCGTAGTTATTCTGGTTATCTTTCGTTAAAATACTTCGGCGGTTAAAACACGATCGCATACCGGTATTGCACGAATTATTGATTCTTACGTAAGAAGGCCTTTACTTCGATAATGGTTCTGATAATTCTTGTTCAATATTTTATTGATTTAATAATTATTATATTGATATTTTATATTCTTGTTGTTTGATAATTGTCATTACACAAGATTATTTTTCATTATCGAAGCAATAATTCATATTATCTGAATAATATTATTAGATAACATTATTGCGATGTCTAGAAAGTTACATACAAGGAGGTTTGGTCACCTAATTAATTGCGTCGATGAAGGAGAAATTCTTATTGGAAAGCCCCTCTTTCTTGGGGGCCATGCAGGTTGTCGATATTGTGATTCTCATAATATTATTTGTGAATAATTAATTATTGATTCATATGATGAGGAAAATATTGATTTTATGTGGATATAGATGGAGAAAATTTTTAATATGACAATTGTTTAAAATTGAAAATTTATTTTTTTGATAAAATAATTCATTTAAATATATTATTATATTTTAATAATATAATAATGATGATATTTTTACGATGAATGTGAGATATATGAGTATATGTGGAGGAGGAGTATTTTTATTACCAAAATATTTAAAGCATGTTTTATGTGTCGATGGATCCCATTTCTTAACGAAATTTGATTATAGCGCAAAAATCGCTTTTGTTGTGGATTTGATTCATTTTTATTTGAAATTTGGAAAAACTTTCTTACGTAAAGTTGTAGAAATTGAATTTCCTATAAAAAGTTGCGAGTTTGAATTTTCCTGACAAAAGGCTATTTATTATGAATTATTGAAGTTAGAAGCTCAAAAATAATTGATTTTTGGAAGTTTAAAATAATTTAAATAAGAAAAACGTTTTTTGTGTTTGGTGGGCATCTTTAACATGTGATAGAGACTGAATTCAGATGCTTGGATGCGTAGGAAGATGTGGAAAAATAAATAATATTAATTTATTAAATTTTCTACTTTGGTGTTACAAGCGTTTTTTACATAAATAGGGTCTTGGGTTAGAATTGAAAATCACACCAAACCGAAGTTTTCTCTCTATATATTATTGGCGTATTCTTGTGAGTATTTTGAGTATATTTTGAGTATTTCTATCGGTGCTGAGTTCAGTCATAACTTATATCAAATTCTTTCAATTTAAAATCTTGATCTTTTCGAGGTAAGGATATTATTTTTTAAAATGATATTATTTCTTCTAATATCATTATCTTAGAAGAATTAATCGAACTTTTAATCAAATTTGGAACTTTTAGTGTCGGGAGTTCTTATTCACGTATACTAGATCTTATTCACGAATCTGGCCTTTATTCATCGAAAAATGAAAATTTTCCTTTTAAATCCAAAAATATCTATTCGGATACTAGCTTTGATTGTATCCATGTTTTGATCATTCTTGAATTTTACACCACTATGATTATTTTTGAGGTATTTTGGACATGGATAAAACAAAGTACTGAATCCTTAATCCTTAATCCTTGTCATTTTGTTTCAATTGGATTCGTTTCTTTAAAATATTTTTCATCATCCTCGGTCTTAAATGATGATATTATTGAATATCTTTGGCTTTTAGTAGTGCGAAGATGAATGATTTCTAATGAATATCTTTGGCCCGTAGTGCAAAGATGAGCAGTGTTTTAGATGAACATGACCCAGGTGATGAATATCTTTGGCTTTGTAGTGCAAAGAGATGAATATTTGATTCCAGATATATATTGATTGATGTTACGGGGATAAAAGATATCGATGAACTTTTAAATTCATACATAGAAGATAGTAGTTTGCATTCTCTACTTAACTCTTCTAATGAATTATTATTTCATTGCGAATATTGATTTAAAACTTGTTGTCTATTGTATTACATTAGATTTTCCTGTTGAAGACTAACGATAATTTATTGTATATTATCTTAGTCATAATATTCTTCTATTGGGCTAGTTGAGCTCACCCTTTTCCTTTTTGTTCCATTTTCTTCTCGTAATGCGAGAATATAATGAGTACGAAGTCGGGGTATGGAATGAAGGTTCTAGAGAGTTTGTTTAGTAGTCCTCACCATTTTTGTAAAATAATGTATCAATAAATGTGATGAGGATTTATTTGAGTATAGATATTATGCAGAAGATAATATTTGTATTCAAACTCATAGTTTCTTGTTGTAATAATAAAGTTGTAGTTGTTTCTGTATCTACATGTATGACAACTCGGAATGGGTGATGTATACCTATTTTGGGGGCGTCACGGTTGGTATCGAGAGCTTAGGGATATGATCTCCAAGGAGATCGGGAGAATAGAACTAGGAGGGAGAGCGAGTAAATCCTTCGCTTGAGTGTGTCCTACCTAAGCTTATTTGTTAGTTGGTCAATATATAGAGATATTATGTGATATATTGATTTCCTTAATTAACCCTTGTTTTATGACGGTATTTAAGAATGTCGTTGAGAATATTAACAATGGAAATGAGGCCGTGGAGACGCTGTACTCACCAACGAGGAGAACGTGCAACAGTTGGCAATGTTCCTCCCATGAACAACACCACCGAGAGTAGATGATGAGCGAGGGGATGTTTAGAAGCTTTTTCTTTGTTCATGCAAAATCGGACGAGGAGACTCGTGTTCAAAATACGGGAGGAAATGATAGCAATTCACGGGTTGTCCGCGCCAAGAAGTTGAAAGAGTTGGGACCACGAATTTAAGGGAAAGCGGATCCGATCATGGCGGAAACACGGGTCAAGAAAATTACCAAGATATTCGATGTCTTGGGATGCGGAGGAACAAAAGGTTCCATTCGCCACCTTTATGTTCCGCAGGCGGCGGGCGATGACCTTGGTGGGAGTCTGTGAAGCGTACCCATCCAAATTTCAAGACTCAAAGATGTCTTGGGAGACATTTGAAAACTATTTAATGACAAATACTTTCACGAAAGTGTTCTTCATATGAAAGAAGTGGAGTTTATTAGGCTGGAGCGAAATAACATGGCGGTGTCTCGATCTGAGGCAAAGTTTGCGAGTTATCCGAGTTTTGCACCTCATTTGGTGGAGAATGAGGAGCGATGATGGCGGATGTTTACGAGAGGTTTGAAACCCGGCGTACGACAATATCTCATTTCTCATAAATTTTCTCTCTATTCGGATGTTATAAACGGGGCTCAATTATTAGAGCGAGATACTAACGAGTGCACGGTCAACCGAGGGGAGCCTGACGAGGATAATCTAGGAGATAGCGATCAACAAAACAACGATAACCGGCGGAGAAAGAAAAAGACATACAAAAATGGTAACCACTCTGGTGGTAATCATAGCCGTGAAAATAGAAAAACGAGTCGGGAAGAGATTTTAAAAATAGGAGATTTAACAACGACCATGTGAAGACAGCAGGTCTTGGCGAAGAATCGGTTCTAAGGAGGAGAACGACCACCGGTCATATCTTTATAAATCACGGGAAGAGGGACATATCAATCCAAACCGCACTAACAGTTCAAGGTATGCTATAATTGTGGAAAGGAAGGACATATCGCTCGAGATTATGCGGTGGCGAAACCTAGTTCGTGAGGGGACGGTGACTCAAAAGACCGTCCCGAAAAGTCAAAGTCAACGGTTCTGGAAGAAGCGTTTGTTGTGGTCGGTCAAAATCGAGAAACCCAAACGAGGTGATCACGGGTAAGCTATTTATAAATTCTTGCGAAGTTTATACCTTACTTGATATCGGTGCTACCCTTTCATTTATCTCTCCTACTTGTGTTCAACGTTTAAACTTGACTCCGGAGAAATTAGACTTTGACCTATTTGTGGAAACTCAGTTGGAGAAACTTTCATCACATCCATGCTTTATAAATCTTGTTTGATTCAAGTTGGCACCATCACCTTACCTGTTGACCTTATCTCTTTAAAGATACTTGCTTTTGATGTGATTTTAAGGATTGATTGGTTAACTACTCATCATGCCAAAATTGATTGTTTTTGAAAGGTTGTTAGTTTTCATATTCTAACCAACTTGTTGTATGCAATTCAAGCAACTAAACCATTAAAATCAATCAACGTCATATCTAATCATAAAGCTATTCGTTTATTAAAAATGGATGTCAAGCTTTCTTAGCCCATGTTATGGATTTGAATAAAGACACATCAAATTTGAATAATATTCTGTTGTTATTGACTTTCTGGCGTATTTCTGAAGAACTTCCGGTGCTACCCCGAACTTGAAGTTGAATTCTTTATTGATCTTGAACTTTGTACAAAGCCCATTTCTAAAACCCCATATCGAATGGCTCTATTGAACTTCGAGAGTTTAAGGTCCAACTACGGGAGTTGTTGGACATCGGTTTCATTAGATCTAAGACATCTCCTTGGGGTGCTCTGTTTTATTCAGAAAGAAGAAAGAGCGGGAGTATGCGACTTTCATTGACTATCGAGAATTGAACCATGTCACCATCGAGAATAGGTATCCTCTACCTCGTATTGATGACTTGTTTGACCAATTGCAAGGAGCACAATTATTTTCAAAGATCGATCTTAGCTTCGGATATCATCACCAAGATTAGAACGAGGATATTCCAAAGGCGCCTTGAAACTCGATGCGGGCATTATGAATTCTTAGTCATGTCTTTCGGATTGACTAATGCTCTCCTGCGCTTTCATGGATATGATGAACCAAGTATTCAAGGAATATTTGGATTAGTTAGTTGTTGTCTTTATTGTTGACATCCTCATATATTCCAAAAGTCATGAAGATCATGAGCACCATTTGAAGTTTGGTACTCCAAAGGCTTCGTGAAAACAAACTATATGCCAAATTAAAGAAATACGAGTTCTAGCTTGAGGAAGTAGCATTTCTTGGGCACGCGCGTGGTGTCAAACATGGAGTATCAAGTGGACCCGACGCAGATTGAAGCAATATAAAGTTGGGAACAACGAAGTCGGTGGCCGAAATCACGTAACTTACGGGCTTAGCTAGTTATTATCGGAGATTAAATGGAAGGATTTTCTCGAATCGCTAATCCATTAACTCGGTGACTCGGAAAGATATAAAATTAAATATGGAGCGAGGAATGCGAGAAGAGTTTCCAAGAGCTCAAGAGGAGACTCATTTCGGCACCTGTTCTAACAATACCATCTGGTTCGGATGGATTTGTTATCTACAGCGATGATTCGGGCAAAGGGTTAGGATATATTCTCATGCAACGTGGGAAAGTCATAGCCTATCCCTTGCGACAACTTAAAGAATATGAGAGAAATTATCCTACTACGTGATCTAGAGTTGGCAGCGTGATCGTTTTCATGGCGCTTAAAGATATGGAGGCACTATCTATATGGGGAGAAAGTGGAGATATATTCGGACCATAAAAGCCTTAAATATTTCTTCACTCAAAAAGAACTCAACATGCGGCGAATGACGTTGGCTCGAGCTATTGAAAGACTACGACCACACTATTCAATACCATCCTGGAAAAGTGAACGTGGTAGCTGACGCGTTGAGTAGAAGATCATATGCAGGAATGATTGCGATGATGTCAAGTATCTGGCGACAGAGCCAACTTTAATAGAAAAAGTTAAGGTTATTCGCCACCCAGGCAGAGTGATGCATATGAAGAAGAAAGTACAAGAAGGTGCTATTCCAGAAGCGAGAATTGATGAAGAAGGAATACTTCGAGTCCACTCCAGACTTTGTGTCCCTAACGACTCTGATTTGAAGTACAAAATTATGATGGAGGCACACAATACACCATTTGCAATCCATCCTGGAAGTACCAAAATGTATCGTGATTTTCGACATACATTTTGGTGGAACAATATGAAGAAAGAGATTGCAAAGTTTATCTCAACGTGTTTAACTTGTCAACGTGTAAAGGCGGAGCATCTAGTACCTAAGGGTTCGTTGCAACCACTTGAGATTCCGAAATGGAAGTGTGAACACATTACCATGGATTTCGTTACGGGTCTTCCTACGGTTTCTCAAGGCATCAATGCTATTTGGGTTATTGTTGATAGATTAACCAAGTCTGCTCATTTCTTGCCGATACGGGCGACTTATTCCCTTGAAAGTCTTGCTAGTATATATATAAATGAGATTGTGAGGTTGCATGGCATGCCAGTATCCATAGTTTCGGATCGTGACCCAAGATTCACTTCAAGATTTTGGGTTAGCTTGGAAAAAGCTATGGGCACGGATTCTGATTCGATTCGCCGCATACCATCCTCAAAGCGGGACGGACAATCGAGAGGACTATTCAAACTCTTGAAGATCTATTAAGACTCGTGTCCTGACTTCAAAGGAGTTGGGATAAGTATTTACCATTGGTGGAATTCTCCTACAACAACAGATTATCGAGCAAGCATTGGTATGGCCCCTTTGAAGCATTATATGGACGAATGTGTTGCTCTCTCCGGTATGTTGGGACGAGGTGGGTGAAGCAACATTGTTGGGACCCAAGTTGAATACGTATGACTACTGGAAAAGATTCAAATGATTCGACAGCGATATACAAAGCGGCACAAGATCGACAAAAAGAGTTATGCGGATCTTCATCGAAAGGGCGTAGAATTTAGTATTGGGGATCATGTCTTTGTTGCGTGTTGCCCCGTGGAAGGAAGTTACAAGATTAGGGAAGAGAGAAAAGCTCAATCCACGATTTATTGGTCCATTTCAAATTCTTGACCGAGTAGGAAATGTAGCTTTATAGACTGCGCGTTACCTCCGAGTATGTCTCGTGTTCATAATGTGTTTCACATATCTCGTACTTCAGTAAATATGTGAAAGACCCGAACCACGTTATAGAGTTAGAACCGACGAGATAATAGAAGACTTAACGTATGAGGAGGTACTGTCAAGATCTTGGATAGGAAGGAGCATGTCCCTACGCCGCGAAAGGTCATACCACAAGTTAAAGTTTTGTGGAGGAATCATGCTATAGAGGAAATGACACAGGAATTAGAAAGCGGAAATGAAAGCGAGGTATCCTCATCTTTTGAAACACCGGTGCACGTCGTCAATTTTGAGGACGAAAATTTCATAAGAAGGGGAGGTTGTAAGACCCCAAATAATTAATAAATAAAATTTATTTTCCTCTATTATTTTTTTTAATTAGTAAGGGTTGATTTGATTAATGTGGTTAGTTATGGGTAAAATGCATAAATATTTTAAATAAGCGGTGGTTATAAAATATTTATTTTTGTAGGAGAATATTCGTTTGATCGTGGAATATTCTTACCGTCGGAAATATTAAATACGTACTCAAGCGACCTTGTGTGAGCTCCATAATGGAAAGCGATTGGATGAAGAAAAAGCGACAAATATAAGTTGTTTAAAAATAACAGTAGTAGTTATTCACAATTAATCTTGTTAAAATACTCGGTGGTTAAAAACACGGTAGAAGACACCAGGTATTGCACCAATTATTGATTCTTACGTGAAGAAGGCACTACTCAATAATGGTTACAATAATTACTTTCATTAGATTTTATTGATTTAATAATTGTTGCGTTAATATTTTATATTCTTTGTTATTTCAATAATTGTCATTACACGGTATTTTTTATTATCGAAGCAATAATTCATATTATCTGAATAATATTATTAGATAAAATTATTGGCAATGTCTAGAAAGTTACGTATAAGGAGAGGTTTGGTCACCTAATTGCTTGTATTTAGTAAGGAGAAATTCTTATTGGAAAGCCCCTCTTCTTGGGAGCTGCTCATTGTCGATATTGTGATTACTGTAATATTATTTGTGAATAATTAATTATTGATTCATATGATGAAAAAATATTGATTTTATGTGGATATAGATGGAGAAAATTTTTAATGTGACAATTGTTTAAAATTGAAAATTTATTTATTTTTTGATAAAATAATTATTTAAATATATTATTATATTTTAATAATATAATAATGATGATAATTTTACGATGAATGTGGGATATATGTGTATATGTGGAGGAGGAGTATTTTGTTACCAAAAATATTTAAAGCATGTTTTATGTGTCTGCATGGATCCCATTTCTTGATTTGAAATTTGATTATAGCACAAAAAATCGCTTGGTTTGTGGATTTTGGTCAATTTACATTTGAAATTTAGAAAAACTTTCTTCAGTAAAGTTGTAGAGAATTGAATTTCCTATAAAAAGTCGAAAGTTTGAATTTTCTCGATAAAAGGCTATTTATTATGAATTATTAAAGTTCAAGCTCAAAAATAATTGATTTTTGGAAGTTTAAAATAATTTAAATAAGAAAAATGTTTTTGTGTTTGGTGGGCATCTTTAACATGTGCTAGAGATTTGAATTCAGATGCTTGGATGCGTGGGAAGATGTGGAAAAATAAATAATATTAATTTATTAAATTTTCTACTTTGGTGTTCTAGCGTTTTCCTATAAATAGGGTCTTAGGTTAGAATTGAAAATCACACCGTAAACTGAAGTTTTCTCTCTATATTATTGAGCCTATTCTTGTGAGTATTTTGAGTATATTTTGAGTATTGCTATATCTGATGCAAGTTCAAGTCATAGCTTTATATCCAGGTGTTTAAATTAAGTCTTGATCTTTTCGAGGTAAGGGATATTATTTTTTAAAATGATATTATTTATTCTAATATCATTATGCCAAGTATTGATCTGAACTTTTTAATCAAATTTGGAACTTTTAATTAATCGGGTTACTTATTCACGATACACACTATTCTATTCACGTATATCTGATCTTATTCACGAATCTGACCTATTCATCGAAAAATGAAAATTTTCCTTTTCAGTACAAAATATCTATTCGGATACTAGCTTTGATTGTATCCATGTTTTGATCATTCGAATTTTACACCACTATGATTATTTTTGAGGTATTTTTGGATATGGATAAAACAAAGTACTGAATCCTTAATCCTTAATTCTTGTCATTTTGTTTCAATTTGATTCGCTTTCTTTAAAAATATTTTTCATCATCCTCGGTCTTAAATGATGATATTATTGAATATCTTTGGCTGTAGTGCGAAGATGAATGATTTCGATGAATATCTTTGGCCGTAGTGCAAAGATGAGCAGTGTTTAGATGAACATGACGGTGATGAATATCTTTGGCTGAAGGTGCAAAGATGAATATTTGATTCCGATATATATTGATTGATGTTACAGGGATAAAAGATGAGATCGATGAACTTTTAAATTCATACATAGAAGATAGTAGTTTGCATTCTCTACTTAACTCTTCTAATGAATTATTATTTCATTGCGAATATTGATTTAAAACTTGTTGTCTATTGTATTCTATTAGATTTTTCCTGTTGAAGACTAACGATAATTTGTTGTATATTATCTTAGTCATAATATTCTTCTTCGGGCTAGTTGAGCTCACCCTTTTCCTTTTTGTTCCATTTTTCTTCTCGGGATGCGAGAATATAAGCGATGCAGTGGGGGTATGGAATAAAGGTTCTAGAGAGAGTTGTTTAGTAGTCCTCGCCATTTTTGTAAAATAATGTATCAATAAATGTGATGAGGATTTATTTGAGTATAGATATTGTCTAGAAGATAATATTTGTATTCAAACTCATAGTTTCTTTGTTTTAATAATAAAGTTGTAGTTGTTTTACATACATGTATGTATTGACAACTCGAAATGGGTGATGTATACCTATTTTTGGGGCGTCACGAAAGCCCTCTTTCACGAGGAGCACTACTGGTTGTCATAATTGTGATTCTGTAATATTATTTGTGAATAATTAATTATTGATTTATATGATAAAAAAATATTTATTTTATATAAATGATGGATATATTTATTTTATGTGATTATAATTGAAAGAGTTAATGTTGAGGTGTTTTATCTGTATTTTTGTTAGAATGGAGGTATTAAAAATCAAATCAGTATTTTTACGATATATTAAATGAGTTATAATTTTTAATCGTAGTTGGATCGTTGTGATTTTTGGATATGTTATACATATATAAGTTGAGTATATGTCCACAAATTTTGAACCGTTAAAAATGAAAGAATGATTTGTTATGAATTTTAAGAGGTGTATGCTTCAGAAATTAGGGTTATAAATGATTTTGGTGGAAAATTCTAGAATTGAGTGGGCCCCACTTGTGGTTGGTGAAGAAATGTGCTGAATTTTATTTCAAATGTGGTGGGTGACAATAATAGCGAGTAAAAGCCATCGGTAGTGCTTGGTCGAAATGCCTTGCCACGGGAGCTAAAATTTTCCTATAAATAGAGGGCTAAGTTAGAATTGAAAATCACACCAGAAACATAAGCTTTCTCTCTTTCTTTCTATATATTATCGAGCGTATTTTGTGAGTATTTATATACTTTGAGAGTTGCTATTCAGTACAAGTTTCATTCAGCATCATATCCGACGTTTCATTCTGAAGTACTGTTTCTTTGAGGTAAGGGATGTTATTTTCTTCTTAAATGATATTATTTTCTTTAATATCATTATGCCGAAATAATGGTTTGAACTTTTTAATCAAATTTGGAACTTTTGTATCGGGCTTACTATTCACGTATCTGGCCTTATTCACGAATCGTCACTATTCACCGAAAAATAAATTTTCTCTTTTACGTCCCAGGATGTCTTTTATGGTTCTTATCTTTGATTGTATCCATGTTTTGATCTTTATTTTTGAATTCTACTTCACACTTGGTTATTATGAAGTATTATTGAATTTGGATAAACTGAAATACGAATCCCTAATATTTGTCCTTCTGTCTCATTGAATTCCTTCTCTAAAATGTTTTTCATCATCCTCAGTCCTTAATGATGATACTTGATGAATATCTTTGGCCTGTAGTGCAAAGATGAATGATTACCTGATGAATATCTTTGGCCCGTAGTGCAAAGATGAACAGGTGTTGAGATGAACATGACCAATTGGTGATACAAATGAATATCTTTGGCCCGTAGTGCAAAGATGTATATTGATTAATGTTACAGGGATAAAATATTGATGATGGACTTTTAAATTCATAGAGGATAGTAGATTTCATTCTCTACTTAACTCTTCTAATGAATTGTACGTTGTTTTCGCTGCAGTTGTTGATCTAAAACTTGTTGTCTATTGTATTCTATCAAATTTTTCCCTGTTGAAGACTAAGGATAATTTGTTGTATATTATCTTAGTCATAATATTCTTTACTGGGCTAGTTGAGCTCACCCTTTTCCTTTTTGTTCCATTTTTCTTCTCAGGAGGTGAGAATTTAGCTGGGACTAGTTGTGAGACCCCAACTTTTATGAAATAAAAGTGTTCAATTTTTCTATTTTGGTGAATAGTTAAATTGATAAAAGTTTAAAGTTAAGGGTCATATTTGGAAATTTTTCAAAGTAGACAAGTTGTCATAAAATACTGGCCATTATTCATGAGTTACTTATTCACGAGTTACTATTCACCAAATTACTATTCACTCTAGTATTGTTCACTCTAGTATTTGGGACACTTTTTGTGTCGAGTTACTATTCACGAGTTACTATTCACAGATTCTTATTCACCAAAATTACTATTCACTCTAGTATTGTTCACTCGAGTATTTGGGACACTTTTTGTGTCGAGTACTATTCACGAGTTCTTATTCACGAATTACTATTCATGAGTTACTTATTAACCCGAACAAAATATTTTATGAAATTAATTATGAAGTTTTACTGGTTGATCTTTGTTGAACTACTTTCATTAGTAAAAGTACGCGATGTCGTGTGTGGTTGCGTAGTAGCACACGGTATTTATTATTGATGCTTATGTGAGAAGTCACTCGGTTTGATTCCATTATTGTCGATTAATAATATGAATTATTATAGCGATAATGACGTTTTGTTTTATTACGTATTATTAACGTAATAAAACAGAAAAATCTTTTATATAAAAATGAGAATACTTTATTAAAGTTATTACATAAATAGAATATATTATATTTTATTATGCATAGTGTTGTATAGTGTTTTTACATAGTGTTTTTGCATAGTGTTGCATAGTAAAATGTTTTTATATAAATAGAATATATGATATTTTATTTAAAAGATTTTGCTTTAAATATGGATGGTCAGATTAAAGTAAATCAATCTGGACCGTTCATGGATTAATTACTATGCATTCTATTTTCCTATAAATAGAAGCTCATTCCTTCATTATTTTCTTACTTAATTCAATTTGAAACTCTGGAGAGAGAAATTATAGAGAGAAGCTATAGAGAGAAAATCTATAGAGAGAAAGAAGAAGAGTATTCTGGTACTTCACTACTTTGATATCCAGTGTCTTTTACGGTAAAGGGATATTGTTATAGTAAGGGATGGTAAGGGATATTATTTGTTGTACCTGTAAGGGGTGTTATTCTTTCTTATTCATGAAGGAACTTCATTATTCCATTCATTATTATTTTGTTGGAATAACTTTTGTAAAAGTGGCATACCCTATACATAACTTTTGTATCACGCTGATACATACCATATACTTGGTGAAATCCTTATATTATTCCATTCTTATTTATTACATTGGAATAACTTTGTATCTGTGAATCCCTATACTTGGTGATCTTCTTCTCATTATTCCATTATTTATTATTACATTTGGAATATCACATGCATGTGTTTTACAATCAACTTGTTCCATTATTTATTATTCGCATTTATTATTACATTGGAATATTCTGTTCGTGTGTGTTACACCTAACACAGTTCCATTGTTTATTATTCAAAGATTTATTATTACATTGGATCATCATTGCCGATTGTGAATTTCACGACTTCTACATCAATCTTGCATGCATGGTGATTTCTTTTGTTATTCCATTCTTTATTATACTCGGTTGGTTAAAACTTTGACTTCTATACTCCATGAAATTAGTAGAATATCTTTGATATTTGCGTTTCATCGATATCTTTTCATGGAAATATTCTTCCGATTATTCTTGAATTTTACTCTACAAAACAATGTATCATGTTGACAATTTGGGCGTTAATAATTCTGGATTAAATAATTCTTGAACTTGTTTTATTGAAT
Organism: Panax quinquefolius; assembly: GCA_020205615.1. Classification (NCBI taxonomy): domain Eukaryota; kingdom Viridiplantae; phylum Streptophyta; class Magnoliopsida; order Apiales; family Araliaceae; genus Panax; species Panax quinquefolius. The sequence continues at coordinate 164,650,165 of CM035153.1, read as the reverse complement.
TATTATGTCATTGTCATCATCCTCATGTTATATTATGTTATCTTTGGCTTACGTGCGTAAATGAACTTAGTATGATTATGACCGAGATCATTCGGTATAATCATGGCTTGATATAAATGATGTGACAAAAGTCCTCGGTGGCTGTAATGCACGATGATGGATAGTTTTGGTATGATTATGACCGGGGTGATTCGGTATAGTCATGACCATTGATAATTTGATGAAAATCCTTGGCCAAGTAGTACGGGGATGATTAGATATTGTGGTTTATTCATTAAACCGAGTCTTAGTGATAAAAATTGATGAAAACCTTTTAAAACCTAAAAGATAGTAGACTTTATTTTCTACTGACTCTTTTAATGGATTGCATATTCCATTGCAGATTAAACCTGGTTGTCTATTGTATTTTATCGGTTTAACATTGTTGAAGACTATTGATAATTTATTACTGCATTATCTTAGTCATAATATTTCTTCTTTGGGCTAGTTGAGCTCACCCTTTTCTTTCAACGTTCTCTTGAGAAATGAGAATATAGTTTGGGGACGAGTTGGGAAAACGAGTGATGGTCCTGAAGATAGGATTAGTAGTCCTCACTATTCTGTGAAATAGTGTGATAATAACGAGGACTCCTTGAGTATGGATATTGTCTAAATGACAATATTCCTATTAGAACTCTCAGTTTATGTATTGTCGTATGTTACACGACAGATGTATAATTAAGTTTGTATTTGAATTTATGTACCATGTAAGTGGCGACCCAAGATGGGTGACATATACCTAATTTTGGGGGCGTCACACTAGTCGGGGTATGGAGTGATGATTCAAGATAGCTGTTTTAGTAGTCCTCACCATTTTGTAAAATAGTGCATCAATAATTATAATGAGGACATATTTGGGTGTGAATATTGTCTAGAAGACAATATTTGTATTTAAACTCACAGTATGTGTTGTTGTATTTTGCACGACAATTGTAATAATAAAGTTTTAGTTATTTTATGTACCATGTCTTTGACGACTCAGAATAGGTGATGTATACCTATTTTGGGGGTGTCACATCCATAGCCTAATTTTGCAGTAATATCATTAAACAATTCAACCTAATATTATTTATTACAAAAAAAATTATACATTATATTAGTATGGGTTAGACCATTTACAAATCTAACTTGATATAATTATCAATTTAAAATTTGAACTCATTTAACGTAGGCAGATCAATATAGGCTCAGGCTGTGTTTGTTTATATCTGAATTTAATGGATATGTTTTTGATTCGGTCAGAGATAAAAAAAATTTGGTAATTTTTTTTTTGTTTTTTAATGTCTCTTAATCGTTAAGATATGAAATTAAATCTATATCATTTAGAGACAATTCTGAATGAGTTTAAATTTTTTTGGGATAAAATTAACCTCTTCAATTTTATAAAATTCCTCTTATATCCCTCTACTAAAATACACACTACACAATCTAGTCATCGCTGACTTCTTTGATCTGCAAGTAGAAATTTACCATCTCCGACGAGGTTCAAACCACTCCTCACACCATCTCCATCTACAAATACTTCGAACCCGGATCGATTGAAGATAGAAGTTAATCCTTTTTTATACATCCCAAAATTACAAAAGGAGAGAGAACACCAAAGAAGCAAGAAGAGGTAGCCAAGAAGAAAACTGAAGGAGGAGAGAGAAGGATGAATCCACGATGTCATTGGTATAATTAATGTACCATCTCACTTTCCAAGATAAACTCGAGTACTACATCTTCTCTCTCAAATGTAGGAAGTTGTTAGTATGAAGTTCATTTTTAGGTAAGTTGGTTAATTGGTCGATATAAATCTTGACACGCATGCGAGGTTCTATGTGTGTCATCATTTTATTAATCAATTAACCAACTTACCCAAAAATTAACTTCATGCTAACCATATTCGTAAATGTATGTGTAGCTTTCCTAAAGAGAAAGAAAGTGGTGATTTTTTTTGATTCAATGGAATTGAGATCGAAGATAATTTAATCGACTTAAAATTAAAAAGAAAATTAAAGAGTGAATTTTAACAAGTTTTGCTTAAATAGCTTAGTAGATTAAAATAGTAAAATATCGTTATTAAGATATTTTGAAAAAATTAATTATGAAATAATATTTCTTTAATCAGATACAATTTTAAACAGACAGTTTATATTATTCAGACATCTTAACTCTTCAAATCTCAACATTTAATTTTATCAAATAGAACCTTACATTGAGTTACAACCTATTTTGCCACTTCAAGTCATACACTTGGACATTGGTTCATTTAGTGATTCTTCAATCCCTCGTTAAATATATTTGTTTCCAGTTTAAAGATTAAGAGTGTGGCATTTATTGTTAACACAGATTAATAATATTGGTAGATTATTATTTATTTCGGTCATATGTAGTTAGAGTTTGTGTTTAGTATCATCTCAAAGAGTAAGTTCAACCTAATTTCTTTATTTAATTGAGATTTGATATCAAATTAAAGATTGTTCAATTTTATGTACTAATTAAATAATATATAGCACGTTTCTTTATCACACAATAAACAAGGCAGCTTAGCTGACTCCACACCCACACTACCTCGTATGCTAAGTTTGAATTGAAATAATAAAGGTGGAAAAAGAATGACTTACTCCGCACCCACACGTTTCTTGAACTTGTTTTATTGAATTATTATGTTATTGTCATCATCCTCATGTTATATTATGTTATCTTTGGCTTACGTGCATAGATGAACTTAGTATGATTATGACCGAGGGATAATTCGGTATAATCATGGCTTGATATAAATGATGTGACAAAAGTCCTCGATGGCTGTGAATGCGGTGATGGATAGTTTTGGTATGATTATGACCGGGGGTGATTCGGTATAGTCATGACCATTGATAATTTGATGAAAATCCTTGATCGTGGTACAAGAATGATTAGATATTGTGGTTTATTCATTAAACCGAGTCTTAGTGATAAAATTGATGAAAACCTTTTAAAACCTAAAAGATAGTAGACTTTATTTTCTCTTGACTCTTTTAATGGATTGCGTATTCACCGCAGATTAAACCGGTTGTCTATTGTATTTTATCGGTTTAACATTGTTGAAGACTATTGATAATTTATTCTGCATTATCTTAGTCATAATATTTCTTCTTGGGCTAGTTGAGCTCACCCTTTCTTTCAACTTTATTCTCTTGAAAATGAGAATATAGCTTGGACGAGTTGGGGAAACGAGTGATGGTCCTGAAGATAGCATTAGTAGTCCTCACTATTCTGTGAAATAGTGTGATAATAATGAGGACTCCTTAAGTATGGATATTGTCTAAATGACAATATTCCTATTAGAACTCTCAGTTTATGTATTGTCGTATGTTACACGACAGATGTATAATTAAGTTTGTATTTAAATTTATGTACCATGTAAGTGGTGACCCAAGATGGGTGACGTATACCTAATTTTGGGGCGTCATGGTTGATATCGAGCTTAGGATATGATCCTGCTAAGGCGTGAGACTAGAACTAGGAGGGAGAGATAGGGAATTCCTTCGCTAGTATGACCTACCTAAGTTTATTTGGTATTTAATTGGTCGAATCAAAGTATAGGGATAATATGTGATATGTTAATTAACCCTTGTTTTGTGACGGTGTTTGAGAATGACATCTGAAAAATGCCGAGATAAACAATGAAGCACATGAGAGTGTTGATTCAAATTCAAACAAAAGGTAACGACCAACAACACGATAATAATCATCTTTTGGTGGCAGCTAATCTATCGAACAATGATAACCATCGTGGGGAATTATCATGCTAAGAATGGTAACCACTTGATTGGTAATCATGGCAAAGATAATAGAAGTGGAAATTGCAAGAAGAGAAGGTCATTTAGCTCAATTTTGTTGTGCACCAAAAGTCAAGTCTAGCATTTGGGCGGTGGCACCAAAGGTGGATATGGACAAAACAAAGTCGTTGGTTTTAGGAAGTGCATTTTTATGACTTCTCAAAAAGCGAGTAAACCGAACGAAGTTAGCACGGGTTAGTTAATTATAAATTGCGAAGTCTATACCTTATAAGATCTGGTTCTACCCATTATTTTATCTCTCTTGCTTGCGTTCAACGTTTAAATTTGACTCAGGAGAAGTTAGACTTTGACTTATTAGTTTGAAACTTAGTTAGTAGGAGCCTTCGTTCTGCTCTTATTTTTAAATCTTGTTTGATTCAAATAAACACTTTCACGTTACTGTCGATCTTATCTTTTTGAAAATACTTGCCTTTGATGTGATTTTAGGAATCAATTGGTTAACTACTCATCATGTTTTTAAATAAGGTTGTTAGCTTTTATATTCATAACCATCTGTTATGCGAATTCAAAGTAACCAAACCACTAAAGTCAATCATTGTCATATCGAGCCATAAGTAAAGAGCCCCGATCCTTTCGTTGTTGACTTCCTTGTGTGGAATGCACCGCCGGACTTTTACATAGGCGACGTCGTGGATTTGAAGATGGCAAGTTGATAGGTATCATTGTGAGTCTTATCCGAGTTAAGGGATAGAAGTCACGAGTTGGTATTAATGTGATGTACTATCCAAGTCTTGGACGAGAATGTGATTTTGAATGATATTTCTATCATTAATAAATTTATTGGCGTATTCTTGAAGACTTCTAGCCTACCCTAGAATGTGAAATCGAATTTTGTATTGACCCCGGTACAAAAAATCCATTTCTTAAACCCTCAAATATTTCTTGAACTAAAAGGATCATTTACGTGGATTATGATGAAAGTCATAATAAAAGTATAGAAGCGATGAAAATCATGGGTATATGAAGTATTAGTAAGTTTTATGATGAGTTATGTTGGTTAGTATGTGAAAACATGAAAGTTTCTTAGAAATCACAAAAGAATTGAAAATCGATTTTGGTGAAAAAGCGTAACATGAAATTCAATTGACCATATCTCCTATTATATTTTGAATTTTTGAGTGTGGTAAAGTCCTAGAGTTAGATCTATGAGTTAACTAACTAATCCAAGTAGAATTACTGGAAAAGGTGTTGTAGATTTTTGTGTGGACTGATTTTAGCAAAGGAGTGCAAAGCTGCAAAAACCGAAAAAGTTGCTGCCATGATTTTAGAGGGGATGTTTCGGCCACTTAAATTATGAGAAAAATTTTGGCCTTTTGGGACATGAAGTTATATGGTATAAAGTACCTCCTTTCCAAAAATGAGCTCATTCTGACTTAAAATGAGCAAGTTATGACTATTTCAATATTTAGGTTTTTCCGACGAAAAATGCTATAACCGGAGTTCTATAACTCCAATGACCATGAAATTTAAACTGGAAGCTCACATTAACATGTGTAAGGTCTTGCCAAGTTTTGGGAATTTTTGGAGTTAAACTTGAGGTAGCTAATTTCTTAAGGAATTAATTAGAAATTGATTTTTGAAAAATAGTAAATAAATTTTAAAAATTCCGAGAAAAATATATTTTCATTATGGGACTATATTATGCTAAATCCCAGAAAAGAAATATTTTTGGGACTGATTTAGTATTTTTCATGAAAATAGTTTAATTCTGAACATATGAGTTAAATATGTTATGTGAAGTAACAAAAGTTGAAAATAGGATTTTATGGCTAGAGAATCCTATATAGAGTATATGCATATTTTTTTGAGGATTTGATAATTGGTGATGATATCTTATGAGTATGGCATTTTGAATGATTAAATGCATTATATGGTAAAGCGTAAACAATTGAGATAAATTGTTTATAAATTTAAGTGATTAAAATATTGTTATAATATTAATGATATTAGATTATGAGATTATTAAGTGATTGATAACATGGGGATATTCTTGAATCTGGATAAATTATAAATGTTTAATATTTATCCTTTATCTCATTTGATTGATTCTTTATATCATTATCCTCAATGCTTATATTATGTTGAAAGTCAAATACATGGCTTTATAGTGCGTAGATGGACTTGGTATGATTATGACCGAGGATTGTTGGTATAATCATAACCGTAATTGAAAACACGATTATCTTTGGTAGTAGTCATGGATAATTTGTGGTCGTGATACTAATGAATACGATTATCTTTGGTAGTAGTCATGGATAATTTATTGGTGGTCGTGATACTAATGAATACACGATTATCTTTGGTAGTAGTGCATGGATAATTTGTGGTGCGTGATACTAATGAATACACAATTATCTTTGTACGTGGTGCATGGATAATTGTGGTCGTGATCTTAATGAATACACGATTATCTTTGGCACATAGTGCATGGATAATTTAATGGTCGTGATCTTAATGAATACACAATTATCTTTGTACGTGGTGCATGGATAATTTGTGGTCGTGATACTAATGAATACACGATTATCTTTGTACGTGGTGCATGGATAATTTATGGTCGTGATCTTAATGAATACACGATTATCTTTGGCACGTGGTGCATGGATAATTTGTGGTCGTGATCTTAATGAATACCACGATTATCTTTGGTAGTAGTGCATGGATAATTTGTGGTCGTGATACTAATGAATACACAATTATCTTTGTACGTAGTGCATGGATAATTGTGGTCGTGATACTAATGAATACACGATTATCTTTGTCACGTAGTGCATGGATAATTTAATGGTCGTGATCTTAATGAATACATGATTATCTTTGTACGTAGTGCATGGATAATTGTGGTCGTGATACTTAATGAATACCACGATTATCTTTGTACGTGGTGCATGGATAATTTGTGGTCGTGATACTAATGAATACCGATTATCTTTGGTAGTAGTGCATGGATAATTCGTGGTCGTGATCTTAAAGAATATCATTGGCTGCGATGCGGGGATGATTCGACGATGTGGATTAATTATTGAAATGAGTCTCGACAATGAAATATTAATTCATGGATGTGTTCAAAGTCATCGTGAAACTACGTTGCGTGCATAGATAGACTTGGTATGATTATGACCGAGGATGTTTATTATAATCATGATCGTAATTGAAAACACAATTATCCTTGGCGTAGTGCATGGATAATTAAGTGGTCGTGATACTATTAAGTTTGAGTCTCGGCATTATTGGTTTTACAGTTGTATATCTTTGGCTTTGGTGCAAGAGATGAATTGTTAATGAATATCTTTGGCGGATTGTAAAGATGAATTTAATGTTTTCAACGATAAAAGTATTCAAGGTATCTTCACTCTTTATCATACCAGTGTAGTGCGTACCTTAATTTCGGGGCTGAAATTCCATAAGGAGGGAGATTGTGAGACCCCAAATTTTATGAAATAAAAGTGTTCAATTTTTCTATTTTGGTGAATAGTTAAATTGATAAAAGTTTAAAGTTAAGGGTCATATTTGAAAATTTTTCAAAGTAGACAAGTTGTCATAAAATACCCTTGTTATTATTCACGAGTTCTTATTCACGGAGTTCTTATTCATCGAAATTACTATTCACTCTAGTATTGTTCACTCTAGTATTTGGGACACTTTTTGTGTAGAGTTACTATTCACGAGTTACTATTCACGAATTCTTATTCACCAAATTACTATTCACTCTAGTATTGTTCACTCGAGTATTTGGGACACTTTTTGTGTCGAGTACTATTCACGAGTTCTTATTCACGAATTACTATTCATGAGTTACTATTAACTTAGAACAAAATATTTTATGAAATTAACTTGGCGGAAGTTTTATTTGTTGATCTTGTTGAACTACTTTCGGTAGTAAAAAAGCGATGTCGTGTGGTTGCATAGTAACACACGGTATTTATTATTGATGCTTATGTGAGAAGTCACTCGGTTTGATTCCATTATTGTCGATTAATAATATGAATTATTATAGCGATAATGACATTTTGTTTTATTAAATATTATTAACGTAATAAAAGCGAAACATCTTTTATATAAAAAAGAATACTTTATTAAAGTTATTCATAAATAGAATATATTATATTTTATTATGCATAGTGTTGCGTAGTGTTTTTGCATAGTGTTTTTTGCATAGTGTTGCATAGTGTTTGCATAGTAAAATGTTTTTATATAAATAGAATATATGATATTTTATTTAAAAGATTTTGCTTTAAATATGGATCGTCAGATTAATTTAAATCAATACGGACCGTTCATGGATTAATTACTATGCATTCTATTTTCCTATAAATAGAAGCTCATTCCTTCATTATTTTCTTACGAATTCAATTGAAACTCTGAGAGAAATTATAGAGAGAAGCTATAGAGAAAAATCTATAGAGAGAAAGAAGAAGAGTATGATTCGGTACTTCACTACTTTGATATCCAGTGTCTTTTACGGTAAAGGGATATTGTTATAGTAAGGGATGGTAAGGGATATTATTTGTTGTACCCGTAAGGGGTGTTATTCTTTCTTATTCATGAAGGGAACTTCTGTTATTCCATTCATTATTATTTTGTTGGAATAACCTGTAAAAGTGGCATACCCTATACATAACTTTTATATCTGCGACATACCATATACTTGGTGAAATCCTTATATTATTCCATTCTTATTTATTACATTGGAATAACTTTGTATCACGCTGAATCCCTATACTTGGTGATCTTCTTACATTATTCCATTATTTATTATTACATTGGAATATTACATGCATGTGTTTTACACCGACACGGTTCCATTGTTTATTATTCGCATTTATTATTACATTTGGAATATTACATACGTGTGTTTTACAGGACACAGTTCCATTGTTTATTATTCAAAGATTTATTATTACATTTGGATCATCCTGCAATTTCACGACTGGTGAATTTCACGGACACTGTCTGTCAAGCAATCGCATGCATGGTGATTTCTTTTGTTATTCCATTCTTTATTATACTCGGTTGGTTAAAACTTTGACTTATACTCCATGAAATTAGTAGAATATCTTTGATATTTGCGTTTCATCGATATCTTTTCATGGAAATATTCTTGATTATTCTTGAATTTTACTCTACAAAACAGTATCATGTTGACAATTTGGACGTTAATAATTCCTGGATTAAATAATTCTTGAACTTGTTTTATTGAATTATTATGTCATTATCATCATCCTCATGTTATATTATGTTATCTTTGGCTTACGTGCATAGATGAACTTAGTATGATTATGACCAGGGATCATTCGGTATAATCATGGCTTGATATAAATGATGTGACAAAAAGTCCTCGATGGCACTGTAATGCGATGATGGATAGTTTTTGGTATGATTATGACCGGGGGTGATTCGGTATAGTCGTGACCATTGATAATTTGATGAAAATCCTTGGCCGTAGTACGAGAGATGATTAGATATTGTGGTTTATTCATTAAACCGAGTCTTAGTGATAAAAATTGATGAAAACCTTTTAAAACCTAAAAATCAGTAGACTTTATTTTTACTTGACTCTTTTAATGGATTGCGTATTCATTGCAGATTAAACCGGTTTGTCTATTGTATTTTATCGGTTTAACATTGTTGAAGACTATTGATAATTTATTACGCATTATCTTAGTCATAATATTTTTTCTTGGGCTAGTTGAGCTCACCCTTTCTTTCACCGTTCTCTTGAGGAAATGAGAATATAAATTTGGGGACGAGTTGGGGAAACGGTGATGGTCTGAAGATAGCATTAGTAGTCCTCACTATTACGTGAAATAATAGTGATAATAATAATGAGGACTCCTTGAGTATGGATATTGTCTAAATGACAATATTCCTATTAGAACTCTCGGTTTATGTATTATCGTATGTTACCTGACGGATGTATAATTAAGTTTGTATTTGAATTTATGTACCATATAAGTGGCGACCCAAGATGGGTGGCGTATACCTAATTTTGGGGCGTCACACTAGTCGAGAGTATGGAGTGATGATTCAAGATAATTTGTTTTAGTAGTCCTCACCATTTTGTAAAATAGTGCATCAATAATTATAATGAGGAAGTATTTGGGTGTGAATATTGTCTAGAAGACAATATTTGTATTTAAACTCACAGTATGTGTTGTTGTATTTTGCACGACAATTGTAATAATAAAGTTTTAGTTATTTTATGTACCATGTATTTGACGACTCAGAATAGGTGATGTATACCTATTTTGGGGGTGTCACATCCATAGCCTAATTTTGCAGTAATATCATTAAACAATTCAACCTAATATTATTTATTACAAAAAAAATTATACATTATATTAGTATGGGTTAGACCATTTACAAATCTAACTTGATATAATTATCAATTTAAAATTTGAACTCATTTAACGTAGGCAGATCAATATAGGCTCAGGCTGTGTTTGTTTATATCTGAATTTAATGGATATGTTTTTGATTCGGTCAGAGATAAAAAAAATTTGGTAATTTTTTTTTTGTTTTTTAATGTCTCTTAATCGTTAAGATATGAAATTAAATCTATATCATTTAGAGACAATTCTGAATGAGTTTAAATTTTTTTGGGATAAAATTAACCTCTTCAATTTTATAAAATTCCTCTTATATCCCTCTACTAAAATACACACTACACAATCTAGTCATCGCTGACTTCTTTGATCTGCAAGTAGAAATTTACCATCTCCGACGAGGTTCAAACCACTCCTCACACCATCTCCATCTACAAATACTGAACCCAGATCTGATTGAAGATAGAAGTTAATCCTTTTTTTATACATCCCAAAAATTACAAAAGGAGAGAGGAACACCACTGAAGCAAGAAGAGGTAGCCGAAGAAAACCTGAAGGAGGAGAGAGAAGGATGAATCCACGATGTCATTGGTATAATTCGTACCATCTCACTTTCCAAGATAAACTCTGAGTACTACATCTTCTCTCTGTAAATGTAGGAAGTTGTTAGTATGAAGTTTATTTTTGGGTAAGTTGGTTAATTGGTCAATATAGTACTGACACGCATGCGAGGTTCTATGTGTGTCATCATTTTATTGGTCAATTAACCAACTTACCCAAAAATTAACTTCATGCTAACCATATTCGTAAATGTATGTGTAGCTTTCCTAAAGAGAAAGAAAGTGGTGATTTTTTTTGATTCAATGGAATTGAGATCGAAGATAATTTAATCGACTTAAAATTAAAAAGAAAATTAAAGAGTGAATTTTAACAAGTTTTGCTTAAATAGCTTAGTAGATTAAAATAGTAAAATATCGTTATTAAGATATTTTGAAAAAATTAATTATGAAATAATATTTCTTTATTCAGATACAATTTTAAACAGACAGTTTATATTATTCAGACATCTTAACTCTTCAAATCTCAACATTTAATTTTATCAAATAGAACCTTACATTGAGTTACAACCTGTTTTGCCACTTCAAGTCATACACTTGGACATTGGTTCATTTAGTGATTCTTCAATCCCTCGTCAAATATATTTGTTTCCAGTTTAAAGATTAAGAGTGTGGCATTTATTGTTAACACAGATTAATAATATTGGTAGATTATTATTTATTTCGGTCATATATAGTTAGAGTTTGTGTTTAGTATCATCTCAAAGAGTAAGTTCAACTTAATTTCTTTATTTAATTGAGATTTGATATCAAATTAAAGATTGTTCAATTTTATGTACTAATTAAATAATATATAGCACGTTTCTTTATCACACAATAGACAAGGCAGCTTAGCTGACTCCGCACCCACACTACCTCGTATGCTAAGTTTGAATTGAAATAATAAAGGTGAAAAAAGAATGACTCATTTTTATGAAATAAAAAAAATATATATTTGATTGTGATTGAGATTGAAATAAATTGAACCATTATTTTATTTTTATTTTTTACTATTTTCAACTGAAATTTAACATTTTTACCCAATATTTCATACCCAAAGCCTTATGAGTAATTTTTTTTATTATTGAGCCATGAGAATCTTGGGAGAGGGAGAACATGGAATAACACACGATCATTCTAACTAGAATGAAATGAATGGAAGTGGTTAACATGAAGTTTATTTTTGGGTAATTTGGTCAATTGGCCAATAGAGTGCTGACAAGCAGGTGAGACTCTATATATATTAATATTCTATTAGCCAATTAACCAACTTATCAAAATATAAACTTTATGTTAACCGAATCTGAAATAAATTATTCTAATCTCCATTTCATTATTTTAATCCAAATACTACTAGTAAAATTTAAGCTTGTGGGGTGGCCATATATTTCTTCAATTGTGTCTACACGTTTTACTCTATTCGATGGCCCTCAAAATTTCAGAGCAATGTCGGGCGAGTGACTTTTATTTATGACGACTGTAGTAGTATTCTCAATTTTTTAGACAGATGTGATATTAATTTTTAGTGCTAAAAATATCAGTTCAACGCAATTTTATAATATATTATGCACATAACATAATTCACTCTGTATGAGAGAGGGAGAGAGAGAGTTGATTTATTTAACTTGAGATTTAGGTGAAACTAGTCATCGTCTAATTAATTCCGGATGGTTGATTTATTTTATGATTGTACGTAGTAGCTGCTGCCTGCAAGTGCTAGTAGTATGAAATCGCATGATTTTTGGGGTTAGAAGGCAGCCACACACATTGCAATTAATGGGCGTGATGGTCAATGAAATTCTCAAATACAGTGAACGAGAAAAATAAAATAAAATTGGAGGGTGGAGGATTGGACCCCTAAAAAAAAAGAAAGGGAAAAGATCTTAATTAATGCGGGACGACCTCCGTCAAACAACAAGTTGGCTGTTATTTATCAAATTAATTGAAGGAAGAATAAATAAAGAAATCCATCATATCATTATACTTTTATAATTTATATATATATATATATATATATATATATATGTGTGTGTGTGTGTGTGTGTGTGTTTGAAGTATCAATAAATAAATAAATAAATTAAAGAAGAAAACCTTTACTACTCAGGAATAAATACTTTTTTATCATTTTATTTTAAGATAATTTATAAATGAATTATTAAATTTTTTTTTTTTATAAATAATTCATTTGAATTTTTGTTTATTTACAAAAACATTACTAAAAGCTATTAAGTCTTTTGACTTTAACAAAATTTGACACATCATTGTTGAGTTGTAAAAAAAAATTAATATGACAAAATTATCCAACGTGGCCTTCAACAAGCGAAAAATAGTAATAGTAATAGTAATAATAGTAATAGTAATAATAATAATAAACAAATAATAATAACAGTAATAATAATAATAATAATAATAATAATAATAAAAATAACAAAAATAACAATAATAATAATAATAATAAAAGTAAAAGTAAAAAGAAATAATAATAATAACAATAACAATAATAAATAGTAATAATAGTAATAATAATAATAACAACAATAATAAATAACAATAATAATTAATGATAATAATATTAATAACAGTAATAAATAATAATAATAACAGTAATAATAAAAGTAATAACAGTAATAAATAATAATAATAATAACAATAATAAACAATAATAACAACAACAATAATAATAATATTTTTCTCATTTTCTTTTCATTTTTTAAAGACAAATTTTCATTTTTTTTTTCTAAATTTCATGATTTATTTTAATTTTTATACTATCAACTCCTAGATTTCTTTCATTTTCATTTAAGAATTGTCACATCAGAAATTAGCATCATGTCACCACTGTCACATCATTAATTTGTTAGTCAACTAACGGTCAAGACACCTTTTATAACGGTTTGTTAGTAAACAAAAATTCAGTAAGTTAACTGTAAGAATTTTTTTTTATAATTTATTTGTAAGTTAATCTAAAATTAATAGAGGACCAAAAAAACATTTTATCCTTGCTACTTATGATCAGTACTTGTGCTGTAAATTTTTAAATCACTTTTGCGGGCTTATCCGAACTTTATCATTCGCCTCTTATGTTTAAATTCTCATATATTCTAACCTCTAATAATTATCATCACCATATGTGTGCTTTTTCACATGCCTTTTAATTTAATTTAATTTTAAAATATATATATATATATATATATATATATATATATATATATGTACGTACATATTTAATCAATCCTCTATCACAATTAAGCATATGGATGTGATCGATGTCTAGATCTCTTAAAAGGAAAGGAAAAGAAAAGAAAGAATTATACAAAACTTAACCACCAGCTCGATCGATCGATCAATCGGCCAGTGTATATAATTTTGGATAGATCACCGATTCAAGGGCTTCAAACATATTTGAACTCCATACTTGGGTTTTAGTGTGAGGACGATAACTGGGGCGTGCCTGTAATTATCTGAGATAATAAAGCTGAAGCGCGATATTAACATGGCTAAAATTATCTTAGCTTCCATCAATGCAAAGGCCTGACCAACACAATTTCTTGGACCGGCAGCAAAAGGGATGAAGTGTCGACCGGGGGCGAATGACTTGGACGCAAACCGGTCTGGTTTGAACTCATTTACATTTTCCCCCCATATTTCTTCACTGTGATGTATGGCTAGCACCGGAATCCATATTGATAATCCCTTTGGAATATGAAGGTCGCCTAGTTTATAATCCTCGAATGCCATGCGAGGAAGTACGGAAGCTGGGGGATAAAGCCTAAGTGATTCATTAATCACCATGTTTAACTGTCGCGAACACAATTAATTAATTACAACATGAATTTCAATAATCATAAACTATATATATATAACAAAATATAATTAATACTACTAGTGTTTAATACTACATAAAATAGCATGCAGTTGGACAGAAGTAACATATGTGATATTAGTATTATATTATGTACCATAAACTAAAATTTTAAATAGTTCCAATCAAGTGCCAAGGTGACAACTAGCTAGCTAGCCAACTTTTCTTGAGATGAATGCAATGATTCTCTTGATTTTCTATTAAGTTTCTTTCCCCACCACCAGACAATTGAGGAACACTATCATCATCATCATCAGAAGTCACGATAAGGGCCAACTAGAATTAAATAATAATAATATCCACTAGCTAGTTTTCAGTGCAACTTAGATGTACAACACCATATGTTAATTTACAGGAAGAGTGTAAGTAGTCAAATTAAGTACTCCATATACAACCTCGTAAGTACATATTGCAGTTTGAAAGTCATAAATTAATTAATGTCAAGAATATAGCTGTGCTAGTGCCAACGTACGGCAGATTAATTGAAGTAGGATCGAACAATCGAAGCATAGAATCCTTTCTAAGGTACTAATTAATTAATCGACACAAGTGCTGATACTTGTTACTCACTGCACTTTATTTGAAAATTAAAAATAGAAAAAGTAGAGGAAAATTAAATAACTAATTACCAGGGTAAGTTTGGAGAGATGATTAACAGAGGGGAAATCACCATTGCAGACCTCATTGACCTCATCTCGAACCTTATCTTGCCAAGAGGGATTGCTTGCCAGGAGCATTGTAGTCCACGTAAGTAAAAGAGCAGTGGTTTCATGTCCTGCAAAAAAGAAGGTTTTGCATTCATCCATGATGAGCTGCAGGTTTAGGCTAAACGCACCGCCACCCGATCTTTTCTTTTGCATCTCATCAAGCAACATCCCCAGTAAATCATTCCCATATGAACTGCTTCGCCCGATCTCTACGCAATCCTTTCTGCTCTGGATTATCTCCATCAGCAGCCTCTCCACCTCCATCTTTAATGATTTTATATCTCTATTGTATTTACTCGGAACAAACCTATATATACATATATACAACAATTAAAAACATATATATTAAGTACGTACATAATATATATGTATTCCATCAAAACTTGTCCATAAAAAGTAAACAGTCAATTAAAATCAAGAAGTGTGTGTATATATATATATATATATATATATATATATGTCAACTAGGTAGCTAGGTACTGACCGGCTACCGGGGAAGCATAAATGGCGGCTAGCTTGTGCACAAAGCTGTTGTAAAACAGTGAGGAGATGGAATATTTGCTTTCCTTTCTCGTAGCTACTATCGAATTCAGTTCGAGAAATGATGTCAGCAGTGAGCCGAGTCATGTACTCGCCAATCTCGAACTCAGTTTCTCCTAACTTTACTGCATTTTCTAGTGATTCTAGCATCACCATGGTGCATTCCACCATGTACCCCGCATAGCTCTATAATTAAAATAAACCAAACCAAATAACTAACCAGGCCAATATTATTTACTTTTATAACATTATATAATAAACCATAGATAAATGATAAGTGGGGATTTATGATATAATTGTACATATACATATATATATGCTTTATTAAATTAAATAAAATAAAATTACGTACAGTACCTTGAGTTTATCTCCCATGAATGCGGGTGCAACGATGTGACGTTGATGATACCAATCGTTGCCGTTGGCCATTAACAACCCCCGCCCGATGAAATGCTTTGAACCTTGTTGTTGCAGCCATGATTTACCAGAGATGCTACTATGCTTTAGTAGAAGCTCTTTAATGAGTTCAGTCTCCGATAAGCACATCCGTGGCTCGGTACCATTCCAATAGATGAATCTTTTCCTTATATACATATACATATATATATATGCAGCCAATAATATAAATAAAAATGAATACAAATTATGAGAATAAAATAATAAATAAGATAATTGTAGGTAGGTAGGTAGGTAGGCGAACGTACCATATAGTTTGGACCAGGTGACAAAATGCGGCAAAAGGCGGGGAACGATATCGTGGTTGATGGAGTCCATGTGGTTGGAGGTGGAATTAGCAAAGAGAGAGGCCATGTCTAAGATGTTACCAACAAGAAAGCGAGGTTTGGGGCCACGCACTCCTTGCTTTTCCATTATTTTCTGTATGCGTCTTGGGGTTAGCAAGTAACATGATATAGTTTCATAAGCAACTCTCAACAACAACTGAAGGCATACAACTAATAAACCCCATAACAATAAAACGCCGGCCATTATTTATATATACTAACTCGATCTTCTCTCTCTCTCTCACTGTCTTTTTCGCCTATATATATATATATATATATATCCACTATGACTCGAGAGAGATCGCGAGAGCAAGATCGAATTTGTGATTTGGTCATGAGACTAACTACGAAACCCAATTCATTTATAGTGGTACGTCGAAAGCCCGGCATTTTTTTATTTGCCGCAATGATACGAATATATTAAAGATGGGACAACACATTTATTTATTTATTTTATATATATATATATATATATATATATATATATATATATATATATATATATATATATAGCAGCTCACACATAATGGAATAAATTTTGTCCTATTAATTTCATAATGATTTGAATCAATCATCAGATGACCAAGGGCCAAGTCAAGAATATGAGAAAGTTCGAGTGTTTGTGCTCTTTTGATCATTCACTGCTCTCTTTATTCATCTGTATTTATTTTAACCAAAATTAAATAAATAAATACTAAAATGCCTGAAAATATATATTTTACGCGAAATACTTGAAAAAAACAAACTTAGGTACTGTTGTGTCTTAAAAATGTGTTACACCATTTAACACCTTAAAACTTTAATTTAGGAAATTATGATTAAAAGATTTATTTGGGTAATGTAACAATGATTTAATGAGGAAAATATTTTGGAGTGGCCTGGTGATAATATTAATTTGTTTCTGTATTCCAACTTCTTTTTTTTCTTTATTATATTCTCTTTATACACATGATATATACAATTGGATAATAAGGAAATAAATCACAGTAATAACTATATATAAAAAACTATATATCGTATCGTATCAAAAAAATTAAAGACATTATAAGTAAGATTCGATTTGAAACATCGATACTAATTTGTTTCTTACCAAACTAACATCATGTTGAAATAATTCCCAATCTAACCCTCTACAGTAAATACTTAATTTTCAAAATAATTTTATATTTGCTAGCTACATGTATATATGATCATGCCATGTCAGAGTAAGCTAAGCAAGTTGGGCTTATTTTACTTACTTATTTATTATATTTCTTTGGTCGCCAAATTAAGAACCAAAACACTAGTGATTTCGTATCAAACAGAGAGGTAATAAAAGATTTTTAATGAATAAAAACTTTATTATATTTAATTTCTTGAACCTAATTATTCTTAGTTGAGCCTGATAAAACCCTATACAAATATTGATAGGTATTCTCACCGAAGGAAAATCATTTAGAAGCGAAGATCTTTAAGATTCTTCTTTTTAGCACTTTTTTTTTTCTTGTACCTCTTTTATAGGAATGGAGTTTAGAAAAATATCACCCTCAACCTCTATATATGAAGTTAGTGCATGTTAATATTTTATTTCTTTTAAAGTACCAATAAATATCGAAACTGTTAATATTAGACTTGCATCGACAGACAAAAGCAAATTAGGTCTAAAGGCTTTAAAATATCCAGTTATGTATACGAATTGGTACGTATCTAATGCTTTGGTTTCCACGAGCGAATAGAAAGAAATACAATATATATAAATATAAATAAAAAAAAACTTATTTTTGGCAGCAAGCCTGTACAATTTTATTTATGTAGAAAAATAAAGTAATGAAAGCTTTTGAAAATTATCTTGTAAAGTGAATGTTGGGAGAGTCTGAGCAAAAATCTCTTCTTTCCTTCTCTTTTTATCTTTCACTTTCTATATACTCTATAGTATCTATAAAAATTTAGTTAATACTTTAGTTGTATTGAAATACGAGATCAAATTACATAAAAATGTAAAAATTATGGGAATCACTAATCTTCTTCAAAAAATGAGGCACTAATTTCTATATACACACTTAATACATATTTATTTTAGAATAAAACTAAAACTGTTTCAATATATATATATATATATATATATATATAGTGAGTAATGATCCATAATAAACAGTTGTTATTGAGACTATTCTAGCAAACAAATCTTATACCATTAATTCAGAGAACCAATGGCCCAAAAAATATATTTTATTTATTGGCTGCTACTCTTGGTAGCAGCTAGAGAATTTTATTTTTTTGTTGACCACTACTAAGAGTAGAGATCAGGAAAATATCTTAGGGGGTGTATTCAATTAAGATTTTTAAAGACTTTTTTTAAGTGACCAACTTTTGTAGAATTTATGAATTTTAATGACTTTTAAAGATTTTAAAGACTTTTTTAAAATGACTTTTATTGACTCCATGAAATAAATAATGATTTTATAAAACTTTTTATCAAAGCCTGATAGACTTTTGTATACTTAAATATATAAAATTAAAAATTATTAGATTTAAGATTAAAATTTTGCTACAAAATTAAATTATTTATTATATTTTTAGTGCATATATTATAAATAATAATCCATTGCTTATGATAACAACTTTCGGAAACATATTATACAAAAATTTCAAGTTCGACAATATTATTTTATCTAAGCATTAGAATACATATATATTATAATATATTTATTACATGGTTTCTGCTCATTCAATTATTGGCTCCATGATTTTATTTTATTTTCTTTGCAGAAAACGAAATCACTCTTGTGTGAGTGTGTGATTCAATACCATATTGATAATAATGCACTACAATTAATAATAAGACAAAAATTTTAAATATATATACATACATAATCTTCACAATTAATCTGAGTGTTTTATGATTTTATCTCATCTGTATTAAACAAATTTCTTTCGTCTTTGTATTGGAAGCTTTCGAACTGCCGCTTTCTCCCTTACCAATTTACTGAACCTTTTTCCTCTTTTCTCGATTACACGTATCGTGAGACAAATTAGGTCTTTAGTTATTTGTTTACTTATTAATATATCTTGTTAATTCTTGTAATTATAATATGATTTAATTTTATCCACATATAAATTAAATCGAATTAGTTTTAAGGCTCAAATTTTACCAAAGTAATTTATCTTTCATATATTAATACTTATTAATCCATATAAAATAAATAACTAGTTTGACCCAATAAAAGACAAAGTCCAGTTAAATTATTTAAAATATAAACTTAAATATTATTTATTTTATTTTATTTCTGTATTATTATTTTTTTCTGGGTATTACACCATGAATATATATTTACACTGCGAATTTTTGGGTTCTCTCTTTACTGGCTATCCGAATTTCCACTTTTATTTTTAATATTTGGAAGTCTTTAAAAGTCTTTAGAGATAGTTCAGACTTTGGATATGGGTTGATAGTTATAATTCTTCTCCTAAAGTCTGTCAAACTCTACCATTTGATAGAAATCTAAAAAATCTATGACTTTTTGAATACCAAAATACTTTTATAGACTTTGTAAAATTCTTAATTCAATACCACCTAACTTTTAAAGACATTAAAAAAGTTGTAATTGAATACTAGTAAACTTTTATAAACTCTTTAAATGACTTGATTGAATATAACAAAACTTTTAAAATCTTTAAAAGTCTTTAAAAATCTTAATTGAATACACCCTCCTTAAACACCCCTACCTTAGTTAAATTTGAATAATTTCAATATATAAAATATTTGTAAGGTAATTTTAAGTTGTATTATGATATGGAGTTTAAATTTTAAAGTAATCAAATAGTCACAATAATTAATGTTAAATTATATTGCATAAGAATAAAAATAAATATAGTTGAATACATTAAATATAGTTGACATTGTTAAATTTTATTACTTAAGAAATTATTCATACAAATAAATGTATTGAATATATTTGACAATTTTAAATTTTATTACTTGAGAAATTATTTATAAAAATAAATATATTATATATAATTGACAATGTTAAATTTTATTACTTGATAAATTATTTATACAAATATTTAATACATTAAAAATATTTAAATCTAACTAAGGTAGAGGTATTTTAGATATTTCTCATGACCACTACTTTTAGTAGTAGTCTGCACAAAAATTTCTCTAACTGCTACTAAGAGTTACGATCAGTTTTTTTTATGGATTAACAGTGTAATATATATTTGTTAGAATAATGTTCATAACAACCGTTTGCTATGAATCACTACTCATATATATATATAGACAGAGAGACCTACCTTTCAATTTGTTAAAAAATAATATTACTATCACATAAAAAAATTTCACATAATACTAACAATAGAGAAGCCTACCTTCCAATTTTTTGAAAGGTGATGAGCTGTACACCCACCAATACTAGTAAATCTTGGCAGGTTTGTCTGGTGTCCCCGGCCAACCTGCTAATAATACCTATTCTACTCACTACTCACTACTCACTACTCACTACCGTATTCACCCATATGGGTAGTGGCCTTGATTCTGTCCTGTGTGCAGCTGCTACGTGCTCAATCATACATTTCTACCAATCCTGTATATATATGTGTATATATATATACGTACTAATTTTTTAAGGGTCTGTGATAAATGAGAGCAGCTATTGGCAATTTCCTTATTCTATCTTGGTGGAATTAATTAAAAAATCTCTATTATCGGGGATTGACTTTAAAGATTAATTGGACTAAGGGTATCATTCATCCAGAATAATACTACTACTAGTTAGCAGGAAAGAGTAGTTTTTGATTGGCAAATAAATAATGATCGAGGCCAGCGAGCCAGGCCAGGTGCACTGATCGATGAATGAATGATGGTTGTAAGTGCAGAATCAAATTCAGACTTCACCAGAAGAAACTTAATTTATACTCTTCTTAATTACTCTCATTTTAAAATTTGTAAATTATAAATTTATGTTTTTGCTTCACATTTACTTTTAAAAAATAAAAAAAATATTAAATTAATTGTGGTGACGTTCTAATTAAAGTTATAATTACAAAATTGATGATCTGAGATGTTATTATAACATATAATAACAACAATTATAAATAATTAAGGAATTAATTGTATAACATTAAATATAATATTAATTATTTATATTGTCCTTGTATTAAAAAAAGAAGGTGTTATTTATTGGTCAAAAAATAGTGAAAGAACCAAATGTATATTTAATATTTTGAGTAATATTAGAAACTAAGCAAACTTACTTGAAATTCTAAAACGACTTATATTAAGATACAGAGGGAGTACTATTCTCATTAAAAACACAATTATATATATATATATATATATATATTAGGACCGAGCAAGTAACCAAATTAAAACCGAAATCGCACCAAAAATCGCATGAACCGCACCAACGGTTTTGGAGTATGTGACGGTTTTAGGTGGGTTGAATAACCAAATTTACGATTCAGGTTTGGTTACTAACTAACGCATAAAACCGAAATCGCATCATGTGTGTATGTATGTATTATCTCTAGTAAATTCTAAAGTTACTTTTCACTTGAACACGCTCAGAGAAAATCCCAGTCTTGCATTGTCATTTTTTCACCAATTGAAAAAAGATAGTTAGAGGTTATAGAGTCAAAAATTAAGTT
Source organism: Panax quinquefolius (assembly GCA_020205615.1). Taxonomy (NCBI): domain Eukaryota; kingdom Viridiplantae; phylum Streptophyta; class Magnoliopsida; order Apiales; family Araliaceae; genus Panax; species Panax quinquefolius. Next base: position 164,627,861 of record CM035153.1, on the reverse strand, counting down.
TTTGGGTTTTAAAATTTCGGATTTGTTTGATGCGTTACTGGAGGGGCTTATAGTTGAGGGGCCAAATTCGTTGGTTCGAACACTTTATACATTGATTAAGGTCTATGCTATAGTAGTAATAGTCTAATAGATTATTTTTTAAATTAGGTACAGTTAGGATTATATTCTATAAGTCATCCTTGCAATATATATATATATATATATATATATATATATATATATATATATATAAGATAAAATTTCATTCTATCTCCAAATATATACTTTTAATTTTTAAAAAACTAGATAAACATTCTTGCTTGTTATAAAATATATGGTCAACGTTGTTTTATATAGCGTATGTTTTAGTTTTAAAGCATCATTCCTTTATTATAAACTAAAACTATTTTATATGTTTCAATGTTCTATGATTTTATGGTGAATTTGACATGTTTGGTAGAAGGAGCTTTGTTTCTATGCTTGATATCATTGCCGACTCTGTCACTAAGTTAATTGCTAGATGTGAGCTCTGTGTTAAATTTTATTGAAGGCTTAGACTTTTTTGTTGTTTCAATTGATTTTGGAAACGAAACCACACCAATTGAAATCGCACCGCACAGTTTAAAACTCCACTGCACCAATCACAAGCGGTTTCGTGTGCGATTTTGGATTTGTCAAACCGCACCTAAGTGATTTCGGGTGCGGTTTGGACTTCAAATCGCACCATATATGCTCACCCCTAAATTATATGGGAATGATTTATAGTATGTATTTGTTATGAATTCTCATTGAAAATACAACATCTATACTATTGAAAATAAGAAGAAACGACCAGAATTAAAAATTAAAAATCGACGTCTACTTCTAATAATAGTGGACAGTAAAAAAAATACTTAGCGTCCACAATTAATAGTAGTGGATGTTAATCAAAATAAGAGTTTGGCTTAACCAATAAATGTTTAAGATTTATTAAGTATGACTTATAAATCATGGCTTATTAACCAGAGTTTAAGGTTTATTAACCTTATTAGAGCATTCACAATTGTTTATTTATCTTTATTCCTACTCTACAGTATTATTAGGTCATTCTGCAGGATAGTGGTTCAATTTTTTCAGTACTATGTACCCAACAGGTTCCTTATATTGATTACTTAAATAATGAAATTTAAAAGTTAAAATTAGAAAGTTCCAACAATCAAAACATATTTTGACCATTATTACTATTTTTTGTTTGAAAATAATTGTTGTTTAAATTTAAAAAATGCTACTATTTTAATTTAAATATAAATGTTGTTAGAAATCAAAACACAATATGACAAACAACAAACAAATTTCAAATTTTTGATAAATACATTCAATAAGCTGCAATATATACTCATGTTTTTAAATTAAAATAATCACAAAATCAAATACCCATCAATAGATAAATCATTTAAATCTTGTACTTCCTCCGTTTCAGGATAAAAATCTTGGTGGACTTTTCAGGCATATTAAGAAGAGGAATGAAATGACAAAATTGCCAATAATAATGTCATTAATTATTTTCAATGTAGGTGAGAGAGTGACTTTCTAGCTATTCAATTCAAAATATTCTCTCTCCATACTTATTCAATACGGAGAGAAAATTAGAATAAGAAAAGTATGATATATTTCTACGGGCATAATAAGGAAAAATATGTAAAAATTTAGTTATTAAAAGAAAGTGGACATTTAACATGAGACAACTCAAAATAGTAATAAGAATTTTTATAATGGGACAGAGGGAGTATTAAAGTGTCATCTCACGTTACTTAGGCCGCCTTCCTTTATGCTTAGATTTGTAATTCTTCTTTCACCCACACTGTCATCGGATCTTCCTTGACCTATCAATGTTCGTCAGTCGACTTTTATTTGGGTTTCTTGCTCTCTCTATCTCACTCTCTTTATATATATATATATATATATATATATATATATGTCTTTGTATCTAATTGGAGTATTTTTTTCTAATTATTTTTCAAATTTTCCATTTTTTTCTAATTATTTCCCAGATTTATTTGGGATGATTTGGGCAGATGATTTCCTTGATTTTGTAAAGTTAAAATGGAAAACAGGAGATGGAGAGATTCGAGAGGAGATCTATATATGAGTATGATTTGGGCAGATGATTTTCTTGTTACAAATAATGCTGAATTTCTTACTTTTTTTCTAAAGTTGATGTGTTCACTAAAATGGGGGCGTAAAATATTATTTTTTATATATGCATAGAAAACGATCTTTTGACTATGTCACCCTGAGAAGTAAAATACTACATAGAGATTAAAATAAAAATTAAATAAAGATAAGGAAATTATACGTTGGATAATAATTTGTTGATGTATTTTTCAAAGTCGGGGATAGAGAGTGTTCGACGTAATTTACCGACCTCTATGTGGGCTAAAGACCTGGGTGGAGAAGGGATTATCGAGCCCAATGGGCCGAAGCTAACAAGAGGTTGGTCGTGTTCGGGCGTCCGAATCCTATGGGCCAGAGTCTTGTTCGGTTTGGTAGTGTTTGGGGTCGGGCGTCCGAGTTCTTTGGGCCGGAGCCCGAAACGGTTTAAAGGGGTTTGGTTGGGTTGGACCCATACAGTGGGTTGGCCGTCACATGGAGTCTGGATTAATAAGGAGATTAAATGGTTAAGAATTTTAATTCTAATCAAATTTGAATAACTAACTGTGGTTAAGAATTCTAATCCTAACCAGATTTGAATAACTAACTCCAAAGGTAAATATTTGGATCATATTCAACTTTTAAGGAGATTGTGTTGGACCCAAACAATGGTAACTGTCATAATTAGGAGTTCTGGTTTGATTTGGAGATGGATTTTGAGGTGATAAGAATGACTATAAATACAAGATTTGACTTCAATTAACAGATAATATATTTTTGAACACTAAACACTAAAGCCGTAGATATGACTACTTAACTACTTTTGGAAGGAAGGGAGCAAATATGACATGTTATATGATGCGGCATGGGGCAGATTACTGCAGCCGGACCGAACCTAAACATGAACAGAAAATAAAAATAAAGAATACATATATACTACTAACAAAAAGCTTTTTGTTAAAGCGAGTACAGTGGATCTCATGTTTGATATGAGAGAATTGATAACATTAAATAAGGCTTGATCGGTTGGAACTTGGAAAGCAAACAAGATATTGCCCCTTTTGCTTTGATTTTAGACCAAGGACCATTAGCTATAGATTAACGAGAATCTGAGTTAATTAGTACCATATCTTAATTAACCCCAAAGTGTTGATCAATGAGACTCAGAGACTAGGACTGATGATCTGGGACACACGCACGCCTCAGATGATTTTCCTGCAACTTGATATATATAAATGTAACGTTTTGTCCAATACATAACTAAACATAGATTCTCACCATTATCTTTGTGAATATTAATGTCTCACATCGTATAAATTCTATACTTCATAGAGAAGTTATATTTAGGATGAATTACATATATTAGTAAATTTTTAAAAATAATTACAATAATGATACATCTAAAAAATAATTACAAAAATATTACATTTCATCATTTTTATTTACAATACTAATACAATTAAAAGTCCTTAATTTAAGGGATTAATATTAATGGGCTGAACAGATAACTTCCTCGCTTTCTCTCTCCTCACCGTAAAAAGATAACTTCCTCGCTTTCTCTCTCCTACAAACACAATTATTATTTTCTTCCTCGCTATATACTCACACTAAAGTCTGCACTGCTATTTCTCTTTCTTCATAGGTGTGATGCCGTGGAGTGAATTCAAAATTTGATAGGAAACAGTACTTTTACATGGATCTTCCAAAATGATACCAAATTTCTCAGTTTGATGTGCATATGAGGTTTCTCTTTCTTCATGGTTCATTGATTTGGATCTTCCGATCGAGTTTGGTGTTAGGCATAGGAGGTTTGGCATTACCGAGTCCATATGGAAGAGGATCTTTGAGAAGTTGCTTCATACCGAAAATGGGAGTTATTCTCAGGAAATTACTGTCCTTTTGCTTTCTTATATCCATCATTATATATCAAGGTAACCAATCCACACATGCAGTTTTTTCATAGCGCAGTTGGTAACTAAACTTTCATCTCAAGGTTACAAAACTGTCATACTAAGGTAACCAAACTTTTATACTGAGGTAACCAAACTTTTATATTAAGGTAACCAAACTTTTATACCAAGGTAACCAAACTGTCATTCCAATACGTGAAAGGCTATGTTTTCAGGCTAATACGTGACTTTCTCTCTCCAACTCTGACAGTCGAATACGTGATTTCTCTCTCCAACTCTCTCACAACTGAAAGGATTATGGTTTCTCTCTCTAAGGTCTGGTTCTAATTTCTGTTAATTCTCATTCTATTAATTAATTGTCAATATGATCATATATATACACTATGTTTCTAACAGAATGGGGTATTGATTGTTTGGGTTTGTGTTGTTTTTATGTTTTGTATAGAATGGTTGATCTGAAGAAGAAGGATGGAAGAGGAAAAGAATCACAGGAGGTGATTCTATTAAGGACTTGAAGAAATTTGTTTGGGTTTGTGCAGTTGGATTCTGATTTTGATGTTCCTGTAGTTAAGACATAAGCTCAAGTTCATAGCCAGAAGATATTTTCAACCCAAAATTTTTTAAAGGTGTGTTAATTTAAATTTTGTTATTGTTACTATCATATAACCTTGTTTGGTTACTACGCATTATATTTTGTTCTTCTTTAGTAGCTTGTGATCCTGGATACCATTTTTGTTACCTTGATTTGGTATTTTGGTTACTTTTTTATGTTGTTATGGTTACCATGTATTTGCTTAGTATACATGGTGACTAAAAGCTGGTTTTAGTGTATATATTGTTTATGTATTGGTTACCATTAAAACATGTTTTAGTTCTTATCATATAAATATTTGGTTACTTCTTTATTATATTTTTGGTTATTGTTAGTTTCTGATTTGGATTCTATTTTTGTTTCCTTGAGTTGAGATTTTGGTTACTGTTTTTTGTTATTCTGGTTACCATGTATTTGCTTAGTATATATGGGTTGACTAAACTGTGTTTGGTATATATGTTGTTTATGTATTGATTATCATTAATATATGTTTTGGTTATTAACACATAACTGTTTGGTTACTTCATTAATATATTTTTTTTTGTTGGCTTATGATTTGGATACCATTTTTTTCCCTCAATTGAGATTTTGGTTACTTTTGTTTTGGTTCCAATATATTTGCTTAGTATACATTGGTTGACTAAACTGGGTTTGGTATACATGTTATTTTATGTGTTGGTTACCATTAAAATGTGGTTTGGTTACTAGTATATAACTGTTTGGTTACTTCTTTAGTATATTTGCTTAGTATATACTAAATTGGGTTTGGTATACATGTTGTTTTTGTTGTTCTGAGTACCATATATTTGCTTAGTATATATGGGTATATGTTGTTTATGTATTGGTTACCATTAATATATGTTTTGGTTACTAATGTGACGCCCCCAAAATTAGGTATACGTCACCCATCTTGGGTCGCCACTTACATGGTACATAAATTCAAATACAACTTACTAATATAACTGTCGTGTACAATACGACAAAAAGCGTGAGTTTGAATACAAATATTGTCTACTAGATATTATACAAACTCAAAAGGAGTCCTCATTACAACTATTATCACACTATTTCACGAATAGTGAGGACTACTAATGCTATCCTCGGACCATTACTTACGTTCCCGACTCGTCCCAAATATGTTCTCATTTCACGAAGAGACGGTGAAAGAAAGAAAAGGGTGAGCTCAACTAACCTAGTAAGAAATATTATGACTAAGATAATGCGAATAAATTATCATTAGCCTTCAACAAATGTTAAACCGATAAAATACAATAGACAACCAGTTTAATCTACATTGAATAAGCAACCCATTAAAAGAGTCAAGTAGAGAATAAAGTCTACTATCTTTTAGGTTTTAAAAGGTTTTCATCAATTTTTATCATTTGAGACTCGACAATAAATAAACCACCACATCTAATCATTCCCGCATACACTACGAGGATTTTCATCAAATTATCAATGGTCATGACTATATTAAGAATCACCCCGGTCATAATCATACCAAAAACTATCCATCAACGCATTACAAAACCATCGAGGACTTTTGTCACATCATTTATATCAAGTCGTGATTATACCGAATGATCCTCGGTCATAATCATACTAAGTTCATCTATGCACGTAAGCCAAAGATAACATAATATAACATGAGGATGATGACAATGACATAATAATTCAATAAAACAAGTTCAAGAATTATTTAATCCATGAATTATTAACGTCCAAATTATCAACATGATAATCTTTTCAGTGAGTTAAATTCAAGAATGATCGGAAGAATATTTCCATGAAAGATCTTTGGATGAAACGCAAATATCAAGGATATTCTACTAATTTCATGGAGTATAGAAGTCAAAGTTTTAACCAACCGGGTATAATAAAGAATGGAATAACAAAAGAAATCACCACGCATGCGGTTGCTTGCATGATGTACGAGTTATTCCAATGTAATAATAATAACGGAACCGTGTCGTGAAATTCACAATTCACAAGCGGGATGTTCCAACAGAATAATAAAGATGGAACCGGATCCTGTAAAAAACATGATAGGATATTCCAACGAGAATGATAAAGATTTTAACCGGTCCGGTGTAAAACACACGACGAGGATGTTCCAACGTAATAATAAAGAATGTCACCAAGTATAGGGTAAATGGCGTATACAAAGTTATTCCAATGTAATAATAAGCAATGGAATAACATAAGGATTTCACCAAGTATAGGGTATCTGCCATGATATGTGAGGTTATGTATAGGGTATGCCACTTTTACAAAGTTATTCCAATGTAATAATAGTGAATGGAATAATGTAAGTTCTCTTCAAGAAGAAAGAATAACACCCCTTACCGTAAAAGAACCTGAATATAGAAGTAGTGAAGTAGCAGAATACTCTTCTTCTTTCTATAATTTTCTCTATAAACTTCTCTATAATTTCTCTCTAGAGTTTCAATGAATTCGTAAGAAAATAATGAAGGAATGAGCTTATTTATAGGAAAATGGAATGCATAAGAATTAATCCATGAACGGTCCAGATTGATTTACTTTTAATCGACGGTCCATATTTAAAGAAAAATCTTTTAAATAAAATATAATATATTCTATTTATATAAAAACATTTTACTATGCAAACACTATGCAACACTATGCATAATAAAATATAATATATTCTATTTATAGAATAACTTTAATAAAGTATTCTATTTTATATAAAAAGATGTTTACTTTTATTACGTTAATAATACGAATAAAATAAAACGCGTCATTATCGCTATAATAATTCATATTATTAATCGACAATAATGGAATCAAACCGAGTAACTTCTCACATAAGCATCAATAATCAATACTGTGTCTTTCTTATGCAACCACACGTATTCTTTGTACTTTTTACTACCAAGTAGTTCAACAAGATCAACCAGAAAAACTTCCGCCGTTATTTCAATAAAATATTTTTGTCGTTTTCTCAATCCGATAATAATTACATTGTAGGGTCCACCAATGATTGAGTAGTTATACGAATATTCCCTCGCTAAACCGAATATTCCCCACCAATCGAATATAATATAACCACTTGCATACTTTGCAAAATTTATAAATACTACCCACAACTATAATATTATCTCAAATTCACACCATAATATTAAAAATTATTTTGACAAAATTTAAATCTTTATTAATAAAATGCAGGGTCTCACAATCTTCCTCCTTATGGAATTTCGCCCTCGAAATTAGGGTACGCACTGGTATGATAAAGAGATGAGGATACCTTGAATACCTTTATCGTTGAAAACATTAAGTTCATCTTTTCGCAATCCTACCAAAGATATTCATTAACAATTCATCTTTGCACTACGGGCCAAAGATATTTATTAATAATTCATCTTTGCACTACGAAAGCCAAAGATATATAACTCAGAAACCAATAATTACGAGACTCGACTTAATAGTATCACAACCATGAATTATCCATGCACTCATCAAGCAAGGATATTCGTGTTTTCAATTACTGACCATGATTATCTTAGAATAATCCGTGGTCATAATCATACCAAGTCTATCAATGCACTACTACCAAAGATGACTTTTACCACATCCATGAATTAATATTTCATTCTTTGAGACTCAAATCAATAATTAATCCATATCATCGAATCATCCCCGCACTACTACGTGCCAAGGATATTCATTAAGTATCACGACCACGAATTATCCATGCACTACTACCAAAGATAATCGTGTATTCATTAGTATCACGACCACGAATTATCCATGCACTACTACCAAAGATAATCGTGTATTCATTAAGATCACGACCACAAATTATCCATGCACTATGGCCAAACATAATCGTGTATTCATTAAGATCACGACCACAAATTATCCATGCACTACGACCAAAGATAATTGTGTATTCATTAGTATCACGACCACAATTATCCATGCACTACGGCCAAAGATAATCGTGTATTCATTTACGGTTATGATTATACCGAACAATCCCTGGTCATAATCATACCAAGTCCATCTATGCACTACAGGCCACAGATGACTTTCAACATAATATAAGCATGAGGATAATGATATAAAGAATCAATCAAATGAGATAAAGGATAAATATTAAACATTTATAATATAATTTATCCAGATTCAAGAATATCCCCATGTTTTCAATCACTTAATAATCTCATAATCTAATATCATTAATATTATAACAATATTTTAATCACTTCTTAAATTTATAAACAATTTATCTTAATTGTTTACGCTTTACCATATAATGCATTTAATCATTCAAAAATGCCATACTCATAAGATATAATCACCAATTATCAAATCCTCATCAAAAAAATATTCATATACTCTATATAGGATTCTCTGTACCATAAAATCCTATTTTCAACTTTTTATTACTTCACATAACATATTTAACTCATATATTTCAGAATTAAACTATTTTTATGAAAAATACCAAATCAGTCCCAAAAATATTTCTTTTACTGGGATTTAGCATAATATAGTCCCATAATGAAAATATATTTTCTCGGAATTTTTAAATTCATTTACTATTTTTCAAAAATCAATTTCTAATTAATTCCTTAAGAAATTAGCTACCTCAAGTTTAACTCCAAAAATTCCCAAATCTTGGCAGGACCTTACACATGTTAACGTGAGCTTCTAGTTTAAATTTCATGGTCATCGAGTTATAGAACTCCAGGTTATAGCGTTTTTTCGGAAAAACCTAAATATTGAAATAGTCATAACTTGCTCATTTTAAGTCGAATGAGCTCATTTTTGGACAGGAGGTACTTTATACCTTACCTTCATGTCCCAAAAGGCCAGAATTTTTCTCATAATTTAAGTGGCCGAAACAGCCTCTCTAAAATCATGGCAGAAGCTTTTTTGGTTTTTGCAGCTTTGCACTCCTTTGCTAAAATCACCCACACAAAATCTACAACACCTTTTCCAGTAATTCCACTTGGATTAGTTAGGTAACTCATAGATCTAACTCTAGGATTTGACCACATTCAAAAATTCAAAATATAATAAGAGATATAATCAATTGAATTTCATGTTACGTTTTTCACCAAAATCTGATTTTCAACTCTTTGTGATTTCTAAGAAACTTTCATGTTTTCACATACTAACCAACATAACTCATCATAATACTTACTAATACCACGAATACCCATGATTTTCATTAGTCCAATGCTTTTATTATGACTTTCATCATAATCCTCGTAAACAGATCCTTTTAGTTGAAGAAATATTTGAGGGTTTAAGAAATGGGTTTTTGTACTGGGGTCAATACAAAATTCGATTTCATGTTCTAGGGTAGGCTAGGAAGTCTTCAAGAATACGCCAGAAATTTATTAATAATAGAAATATCATTCAAAATCGTGACTCTCCTCCAAGACTTGGATAGTACGTCACATTGATACCAACTGTGACTTCTATCCCTTAACCTAGATAACACCTCACAATGATACCTATAAACTTGCCATCTTCATTCTCGATGTCGCCACGTAAAGTCCGGCTTCGGTACATTCCACACAAGAGAAGTCAACAATGAAAGGATCGGGCTCTTTTCTTATGACTTGATATAACAGTGATTAACTTTAGGATTTGGTTACTTTGAATTTGTATAACAGGTTGGTTAGGAATATGAAAGCTAACAACCTTACAAAAAGAATAATGAGTAGTTAATCAATCGTTTTCAAAAATTACCTCAAAGGCAAGTATTTTCAAAGAGATAAGATCGACAGGTAACGTGAAAGTGTTTATTTGAATCAAACAAGATTTAAAAATAGTAGCGGTAACGAAGGCTCCTACTAACGAAGTTTCAACCAATAAGTCAAAGTCTAACTTCTCCTGAGTCAAATTTAAACGTTGAACGCAACGCAAGAGAGAGATAAAGAATGGGTAGAACCCATTATCAAATAAGGTATAGACTTCGCAAGAATTTATAATTAACTAACCCGTGCTAACTTCGTTCGGGTTACCCACTTATCGAGAAGTCACGAAAAACGCTCTTCCCGAAACCACCGACTTTTGTTTTGTCCAGATCCGCCTTTGGTGCCACTATCCCAAATTTGGACTTGACTTCACTATACGACAAAAAATCGAGCTAAATGACCTTCTCTTCTTGAAATTTCCACTTCTATTATCTTTGCCATGATTACCACCGTTGGTTACCATTCTTAGCATGATAATTTCCCCACGATGGTTATCATTGTTCGATAAATTGATTGCCACCAATATGATTATTATCGTATTGTTGGTCGTTACCTTTTGTTTGAGTTTGAATCAACACTCTCATGTGCTTCATTGCTTATCTCAAAGATTTTCGGATATCATTCTCAAACACCGTCACAAAACAAGGGTTAATTAACATATCACATATTATCCCTATACTCCGACCGACCAATTAAATACCAAATAAATTTAGGTAGGTCATACTAGCGAAGGAATTCCCGTCTCTCCTTCCTATTTCTTATCTCACATCTCACCGGGGATCATATCCCTAAGCTCGATATACCAACCGTGACGCCCCAAAATTAGGTATATACGTCACCCATCTTGGGTCGCCACTTACATGGTACATAAATTCAAATACAACTTACTAATATAACTGCGTGTAGGTAAATACGACAAAAAGCGTGAGTTTGAATACAAATATTGTCTACTAGATATTATACAAACTCAAAAGGAGTCCTCATTACAACTATTATTACACTATTTCACGAATAGTGAGGACTACTAATGCTATCCTCTGGACCATTACTTACGTTCCCCGACTCGTCCCGGTATGTTCTCATTTCAAGAAGAAACGATGAAAGAAAAGGTGAGCTCAACTAGCCTTCAAAGAAGAAATATTATGACTAAGATAATGCGAATAAATTATCATTAGCCTTCAACAAAGATGTTAAACCGATAAAATACAATAGACAACCAGCTTTAATCTGCAGCTGAATAAGAACCCATTAAAAGAGTCAAGTAGAGAATAAAGTCTACTATCTTTTAGGTTTTAAAAGGTTTTCATCAATTTTTATCGTTGAGACTCAAACAATAAATAAACCACCACATCTAATCATCCTCGCATACCACGGCCAAGGATTTTCATCAAATTATCAATGGTCATGACTATACCGAATCACCCCTCGGTCATAATCATACCAAAAACTATCCATCAACGCATTACAAAAGCCATCGAGGACTTTTGTCACATCATTTATATCAAGTCATGATTATACCGAATGATCCTCGGTCATAATCATACTAAGTTCATCTATGCACGTAAGCGAAAGATAACATAATATAACATGAGGATGATGACAATGACATAATAATTCAATAAAACAAGTTCAAGAATTATTTAATCCATGAATTATTAACGTCCAAATTATCAACACGAATCTTTGCTTTACGTGAGAGTTAAATTCAAGAATGATCGGAAGAATATTTCCATGAAAGATCTTCGGATGAAACGCAAATATCAAGGATATTCTACTAATTTCATGGAGTATAGAAGTCAAAGTTTTAACCAACCGGGTATAATAAAGAATGGAATAACAAAAGAAATCACCATGCACGCGGTTGTTAGATGTATGAAAGTTATTCCAATGTAATAATAATAATAACGGAACTAGGTCATGTGAAATTCACAATCGGGATGTTCCAATGTAATAATAAAGATGGAACCAGATCCGGTGTAAAACACACGAGATAGGATATTCCAACGTAATGATAAAGATTTTAAACAGTCCGGTGTAAAACACATGCATGGGATGTTCCAATGTAATAATAAAGAATGTCACCAAGTATAGGGTAAACCACATATCTGAGTTATTCCAATGTAATAATAAGCAATGGAATAACATAAGGATTTCACCAAGTATAGGGTACGCCATGATACTGAGTTATGTATAGGGTATGCCACTTTTTACAAGTTATTCCAATGTAATAATAGTGAATGGAATAATGTAAGTTCTCTTCAAGAAGAAAGAATAACACCCCTCACCGTAAAAAAGAACCTGAATATAGAAGTAAGTGAAGTAGTATACTCTTTCTTCTTTATATAATTTTCTCTATATAAACTTCTCTATAATTTCTCTCTACAGAGTTTCAATGAATTCGTAAGAAAATAATGAAGGAATGAGCTTTATTTATAGGAAAATGGAATGCATAAGAATTAATCCATGAACGGTCCAGATTGATTTACTTTAATCTGACGGTCCATATTTAAAGAAAAATCTTTTAAATAAAATATAATATATTCTATTTATATAAAAATATTTTACTATGCAAACACTACGCAACACTATGCATAATAAAATATAATATATTCTATTTATGTAATAACTTTAATAAAGTATTCTATTTTATATAAAAGATGTTTCGCTTTTTATTACGTTAATAATACGAATAAAACAAAACGTCATTATCGCTTATAATAATTCATATTATTAATCGACAATAATGGAATCAAACCGAGTGACTTCTCACATAAGCATCAATAATCAATACCGTGCTACTATGCAACCACACGTATTCGCATTTTTTTACTACCAAGTAGTTCAACAAGATCAACGGTAAAACTTCCGCCGTTATTTCAATAAAATATTTTTGTCGCTTTCTCAATCCGAAAAATAATTACATTAGGGGGTCCACCAATGATTGAGTAGTTGTACGAATATTCCTCGCTAAACCGAATATTTCCCGACCAATCGAATATAATATAACCACTGCATACTTTGCAAAATTTATAAATACTACCCACAACTATAATATTATCTCAAATTCACACCATAATATTAAAAAATTATTTTGACAAAATTTAAATCTTTATTAATAAAATCTGGGGTCTCACAACTAACATATAACTGTTTGGTTACTTCATTAGTATATTTTTTGTTACTGTTGGCTTATGATTTGGATACCATTCTTTTTCCCTCAATTGGGATTTTGGTTACTTTTATATGTTGTTTTGGTTCCAATGTATTTGCTTAGTATACATTGGTCGACTAAATGGGTTTGGTATACATGTTGTTTATGTGTTGGTTATCATTAAAACATGGTTTGGTTACTATCATATAACTGTTTGGTTACTTCTTTAGTATATTTTTTGGTATACATATTTTTGTTTTGGTGACCTTTAAATTATGTTTTGGTTAATATTATATATAATCGCTTGTTTACTACATAAAAATGGTTTGTACTACATGTTGTTTATATTTTGGTTACCATTAGATTATATAATATAACTTTTTGGTTACTGCTTTATTATGGTATGGTTAATGTTATATTATGATATGATAACTATTATTGTGCAGTCAATGTGGGATGTTGGTTATTTGTTATAGTCTGTTTTTACTACTGTGTAATTGTTATATTATGTTTTGGTTAGTATGCTCTTATTTGTTGGTCACTACATAACTGTTTATGTTATAAATATTGTTTATATCTGGTTACTAATGACTGTGTAAATCTGATTTTGTTTATTTACAGTTATGGGATCTTTACTATGAGGAATGCAACAGAAAATTCATTAGAAAAGTTATATATTGGTGTGACATGGAAGTCCCCAGTATTATTACCAAGAAATTGAACCCAAGTCAGTTGGTGAAGTTTAAAACATCATTAGTTTGTGGATGTATTATTTTTGTAAATAATAAACCCAAGTCATAATAAACCATGTATTTGTTTAGTATACATTGATGTATTATTTTTATAAATTCCTTCAAATATATTCTACAAGGGTTATGCTCTTCTAGAAAATTCATTGGAAAAGTTATGGTTAAATGTACACGTAAGAGTATACATGGGTTGCCTAAACTTGGTTGGATATACAAGTTGTTTCTGTTTTGGTTACCATTAAAACCTGTTCTGGTTACTTTCATATAACTATTTGGTTACTTCTTTATTATGTTTTGGCTACTGTTACCTTGTGGTTTGGCTACTATTATTGTGCCCTCGATGTGGGATTTTGGTTACTGTTATTTTTATTCTAGTTAATATGAAATTGTTTAGTATACATAGATTGCCTAAACTGGGTTTCATTACATGATATTTATGTATTGGTTACCATTAAAACCTGTTTTGGTTACTATCATATAATTATGTGGTTACTGTTTTATTATGTTACATTATGGTTACTGTCATATAATTATGTGGTTACTGTTTTATTATGTTACATTATGGTTACTATTATTAGTAACCAGATAGTTACAAGCTTGTATCAGTACAAACATCAATTGTTAAATGTACATGTGAGAGTTTTCATTTAGATATATGGTTACTTATAGATCTCATATTAAAATAAAAAAGTTTGAGAGGTGTAGTTGGTATCCAAACATGCATATAAGGGTAACCATTTTAGTTTTTGTTAGTAACCAAATAATTAAAAACTTATATCAGAACAGTTATCAAGTGCTTAATGTACATGTGAGGGTTCCCATCTATCTAGCTGATGGATACTTTTAAATTACATAGTTATAAAAGTTATTTAGAAATGGTCCAGTTGGTAACTAAATATAATATAGAGGTAACCATTTTATTTTAGATGGGTAACCAAATTTATATAAAAATATTTCAGAACAGTTACCAATTGTTCAATGTATATGTTTACTTTATATTGACAACTCATGATGGAATCAAAAATCAAAATATTAATCAATAACAATTTTAGTTACCGTACACCATCAAAAATGTTACCAACCATGCATGTGGTTAATGGTAACTAACAGTAAACAATTATATATTCTTGTATTTACACTCTTTTTGTTTATGTTCCGTTGAAGTAAAGCACAACTGGAATCATCTCCATAGTCTAACAACTGAATAAACATTATAAAGTAACCAAATCACTATTAGACAGTAACCAAACTGCATAATCTTAGTAACCAAAACATAGACAACATTTTTACATGCCATTTTGAAAGCCTAAATGATAGAATTTGACCAAAAAACCATGCACATCACGAGCGAAGCTGGTGACTTTTGATCGTTGGCCCGTTTCCAATAAAATTAGGCTCCGAAAACGCCAAAATCCGACACTCCAAACTTGACAAAAATTACTAAATTGCCACTAGATCGAATCTTTCCATAACTATAAAAAACATCAGAATAAGTGTATATTAATATTATTCAGCAACCAAATAAACATTATACAGTAACAAATTAAATAGTATATACAAGAACCAATATATATAATCGATTAATAAATTGTATGAAGGTAACCAATGTAATCAATAAGTAACCACCAATATAAAAGAAACAATTATAAACCACAATAACATTATACAAAGAACTAAATAAAAACCTTACAAAGATCTAAATACATATTAGATAAGAACTAATATATATGTAATTAGTAACCAATATATATGTAATTAGTAACCAAGATTATAAAAATATTTTTACATTCATTTTACAACCAAAACCATCAAGAATGACTTTGTTACAAATTAAAGACTAATGTATGTATGAAGGTAACCAATGTAGTTAATCAAGAACCATCAATATAAAAAATCAAGATAAAACACAATAATATAATGCAAAGAACTATGGTAATATTACACAAGAACTATGATAATATTATTGTTAGCTTATGGTCCAGTAAAGTAACCAACTCAATGTCGACAAGAACTAAACTACATAATGTTAAGTAACTGTAACATGAACTCGGGGTTAATATTATGCAAGAACTATTGCAATTTTACACAAGAACTAAAGTCAAGATTATATACTAACCAAATCCAGATTAGACAAAGAACTAACAAATAAGCGGAAGGTAACCAATGTATTTAATAAGTAATCATTAATATAAAAACATCAAGAAAATAATCTTTAAAATTATAAAGCAAGCATATAAACATTATACAACAACCAAATCAATAATAAACAAAAGAACCAAATCAATAATAATCAAGAAACAATTTATATGTATTTAGTAACCGTAGTATAAAACATATTTTAAAATGCATTTTGCATTCAAAACATTCATTATTCGACTTTGTGACCATTTAAAGAGCGAAAAATTTGAGAAAGGTAACCAATAATATTTAATACGTAGTAAACACGGGGTAACACTATGCATATAAATTGAAACTCAAATACCTCGATACAAATTTGTAACGAATCAACAATCGATGGCGATACGATCAACAATCAATCAGCGATTGCGATAAGTTTCTCAAGTTACGAGATCTTGAAGTTGTTGTCGTTCTTTTCTGTTCTTCTCCGATCTCAGAGTTGTTGTCGATCTCAGCGTGCCGTCGCGACAAAAATTTTCATCTTCTCCGATCTTAGTGGTGTGTCGCGCCAGAAGATTTGAATTTCTCTGATATCAAAGTTGCGTGTTTTGCTCAATTGCTTGAATGTAGGAGCGTGTTCTGTTTTGTTCAGTTGCTTGAATGTAGGAGCGTGTTCTGTTCAGTTGCTTGAATGTAGAACTGATTTTAGCAACTTTATATTGTGTTGTTCTATTTTTGTAATTATGTTGTTTGTGTTTTATTTTTGTAAATACTTTTTAATTGTTGTATATTAGTGTTAAGGACCCTTATATTTATGGGTGGGATACGTATCTAACTAATATTAATTAATTTTGAGTTGTTTGTTTCAACAGTTGGGTTTGAGATTATCTTATTTGAATTACTAGTATTTTAATTTGATGTGTATATTTTTTTTCGAAATTGGGCTCCAATTTTTAATCGTGTGGATTTGTAATGATGGTCAGTAGAAATTTTTATATGGCAGTGAGCCGTATGTTTTGGGTATTTAGTTTAATAAGGAGTATTAAAACTATATGTTGATATGGTAATTGATTTTTCAACCAATTAAAAATCAGGTATTATGTATCTATAACTTTTGTTGTGTAAATATTAAAAAAGTGTTGTGAAAATATCAATTTTTTATAACAATTGTGATACACATAGCGTTTTGGCAAAAACAATAACGCACGGAGTTGGTATTGTAGGACAGAACACTTTTCTTGAAGGTTTATTCGCGGGTATCGTCATCTTATTCCGGATAACTAATTGCTTGAATACTTTAATTAATTCGGAGGATTTTGGGTGGTGAAATAATTTGATTTTTCATTCAAATTAAATTATTCTTAAATTCTCTCAATTTCATGATTTTTCAAGTTTTTAAGTATAAAACTTGAAATGACTATTTGTACTCGCAATTAATTATAGTAGAATTATTTATGAGATATTTCATGTAAGATTTAGTGTATTTTACTATTATTTTCTGTAATTATTATTTATTTAGTGAAATTATATTTACTTGTTTGGCGTGATTTATTTATTATGTAATTTATAAGACACGGTTCTAGTTGAAGTTACTTTCCCAACATCAAAAACCAATCACATGTATAGCCTAAATATTAATGTACATAATAATTAGTAAGAATGAATGAATCAAAATTAAAAGGATGGGTATATTGATCTATATATATACCATCACCAAAAACACACAAATTAATGAGTCAGCACACAGAGTATCTATAATGTCAATAGTGTAAGTGTGTAACAATATAAATAAAAAATGCTACTTTTGTTGATCTTAAAGACGATGCAGATCATGAAATGACGGAAATTAAGTCAGTAGCAGATCAATTTGAAACTAAAGGACATATTCTCGTGGGGTGCCCTTGTTAAGGGCAGTGCAGTGTCCTCAAACCTAATGACTTGGAAGAACAATCTTAGACAATTCGATCTTGGCCATAGCTGTGTAGGGAGACTGGTACTTGATTGGATATAATTAAGGGTATAAATGAACTGAGTCGAGTCGAGTATTGAATTGTTCAGATTTGATTCATAAAATTTATTGGGTATAAAATAAGATTTGATTGAGATTAATTTAGCTATCGAGTCGAGCACGATTCTAAATCAAGTCCGAGCATTTTGAACTTTATCGAATTTTAAAATTTACTCATATTTGATTCATTTATATTTTTAAATTTAGTTCGAATCAAATTTTAGTCGAAATGAAGCATTTAATCGGTTCTCGAACCTGCTTGTTCATTTTACAACTTTAGATATAATTATATTATATTAGGGAGGGAAAAAATTAATATGCAGATGTACTAGTAGGACAACATAGGTTGTCTATGTGGACGTTTTTTTAAAATATATATAGAAGTAAGGGCAGAAATATAAGTTAATAAATTTAAAAGACAAATTAATAAAAGTGTTAAATTTGTCAGAGGCAAAGAAAAAAAAATTCATTCTTATTCTAAATACAAAGTACAGACTGTGTACTTTTTAGCATACAAAATTTCATTTTGCTTCAACTTACTTCTGTTGCTTATTTTATTTATTTTACATCTTTGTCACTACATCTCCATGACTCCACCACTCCGCGACTTCTCCTCTTTTTGGTGATGAGTGATGGCCACCGTCCACCGCGAGCCGATCTCGTCTATGTGACTCTGCAGTCTCTACCCATGACCTCTTGCACATATCATTTAAAAGATAACTAAATTAATTAGGGCTTTTTATATTTGTTTGATAATCTAAAAAAATTATAATTTGTTTGAATTTATTGTTAGTTGGGGACTTCGGGTTAAATTCAATTTAATTTATTTGATGTATTTGTTATATTTTGAACTAAATAGATAACTAATTAGGGCTTTTTTTGTTTGACAGCTTAAAGTTTAAATTTATTTGAATTTGTTGTGGGTTGGGGTTAAATGAGTATGCATTTCAATTTTTTTTTATTTGTTGTGTTTGTAAATTATGAGTTGATTTTGAATGTTATGGCATGATTTTGTTTGAATATAAAAAACAAATTTGGTTTAAGACTTTTAGCATACAATTTAAATTGTAATTATTTAGGGAATCAGTCAAATTGAATAATAACAATTAACCGGAGCAAGTTTCTAAATATTTTTTATTTTAATTGTTTTTGTTTGGATTATGAATAGTATCTATTTATTGTATATTATAGAATTCTATTTATGTTGCATAAAATAATTGTTTATTTGGGGTTGTTGCATATTTGTATTTTGATTGATTTAGGCATTAATGATATGCGATCAAAATTTAAATGTTCCAAATATTAATCACCAACATCACAATTCAAACATCCGAGTGGATGAGACTACTCAAAATCTCTCAAATGAAACCCTTATCCAAGAATCGTCTCAAAATATTAATTCCCAGTCCCAAGTTGAACTCAATTTAAAAGAGGAATTTGTTGCGAATCTGGGACTAAGACCATTTATAATGGAATATGATGCTAACAAGAAAAAGAGTATTTGCTAAACACGGTCCAAGTTGGAGACCAAGTCGAAAAAAGAAGGAAATCCAAATTTAAGAAGAGTTGATATTGTTTTGGGCGTAAGTTTTGATCCGATTGAAGTTACGGGACCCATAATATATCAAAACGAAACTAGTGACGACTGACGAGTCTTACAAAACATATTGCCTTTGGCTATGACCGTTTGACGTATATCGTCTGAAGCCCAAATAAGGCCGGGAAAGAGGCGTTATGGCCTTCCGAAGTTTTTTCAATTTTGGGTTTGGTTGGATATTTTCGTAATTTCATTAGTCCTTTCATAATTAGATTTTCCAATTTGTAGTTTAATATTTATATGATGTTTTCATGTGTTTTAGGGACAACTCATTATTATTATTCTGGTTTTAAGAATTTCTTGACTATTTAGTTAATTTATCCCAAACTTTATGAATTCTGGTAATTGCAAAGTACGTAGATTCAATTTATATAAAAATCTGCTCTTGTTAAAAATAAATCTTGGATCCGCCTTTAGTCGCGGGTAAGGCTGTAAAATGAACAAACAGTTCGGGCTCGATTCGGACTCGCTCGACTAAAAGTTCGATTCGAACTCGACTCAAAATATAAATGAGTCAAATATGAGCACATTTTAAAATTCGATAAATTACTCGAACCTCCTCAAATTATAATTTTCTATTGATACTCGGATCATATTCGTTGGAAAAGTTCAAATTGCTCGGGCTCGATTCGGAATCGTGCTCGACTCGGTAGCTAAATGAGCCTCAATCAAACTTTATTTTATACTCGATAAATTTTATAAACTAAATCTGAGCAACTCAATATTCGAATCGACTCGGTTCGTTTACATCTTTAATCGCGAGAGTTAAATGAAGGTCCCGATATGTTTTTACAGTATATGTTTAGATGGTTTTTGTTTCACCATAATTAGCCTTACAATGCATGCATTATACAAGATTAATGGAATCAATTGATACTCCCTAAACTTTATTTTTCTCAGTATCAAGATTAATTCATATATAGCATGTTTAGATATATTCCTTTTAAATGTTTTTTTTATGGGAGCAAATATTAGTATGGCTGAAATTATGCCTTTTTTAATATATTTTTTTCAATTATTTTGGACAAAACCCTAGTGTCTTGTGGCCATAATTCTTGTCATTGTTAATAACAATATTTTTATAATGATGTTAAATTTCAGAATTATTAAGTAATATGTGCCCTATACAACCTTCAATAATAGTATTAAAAATAATCAACCAAAGAGAAGGTGTAGATTATTGCCGATGATGCCTGAGCAAGGAAATGGCTTTGTGCGGTTCAATAACATTATCCTGGGCCGGCCCAGTAGAATGCCCGGCTTTGAACACCATCTCACATAGTAAGTAATATCTAGGGTCCTTTACAATAATATACAACATTTAGAAAGTAATTATAAAAATAAAATATACACAACATAATTATAAAAATAAAACATAAGCAATATAACGCGCTTAAAATCACGTGTCATTATCCAGTTAGTTATCCAATTTCATATTTGAAATTAACCGTCCCTAAAATCATGCAACTTTGAAATCGGAACAACAGATCAACGACGGAGAAGACAAAATACGAAACTGAAGCCTCCTGTCGCGACTAAACTCGTAATCTCTAAGATCAACGACGGAGAAGACGAAGCCAAATCTCGCAGATCAACGACGGAAAAGACGGCTTTATGTGTCGCGACGCATCTCTAAGATCGAAAATAGCATACAAAATCAACAACGCCTTCAAGATCAGAAACCAAATACTGCAGTGATTGTTGAATACAAGATCAACATCAATTTCGATCAAAAAATACTGAGGTATGTGAGTTTAAAATTTATAATCATATAGTTACCTATTGTTACTACTTAATTACTATATTGGTTACCTTTCTTAAGTTTTTTGCACTTAAAATGGTCACACGCAGTAAGAATAATGAATGTTTTGATTGCAATATGAATGTTTTGATTGCAATTGCATGTAAAATGCACTTGATTCTTGCTTAACATTACATTGGTTCTTCGCCTAAACTATGTCTATGTTCTTTGTTTAATCTTTGGATTGGTTAATGCATAATGGTACTAACTAATGTTGCATTGGTTGTTTGACTAATAATGATTTGGTTCTTCGTGTCCATTACATTGGTTCTTGACTAATAATGAATTGGATATTGTATACCATTGCTTTGGTTCTTGATTAATAATGACTTTATTCTTCGTGTAACATTATAATGGTTCTTGATTATTACTTGATTACCGACTAATCTTGACTTGGTTCTTGCTAACATTACATTGGTTCTTTGTCGACTATGTCTATATTCTTTATTTAATGTTGGATTGGTTAATGCATAATGGTACTAACTAATGTTGCATTGGTTACTGACTAATAATGATTTGGTTCTCGTGTACCATTACATTGATTATTGACTAATAATGATTTGGTTACTGTGTACCATTGCATTGGTTACTGATTAATTATGACTTTGTTAATGTGTAACATTATAATGGTTACTAATGAAGACTTGGTTACTGACTAATGCTGACTTAATTATTTGTAACATTACATTGCTTAATGTCCCGACTATATACATATTCTTGACTAATCTTGATTTGGTTATCGTGTACCACCGCATTGTTTATTGACTAATAATGACTTTATTCTTCGTGTAACATTATAATGGTTACTTGATGAAGACTTTGTTATCGACTAATGATGACTTCAAGTCTCGCTTTAACATTATATTGGTTCAAAGCTAATATAGGTTATTGACTAATAATTAATTGGCTATCGTGTACCATTGCATTGTTTCTTGACTAATAATGACTTTATTATTGTGTAACATTATAATGATGGTTACTAATGAAGACTTGGTTATTGACTAATCTTTGACTTAATTATCGCTAACATTACATTGGTTATTATTCCGACTATGTATATATTATTGACTAATAATGATTTGTTATTCTTGTGTTCCATTGCATTGATTCTTGACTAATAATTACTTTATTCTTGTGTAACATTATAATGGTTCTTGATGAAGACTTGGTTCTTGTTTAACATTATATTGGTTATCGGATAACATTGATTTTGTTACTTACCATTACTTATTCAGACGAGATAATGGAGATGATTCCAACAGTACTTTATTTCAATAAGACACGTGGGTCGATAGTAAACCAAGATACCAAATTTGAAGTTCTTGGCATATTAGTTCCATCAACAATTTCGCTTCAAAGAAATGCTAACCAAAATATGCGATTGCATTACTGGCTGACACAAACGCAACAACATTGTCAATCAAATTTCAGATTAGAAACGACATTCCACCGATCAGTATATCAGATGAAGCAACCTTACAATTCTTTCTGGAAATGAGTAGAAAATCTGATGAACAAGGTAAATTCCCACTGATTGTGGATATTGAACACAGAATGGGACGCACAACGATCTTGCATAACTTGACAAATATAGAAGAATCTACAAAAGGGAATTCAGCACTAGTTCCACTAGCAAGCCAATCATGCCAATTTGGAACGCAATATGCTGATCAGCTTGCATGGAAATTATTGAACAACAACGAGACAGACAACATGACAAATCATACGCAGAAGAACGATATGATGATGTAATATCGGATCCGAATGAACGTGAAGTAAAATTACATCAAACCTACACAGACAAAAAAATCCTCTCACAAGCTATGGGGCTGCATTCAATCAGAAAAAATAGACAACACAAAGTCCAACGAACAAGTTATAGAGACTTTGTCTTTGGTGTGTGTATGCGATGAAAGTTGCAAATGGAAGATGAGAGCATCAAGTTTAAGAAAAACCAGTATGTTCAAGGTTAGAGAATTCAATGATATCCACACTTGTTCGGTCAATGTATTATTAGGAGACCACAGACAGGCAAATAGTGAGTTGGTCAGTGAATGCATAATGCAAAAAATAACAAATTTGAAGAAAATATACACATCAACCGATATTGTGGAAGACATGATGTCAGAATATAATGTGTCTATCTCTTACCAAAAAGCATGGAGATCGAAGGAGAAAGCGTTGGAAAAGGTGAGAGAAAATCCACACGACTACTCACTCATCCCATCATGGTTACACATGCTGAAGAAAACAAATCCAGGTAACACCTTAAAAACTTTATTGCTTTTATATCATTATACAGAAACCAATATGATGTACCACAGTAACCAAGATATGATTACACGATAGATTGTTTACCAATGTAAATTGTTTACTGATTAATATTGTATTGGTTACCTTCATGCAACATGCTGGTTACTGTATAATGCATTGGTTACCAAACATGTGGTTACCAAGCATTAGTCAGTAATATTATTCAGTAACCAAAATAGCATTAGTCAGTAACCAATTAAGCATTATACAGTAAATAATAAACTATTACACAGTAACCAATACACCTTTAGACAGTAAGCATGTTTAGTTATTATTAGTATTAGACCATTTGTATGCGGTTATTATACATGTTTGGTTACCTTAATACGCATGTTTAGTTACTAAATATAATATACAATTTGTATACCATTAACCACATGAACGGTTACCGATTACTAGTGATTTGGATAGAGTATACTACTTGTAATTCTAATGATAGTGCTGATGTTTATATCAGGTTCCGTCACAGCCCTTGAGTTGGAAATAAATGGTCGTTTCAAGTATCTATTCTTTGCCATTGGAGCATCCATTCAAGCATGGCACCATTGTTTTCCGATCATTGTAATCGATGACACATTCATACAATCAACTTACGGGGGGACTTTACTGATAGCAAGCACACAAGATGCAAACCGAAACATTATTCCGATTGTTTTTTCAGTTGTTGACAGCAAAAATGAATTGTCTTGGAAATGGTTTTTCGTAAATTTGAGAATTGCTTGTGGAGTTAGGGAAGGTCAATGTATTATTTCGCATGCATATGAAGCCATTATACAAGGACCGAATTGTGTGTTTTCGGATATCATGATGGTTCCTGCACATATCATATACTGAAAAATATAAAAAAACATTCAAAAAGAAAGGAGAAGAAGTTAAGCAGCTTACAACGGGGTTTGTAGAGCTTACAATCATTGAACAATTCAACAAACACATGGTGAACTTGATGCCATTGATCCTCGAATAAGGACATATTTGGAGGAAGAGGTCAAGTTGGATAGGTGCACCAGGCTCCATGGGACTGTAAGCAGGTACTCAACAATGACTTCAAACACCGCCGAATCTATTAACAATGCAATCAAGTTTATCAGGGATCTTCCAGTTGCGACAATGATTGAATGCCTACATTGTCTGGTTCAAAGATGGTATTTCACAAACAAACAAGCAGCCATATCAACATTCACAATACTTTCCACAACAGCTGAGAAAAAGTTGCAATCTAATATCTTTAAATCAAAGATACTTAAGGTAATTAATACTCAATTTAAATTATTGCATCCTAATTTGCATTTGCAATCTACATCGACTATTACTAACTTGGTTACTTACTAATGCTAACTTAGTTATCGCGGCAACATTAAATTGATTAATGATTATTCTTTGAGTTAGTTCTTGTGTAACCATATAATGGTTGTTGGCTATTCTTTGAAGTTTGTTATTGTGTAACATTATATCGACTAATGATATTTTGGTTACTGGATAAAATTATAATCTTTATTGGTTACAGAGTAATGTTAACTTACTTAATGTGCAACATTATATTGGTTACTGACTACTACTAAATTGCTTACTGTGTACTTATATACTGGTTACTATATAATGCTTATTTGGTTACTGTGTAACATTATATTGGTTACTGATCAATACTGACTTAGTTCCTATATAACATTATAATGTTACTGAGATTTATAATTGTTTCTTTTATATTGGTGGTTACTGTAAGACCCCAAATTATTAATAAATGAAATTTATTTTCCTCTATTTATTATTTTGAAATAGTAAGGGTTGATTTGATTAATGTGGATAGTTATGGGTAAAATACGCAAATATTTTCAAATAATAAAGTGGTTATAAAATATTCATTATCGTTTGAGAATATTCTTTTGGTCGTGGAATATTCGTCTATCGTATTTGAATATTAAATGCGACGCCAGCGATCTTTTATGGGCCCCATAACGAAAGCGATTGGATGAAGAAAACGACAAATATAAGTTATTTATAAATAACTACGTAGTTGTTATTCAAGATTATCTTGTTGAATACCCGGTGGTTAAAACACACTAATATCGTTGTTGAGCAGAAGATACGCAGTATTGCACCAATTATTGATTCTTACGTAAGAAGGCACTACTCAATAATTGTTACAAAGAATTACCGCTTTAGTATTTTATTTTATTGATTCAATAATTGCTTTGCATTGATATTTTATATTATCTTTGTTTCAATAAATTGTCATTACAAGATTTTCCATTATCTGAGCAATAATTCATATTATCCTCATAATATTATTAGATAACATTATTGGCAATGTCTAGAAAGTTACATGTAAGCTAGAGTTTGGTCACCTAATCAAGGCCACCAAGAAGTGAGAAATTCTTATTGAAAGCCCCTCTTCCTGAACTACTACAGTCACAAGATCTTGTGATTCTGTAATATTATTTGTGAATAATTAATTATTGATTTATATGATGAGGAAAATATTGATTTTATGTGGATATAGATGGAGAAAATTTTAATGTGACAATTGTTGAAAATTAATATTTTATTTTTTTCTCGATAAAATAATTCATTTAAATATATTATTTTAATAATATATTAACTATGATATTTTATAATGAATGTGGGATATATGAGTATATGAGGATGAAGAGTATTTTGTGGCATTAAATGTTTAACACATATTTTGTGTGTTGGTGGACACAATTATTGAATCAAATTTGATTATAAATTGTAAAATCGCCTGCTTGTGGATTTCGATTAATTTACGTTTGGAATTTGGAAAAACTTCCTTCCGCAAAGTTGTAGATAATGGAATTTCCTATGGAAAGTCATGGTTTCAATTTTTCTGATAAAAGAGCTATTTATTATGAATTATTTAAGTTCAAGTTCAAAATAATTGATTTTTGGAAGTTTTAATTATGTTTTTAAGAAAATGTTTTTCAAATGTTGGTGGCCATCTTTAACATGTGCTTGGTGGCTGAAATCAGATTTCAAAGTGGGCGTAGGAATGTGTTTTGTAAATATTAATATTATATTAAATTTTCTACTTTGGTGTTTTAAGCATTTTCCTATAAATAGGTGTTTAGGTTAGAATTGAAAATCACACCGTAAATCAAGTTTTCTCTCTATATTATCGAGCGTATTCTTGTAAGTATTTTGAGTATACTTTGAGTATTGCTATACTACGGCAAGTTCAAGTTCATGTCATTTATTATATCCGGTGTTTCAATATCATTATCTTTGAAATATTGGTTGGAACTTTTATCAAATTTGAACTTTTTCATGTCGGGGTTACTATTCATGAGTTACTATTCACGAGTTACTATTATTCGCAGAGTACTATTCATGAAGCGTGAAGATGTTTTTTTGTGAAATTTCTATCTTTTGGTGTCTGAGTTACTTATTCACGATACTGTGACTATTCACGAATCTTAAAAGACTATTCAATTTAAAAATGAAATTTCTTCTTTTCTCAAAATATTTACTATGGATACTAGCTTTGATTGTATCCATGTATTGATCATTCTTGAATTTTACTCCACTATGATTACTTATGAAGTATTTTTGAACTTGGATTGTTTAAAATATGAATCCTTAATAATTGTTCTTTTTGTTTCACCGGATTCGTTTCCTTTAAAATATTTTCATCATCCTCACCCTAAATGATGATATTCTTGAATATCTTTGGCACAGAAGTGCAAAGATGAATGATTTCTTGATGAATATCCTTGGCCGTGGTCACAAAGATGAACAGTGTTGAGATGAACATGACCGATCGATTAATATCTTTGGCCGTAGAAAGGCAAAGATGAGCAGTGTTTAGATGAACATGACCAATCGGGTGAATATCTTTGGCTCAGAGTGCAAAGATGAATATTTGATTCCGTATATATATTGATTGATGTTACAGGATAAAATATCGACGATGGACTTTTAAATTCATATATAGAAGATAGTAGTTTGCATTCTCTACTTAACTCTTCTAATGAATTATTATTTCCTCTAAGATTGATTTAAAAGCTCGGTTTATCTATTGTTCTATTAGATTTTCCCCTGTTTGAGACTAACGATAATTTGTTGTATATTATCTTACTCATAATGTTCTTTCTTGGGCTAGTTGAGCTCACCCTTTTCCTTTTTGTTCCATTTTTCTTCTCGTGAAGCGAGAATGTGGCAGTACTAGTAAGGTATGGAATGAAGGTTCTAGAGATAGTTGTTTAGTAGTCCTCACCATTTTTATAAAATAATGTATCAATAATTATGATGGGGATTTATTTGCGTGTGGATATTATCTAGATAGCAATATCTCGTATTTAAACTCACAGCTTATATATGTTGTAATAATAAAGTTGTAGTTATTTCATACCATGTATTTGGCGACTCGAGAATGAGTTGGATGGAATGGACCTATTTTGGGGGCGCCATGCAATTGGTATCGTAGCTTAGGGATATGATCTCCAAGGAGATCGGGGAATAGAACTAGGAGGGAGAGATTTAGTAAATCCTTCGCTAGTGTGTCCTACCTAAGCTTATTTGTTAGTTAGTCGATATATATAGGGTTATTATGTGATATATTGATTTTTTAATTAACCCTTGTTTTATGACGATGATTTTAGAATGTCGAATTGAGAATATTAATAGTGGAGTAAATAAGACCGTGGAGATGCTGTCTTTTACCAACGAGGAGAACGTGCAAACAGTGGCAATGTACCTCCCATGAAACAACACCAATCGAAAGCGAGATGATAAACGAGGGATGTTTAGAAGCTTTTTGCGCTCATGCAAAATCGCATTTGTGAGACGTGTTCAAAATACGAGAGGAAATGATAGCAATTCACGGTTGTCATAGCCAAGCGCTTCAAAGAGTTGGGACCACCGAATTTAAGGAAAGCAGATCCGATCATGGTGGAAACATGGGTCAAGCAAATTACCAAGATATTCGATGTCTTGGGATGCACGGAGAGAACAGAAGGTTCCATTCGCCACCTTTATGTTTTGTGGCGCGAAGCGATCTATCGGTGGGAATCATGAAAGCGTACCCATCCAAATGCCACTCAAAGATGTCATGGGAGACGTTTGAAGCAGTTCAATGACAAGTACTTCCCCGAAAAGTATTCGTCTATACGGAAGGAAGTGGAATTTATTAGATCGAGCGAATAACATGGCGGTGTCCCAAAGACGAAGCGAAGTTCAGCGAGTTATCCAGTTTGCACCTCATTTGGTGGAGAATGAGGAACGATGACGCGGATGTTTCGAGAGGTTTGAAACCCGATATACGCCAAGATCTCATTTCTCATAAATTTTCTCTATTCAGGATGTTGTCACAAGGGCTCAATTGTTAGAGTGAGATAACGAAATGACGTTCAACCGAGGGACCATAACCGAGGATCATATCAAGATAGCAGCCATCGTAATAACGATAACCAAACGGAGAAAGAAAAATACTGACAAAGACGGTAACCACTCTGGTGGTAATAGTGGCCGTGAAAATAGAAGAAGCGAGTCGGGAGGAGATTTTAAAAGAGGAGATTCAACAACGACCATGTGAAGACGTCGGTAGCTAGTAGCAAATCGGTTCCAAGGAGGAGAAAGACTACCTGGTCAGTATGTTACAAAAATGCGGAAAGAGGGACATATCACCCCAACTCCCCACAACAGTTTAAGGTATGCTATAATTGTGGAAAAGAAGGACATATCGCTCGAGATTAGACGGTATCGAAACCCAGTCCAAATGGAATGGTGATTCAAAAGGATGTCCTAGAAAGGTCAAAGTCAATCGGTTCTGAAAAGCGCTTTGTCGTGGCCGGTCAAAATCTGAGAACCCGAACGGTTAGCACTAAGGTTAGTTAATTATAAATTCTTGCGAAGTTTATACCTTACTAGAATACCGCTGCCTACCCATTCTTTTATCTCTCTTTGCTTGCGCCAACGCTTTGAACTTGACTACGGAGAAATTAGACTTTGACCTATTTATGGAGACTCAGTTAGAGAAACTTTCATTACATCCGTTGTTTAGAAATCTTGCTTGATTCAGGTTGGCACTATCACATTACCTGTTAACCTTATTTCTATAGAGATATTTGCTTTTGATGTGATTTTAAGGTTAACTACTCATCATGCCAAAATTGATTACTTTCGTAAGGTTGTTAGTTTTCATATTCCTAAGCAACCTGTTATTCGAATTCAAGCAATCAAACCATTGTAATCAAACATTTTCATATCAAGCCATGAAGTCATTCGCTTATTACTTGATGTCAAGTTTTCTTAGTCCATGTTATGGATTTGAATAAAGACACGTCGATTTGAATAATATTCCCCGTTGTTATTAATTTTTCCTCGATGTATTTCAAGAAGAATTTTTGGCTTACTCCCAAAGATCGATATTAAATTTTGTATCGACTTTGAACCCAGACAAAACTCATTTCTAAAATCTCATATCGAATGACTCTATTGAACTTCGTGGAGTTAAAAATTCAACTATAAATTTGGTACCGAGCCTTTATCCGGTGACTTCCTTTGTGGAATGCACCGCCGCATTCTCTAGTAGGGACACCATATTCGTATGAGATAAGAAATTGATAGGTGTCATTGTAACGTGTTATCCAAGGTTGGGATATGAGTCACAGTTGAGAACAACCTAAGTCAGAATCGAAATACGTAGCTTTACAGGCTTAGTTGGTTATTATCGAGATTCGTTGAAGGATATTCTCGAATCGCTATTCCATTAACGCAACTGACTCGTAGAGATACAAAATTCGAATGGAGCAAGGAATGTGGGAAGAGCTTCGAAGAACTCAAGAGGAGACTCATTTCAGCACATGTTCTGACAATGCCATCCTGGAAAAGCGAACGTGGTAGCTGACGTGTTGAGTAGAAGATCGTATACAAGTACGAGTACGATATTGTCAAAGACTCATTTCGTATAATTTACAAATAATAGAGATGGAGATGAAAACTCTAGGTACCCACGTGATGATATACGAGTATAATCAGCTTTAATTGATAAAGTTAAAGTTGTTCAAACTACACACCGAGTCGATGAATTTGAAGAAGGAGGTGCGAAGTTGTTATTTCAAAAGCGAGAATCGGTGAGGTGAGAAAGCTCAAACCTTCGATTTATTAATCCATTTGAAATTCTCGATCGAATAGGAACTGTGGCCTATAAACTCGCGTTTTACCGCCAAGTATGACGCTGTTCATAACGCTTTTCACGTGTCGATGTTACGTAAATATGTGACTACGACCGAACCACGTCATTGAAGTTAGAACCGGACGAGATAGCCAAGACTTAACGTCGAGGAGAGTGCACTGTCAAGATCTTGGATAGAAAGAACATGTCCTATGTACCGAGGTTATACCACAAGTTAAGGTTTTGTGGAGAAACCATGCTATTGAGGAAATGACACGGGAGTTGGAAACGGAAATGAAAGCAAGGTATTCTCATCTTTTCAAACACTGTGCGATCGTCGTCAATTTCGAGGATGAAATTTCATAAGGAGGGAGGTTGTAAGACCCCAAATTATTAATAAATGAAATTTATTTTCCTCTATTTATTATTTTGAAATAGTAAGGGTTGATTTGATTAATATGGATAGTTATGGGTAAAATACGCAAATATTTCGAATAAGCAAGTGGTTATAAAATATTCATTATTATTTGGGAATATTCTTTTTGGTCGTGGAATATTCGTCTTTGTCGGAGAATATTAAATGACGACGGCCAGCGATCTTTGTGGGCCCCATAACTGAAGCGATTGGATGAAGAAAACGACAAATATAAGTTATTTATAAATAACAGGCGTAGTTATTACTGCTATTATCTTGTTGGAATACCCGGTGGTTAAAAACACACTTAATATCGCGTTGTTGAACAAGAAGATACCGGTATTGCACCAATTATTGATTCTTACGTAAGAAAGGCACTACTCGATAATTGTTACGATAATTCTTCGTTTAGTATTTTATTTTATTTATTCAATAATTCTTTGCGTTGATATTTTATATTATCTCTTGTTTCAATAAATTGTCATTACACAAAGATTTTTCCATTATCGAGCAATAATTCATATTATCTGAATAATATTATTAGATAACATTATTGGCAATGTCTAAAAGTTACATCTAAGGAGAGGTTTGGTCACCTAATCATACGTCGATGAGGAGAAATTCTTATTGGAAAGCCCTCTTTCCTTAAAGCTACACAGTTGCCAGATGAGTGTGATTCTGTAATATTATTTGTGAATAATTAATTATTGATTTATATGATGAGGAAAATATTGATTTTATGTGGATATAGATGGAGAAAATTTTTAATGTGACAATTGTTGAAAATTAATATTTTATCTTTTTCTCGATAAAATAATTCATTTAAATATATTATTTTAATAATATATTAACGGTGATATTTTTATAATGAATGTGGGATATATGAGTATATGAGGATGAAGAGTATTTTTGTGGTATTAAATGTTTAACACATATTTTGTGTGTTGGTGGACACAATTATTGAATTTGAAATTTGATTATAAATTGTAAAATCGCTTGGTTTGTGGATTTGGTTAATTTCATTTGGAATTTAGAAAAACTTCCTTCCGTAAAGTTGTAGATAATGGAATTTCCTATGGAAAATCATGGTTTCAATTTTTCTGATAAAAGAGCTATTTATTATGAATTATTTAAGTTCAAGTCTTAAATAATTGATTTTTGGAAGTTTTAATTATGTTTTTAAGAAAAATGTTTGTCAAATGTTGGTGGCCATCTTTAACATGTGCTTGGTGGCTGAAATCAGATTTCAAAGTGGGCGTAGGAATGTGTTTTGTAAATATTAATATTATATTAAATTTTCTACTTTGGTGTTAAAAGATTTTCCTATAAATAGGTCTTGGGTTAGAATTGAAAATCACACCGAAATCAAGTTTTCTCTCTCTATATTATCGGCGTATTCTTGTGAGTATTTTGAGTATACTTTGAGTATTGCTATCTGATTGCAAGTTCAAGTCATAGCCTATATCCTGTTTCAACTAGAAATCTTATTCTTTCGAGGTAAGGATGTTATTTTCTTCTCAAATGATATTATTTCTTCAATATCATTATCTTTGAAATATTGGTTGGAACTTTTTATCAAATTTGGAACTTTTCATGTATGGGTTACTATTCATGAGTTCTTATTCACGAGTTCTTATTCACGAGTTACTATTCACTATTCACGAATCTACTATTCATGAAGCGTGAAGATGTTTTTTTTTGTGAAATTTCTATCTTTTGGTGTCGAAGTTCTTATTCACGATACTCGGCACTATTCACGAATACGACACTTATTCACCTAAAAATGAAATTTCTTCTTTTCGTCAAAATATCTACTATGGATACTAGCTTTGATTGTATCCATGTTTTGATCATTCTTAAATTTTACTCCTCTGATTACTTATGAAGTATTTTTGAACTTGGATTGTTTAAATATGAATCCTTAATAATTGTTCTTTTTGTTTCAATTTGGATTCATTTCCTTTAAAATATTTTTCATCATCCTCGGTCTAAATGATGATATTCTTGAATATCTTTGGCTGTAGTGCAGATGAATGATTTCTTGATGAATATCTTTGGCCCGTAGTGCAAAAGATGAGCAGTGTTGAGATGAACATGACATGACCGATCGAATAATATCTTTGGCCGTGGTGCAAAGATGAGCAGTGTTTAAAGAAGATGACTAATCGGTGAATATCTTTGGCACAGGTAAGATGAATATTTGATTCGAGATATATATTGATTGATGTTACGAGGGATAAAATATCGACGATGGACTTTTAAATTCATATATAGAAGATAGTAGTTTGCATTCTCTACTTAACTCTTCTAATGAATTATTATTTCCCTATGAAGATTGATTTAAAACCGGTTGTCTATTGTATTCTATTAGATTTTTCCCTGTTGGAGACTAACGATAATTTGTTGTATATTATCTTAGTCATAATGTTCTTTACTGGGCTAGTTGAGTTCACCCTTTTCCTTTTTGTTCCATTTTTCTTCTTAGGAGGCGAGAATGTAGCGAGTACTAGTCGGTGTATGGAATGAAGGTTCTAGAGAGAGTTGTTTAGTAGTCCTCACCATTTTTGTAAAATAATGTATCAATAATTATGATGGAGATTTATTTGCGTGTGGATATTGTCTAGATAGCAATATCTGTATTTAAACTCACAGTTTATATGTTGTAATAATAAAGTTGTAGTTATTTCTGTAACATGTATTTGGCGACTCAGAATGGGTTGGATGGAATGGACCTATTTTGGGGGCGTCACAGTTACTTATTGACTAATATTGTGTACTAGTTAATTGGTTACTGTATATTTGGGATGAAACTGTTAATCTGATTGTATACATTGGGTGTTGTAGGTTGAGACATCAAACTTAGTGATTTTCACCTTTGTTTATGTCTCTAAACAATATATTGTGGACATCGAACAAAAGACATGCACATCTTAGTAAATTTCAATTACCATGAGATGCCTTGCCTTGCATGACGCACTCTTGTTATGAGCAAGATAAATTTGAGTCATTATGATTTTTGCTCAAGAAATTACACTAAAGCAACTTTGGTCAAGACATATTCAACTTCCATCATGCCATTAGATGACAAAGATAAGCGGGATGTATCGGAAGAAGTAAAAACATATGTATAAAACCACCCAACACAAGAAGGCCAAAGGGAAGACCAAAAAGAGAGAGTACAAACACGGATCCGAAATCAAAATTCAAAACAAATGCGGAAAAGCAAGGAAAAGGACCTGACAAAAAAATATCACGATAATCCCGGTTTTAAGACCACTAAAAAAGGTCCGATATAGTGCGATTAAATTAAGAGTGTAGATACATGAATGTATTATTGTTTACTTTGAGTAACCATTAAACGATTGGTTTGTAAAATTTTTGATTGTGTATAGTAAACAAAATTGTTATTCATTTATATATTGATTTCTGATTTCAATGAAACATTAACAATAACAGTAATCAAATAAATACATAACAGTAACCATAACAGTTTTTAATGGTAACCACATATTTACATAATAAGAACTATATATAGCTTACCCGGTAATAACATAACAGTAACCATACCAGTTTTTAACAAAATAATTACATAACAGGAACCATAACAATGTTTAATGATACCCAAATAATTACATAACAGTAACCATCACAGTAACCACCTAATTACATAACAGTAACAATACCATTTTATAATGGTAACCACAACATAAACAACCTGTATATCCAGCAACATATAATTAAAAGGGTATTGAAGTTTATGAAACCCATGTATACTCACACACATCCCACTTAACATATAGCGTATGTCACGATACAATATTGTAACTCTCTGGTTACTATCAAATCATTATCTGGTTACCTATTTATACATGATTGGTTACCAACCTGTATATTACAAAATTATAATTGGTTACCATTTTATACATGACGGTAACCATAACAGTAACCATGCCGGTTTTAATGTAAACCAAATAATTACATAACAATAACCATAACAATGTTTTAATGGTACCCAAATAATTACATAACAGTAACCATCACAATAACCACCTAATTTCATAATCAAATTAAACCAGTTTTATAATGGTAACCACAACATAAATAACACATATATTCAAAGAACCAAGTAATTAAAAGGGTATTGAAGTTTATGAAACCCATGTATACATAACACATGTACACTTAATATATGATATATGTCCAGATACAATTTTATAACTCTGGTTACTATCAAATCATTATCTGGTTACCCCTTTATACATGATTGGTTACCAACTGTATATTTCAAAAAAATTCAACAAACACAACTTAAAAAGAAACAAAATACCAACCAACAAAAAATATCTCTTTCATTAATGCTAATATAATCAAATATGTAATCTCATCTACATAAGATCCAGTGAACATCAAAAAATCATAAACCATACACAAATGTTGTGTATAACACCAAAACTTAAAAAAAATACACAACAAAATTAATAAAGACAAAACAACAAAATCAAGACTAATCAAAACACGAACAAATCTTCACGAAAATTCTCTATCGATGATCATAGCCCTCCAACTGCTTGTTCCTAACATGCGTAAATAGGTTTAGTGCATAACTTTTTCCGATACTTCATGATGGGAAAGGAATAGGAATCTGATCAAACTTCTGATGAATGACATGCTTAGCAAAACAAATTGTGAACATCCCACAATCACTGTAACAACAAACAACATATAACAAAAATCAAAAATAAAATCAACCTATATGTAATAATTAAAAAAATGTACACAATTTAACCCTTACCCCTCTACTTGTTCAGGAACCGTCTCAGCAAATTCCAACTCAATTATATCGTCTTAGTCGCATTGCGATCTGAGGACGGACACTTTGAAGTCAATGTCAGACCTATCCTTCCAAAAACCAGACTTGCGCAATAGTATGGGAAGAATGAAGATGTACGACTCACAAACATCAGATATTTTAGTTTGCATGGATTTCCTTTTTTGGTTGTAGAGAATTGTAAGCAGATTAGACACCTACGATGCACATCAAAAGACAACAACAACCAATGGTCCTGATGACATATGAATTGGGAACAACACATAGTCAACGTTCCTCCATGGTGTGTGTTGACATCCATAAATGACCCATATATGTATTCAAACAACATCACCCTCCCCAAACGAAACAATTTTGTCACAATTTTTTGTGTATACTCCTCGAAAAGAAGCGGTGATCTTCTTTGTGAAACCAACAATCCGTGGTCGTTACCCTTATAGGAACACTTTGGAATGTCTTGCCAATTTACTTTAAATAATACAAGGCAATATTGATGTCTTTGAGCCAAAAAAATTAATAGGATATTAATAGTTGTTGGAAAATGCAAGTATGTGATTAATGTAACTAAATAATGTAAACATAACTACAAAAAACATAATTTTTAAACAAATACTCACATCGTCGCTCTAACCTTTGCCTTGAGTCTTTAATTTATAGAACCACATCTTCGATGATATTGCAATGGATCCAAATACAAAAGAAGGCATGATAATATCTTTCTTTCCGGAAAATTTGTCCGTCCTTCAATGATATAAAACATAATATTAGTATACACACTAACATTAACAATTACTGGTATTAATATATTCACACTACTACAAATCAAACTTGCACGTTACATAATTAACATACTAATCAACCAACTTAATTTTAAATAGTAACACATTAACCAACAAATATTAAAATCATAACCATAATCAAATAGTAACTAATACATAACTAATAGGTAACCAAGACATAAACTAATATTAATCGAATATAAAGTAATAGTAACCATAACATTTATTTAATAAGTAACCACACCATTTATTTAATATTAACATTTATTAAATATTTAATATTATGCATTAACCAAAAACAAACATTAATCAGAAACAATTAAGTATTATCAAGAACTTGATGTAATGTTACACATTAACCAATACAACATTCGACGAAACAATACATCATTAGACGATAACAAAACAAGATACAAAAAAATCGGTAAACTAATCAACAACTTAATTTTAAACATTAATCGGTAACGAAACCATAATCACATAAGTAACAAAAACATAACTACTAGGTAACCAAAACATAATCTAATAGTAACGAAATATAAAATAATAGTAACCATAACATTTATTTAATATTAATCATATGTTACTACAATAATACAAACTTATTTGTTTCATAAAAAACTATAGCATTGTTAACAACAAAAAAAACAAACTTTTTTCTCATTGTTTATTCCAATTTTGAACTATTCTTCAAACAATGCCTCTTCAAATTTTGAGGCATCTCCATGCATGATTTGGGGAATGCACTTAAGCGTCTGAAAGTGTTTGACTAAAGCGGCACCACTACTGATGAGATAATGAACCAGTAGATCCAAAAAGCTGCTGTATATGGAGACCGTAAAATGGCACTCTTTGCAGGTTCACGTACAGGTCTACCACCGGCTTTGTGGACACTCTTCTCTAACTCATCACACTTAGCTATGTCCTGTGTGGTGAAAACCATAAAATCAAGAGCATACACCTTGTCACCTCACCTTTCTTCCCCTTTTTCAGTTGACATAAAAAGGTAATATATCGATTAGTAACTTTGAATAAAATAAACTAATAACCAACCGATCATCTGACAAACCAACAAACTAAAATGAACATGTTATATTAGTAATCTGAATAACATAAACTAGTAACCAAATCATAATATAATAGTAGCCAAAACACAATATTATGGTAACCAAAACACAATATCATAGTAACGATTCACTATATAATGGTAACCAAAACATAAATAACATTTAAATAAATGATGGCACATAATTATAACACTAACCTTATCGAGATCATACACAACAATCTCTTTCCCAAAGACATTTTGCTTAATATGTCAAAAGGCGGCATGTCATTATTATTGTCGTCTGCTGAAAATAAAGAACCATTTAATAATT
This sequence comes from Panax quinquefolius, assembly GCA_020205615.1. NCBI lineage: Eukaryota > Viridiplantae > Streptophyta > Magnoliopsida > Apiales > Araliaceae > Panax > Panax quinquefolius. The sequence goes on along the minus strand of CM035153.1, from coordinate 164,589,254 downwards.
AAAACAAAAGACATATATCACATAACAAAACAAACAAATATGTCTAACCTTGACATCTTCTTCATCATCATTATTTTTTTTTTCATCGGGTTCTTCAACCATAACAGCACGTTCAACTTCATTAGCAATCTCAATTACATTCACATCATTCTTCTCCACGAATATTGACACACCATCACCAACTTCATTAACCAATTCAATTTCATTCCCACCCTTCTTCTCAACTTCATCCAACACATCATCACCATCATTATTCTTATTCACTTTTGAACCATGATCAACATCCTCATCAACATGGACCTCCTCCACCATGACATCAGCATTCTCATCAGCAGCATCACCATCACCTACACCACCTTCACCGCCTTCATAACCTTCATCACCTTCATCTTCATCATCATCATCATCATCATCATCATCATCATTGTCAGAATCGTCATCATTAGAATCACCATCAAGCTTTTTGTCCCCCACGTCTTTGATAGCACGTAACTCATCTCTAATAATGGACCTAAGGTCCCTGCATAACTGGACATATAAAAGCTGCATTTCATCTTTAATATCGATTCATGACTTTCCAAATTCTTTCTTGATTCAAAACTTCTTTCTTGATTCGGACACTTTCTTCTCCAACGGCTTAGACCGTACATTAATTGCCTCTTTCACAACATATACATCAACACCAATGTTGTTGTCCGCTTCACTTTTTTCTCTACTTTCTTGTCACCATCCTTCCCATTAAAAAGTGAAAACCGCCCAAATCAATAGATCCTTCTCCTCGCCGTGGGAATCAAACTGTTTATCCTCAACTGAAAAATAATAAGTATACTTTAGTATATCATCTAACAAACAATGTACATTTACATTGAAATAAACAGAAAATAAGGAATCATAAAACATAATCAGTAACCAAATACATATATATCTGGTAGCCAAATGTATAATTAGTAACCAACTAAATGTATAAATGTAACCAAATGTGTATATGATTGGTAACCAACAACAATGTCATTAGTAACTTTGAATGTAATCTAATCGATGGAATCAGATTGAATATTCAAGTAACCAAAAACATTGTTATTATTAACATGCATATAAAATAATCGGTAACCAAACGTGTATATAAAGGTAACTAACTACTTTGTTGATAGTAAACTTCACATAATATTTTCATTTATCAAGTATATAACTAAAGGTAAAACAACATACCATCCTAACAAAAACTAATTCATTCAACTTGTCATTAGAAAGTGGCTTCATTAACTCCTTCCATCTCGAATAAATGGACATCCGAGCGGATGCTCGTCATTACATATACCCAGACTTTTGAATGTCGGAATAGTTTTAAACATAAAACTTGGAATACATACGGAAGCCCATTCAACTTATGCAGTTTTGGTGTAATGATCTATGTAAAAATTGTATGTTGAAACACCATTCTTTCCTTTCCTATAACGCCCTTCAAGCATTAGACAAAGAGTACTTTGTCATCTCAAAAGCAACTTTCCCCAAGGAAAACTATTAACATCACCAGTAACACAAAAAAATTAACCATTGCCCCATCAACGTAATTTTCAAAAATGTGCACATAATGAAATTAAAGACCAAAATATCATAGACATCTTAATAGCCTCGTCATCATCATCAAAACGCGCTTCCTATATATCCGGCCTATACTACTACGTGTCACGGCGACTTCGTCACCAAAAAACTTACTAATAAGCATATTCTCCATACCTTTATATGGAGTTATATCATCCTCACCTTTCCATCTCAACCCGATATCATCACAAAAACTCGAAATGAACCGAACTCGGCCCTTTTCTCTCCGAACAAAACCACATTTCACCGTCATCCTTTTGGTGAACCTCCTCACAACAAGGCGTGGTGAATAATGCAGGAATACATTTGGTGCTCACCAAACTCAAGAAAATTCCCAAAACATGTTGCCTTAAATTTATCCAAATGACTATTATTCAATTTTTTGCAATGATCTTTGGGGACTTCCATTATCGCACCAATATATCACTTTTCCGGTTGAATTTTACATTCCATTCCTCGTAATAAAGATCCCATAACTGCAAGTAAACAAAATCATATTTACAAAGTTAACCAACCAATCATATGATAGTAACTAAAACAACATGAACAAGTAACCATATAGCTTTTTAGTCATTAAACAAAACATCGTTAATCGATAACCAATCCAAACGTTAGACGGTAACCAAGATAGCATTACACAATATAATAGTTAGATAGTAACCAAGACAAAGATTATACGATGAAACAACATGTTGCGAAGAAGGTAACGAATGTAAATTGGTTTACTTATTAATGTTGTCTTGGTTACCTTCAATCTAACATATTGATTCTTGTCTAATACATTGTTACCAACCATGTCTTACCAATCATTAGTCGAAATATTATGCAAGATAACCAAAAGCGGCATTAGTCGAGAACCCATTCGGCATTATCAAGAACTAATAAAATGTTGCCACGGTAACTTGATATAGCTTTAGACAATATATTGGTTAAAGATAACAAAAACATCATTAAACATAACGAAGACATCATAAGGCGATAAGAACCAAGACATCATTAGACGGTAACCAAGACACACATAATACAGTAACCAAGACAGCATTACACAATATAATAGTTAGGCAATGACGATAAATAATTGAGGCGATAACTAAGACAAAGATTATACGATAAACAACATATTGCGAAGGTAACGATGTAAATTGGTTACTTATTAATCTTCTTCTTGGTTACCTTCATCTGCAACATCTTTGATTCTTGTCTAATACATTGGTTACCAACCATGTGCTTACCAATCATTAGTCAGAAATATTATGCAGTAACCAAAACAGCATTAGTCAGTAACCCATTCAGCATTATACAATAACCAATACAATGTTGCCTGATGGCTAATCTGACTTTAGACAATATATTGGTTAGACAGTAACCAAGACATCATTAGACAGTAACCAAGACATCATAAGACATTAACCAAGACATCATTAGACAGTAACCAAGACACACATAATACAGTAACCAAAACATCATAAGACATTAAACAAGACATCATAAGACAGTAACCAAGACATCATAAAACAAAGAATTCAAGACATCATAAAAGCGAACGAGACATCATTAGGCGGAAGAACAAGACACTCAAAAGACAAGACCCAAGTCGGTTTTGGTTACCTTCACGTAATATGTATGGTGGTTATTATCTAATGCATTGGTTACCAATCATGTGGTTACCAAGCATTAATCATTAATATTATGTAGTAACCAATTAAGCATTATACAGTAACCAATTAAGCATTATACAGTAAACAATAACAATATTTAAATTAACACACCTTTAAAATTCGTTGAGTTGGAATTATCTTACGGATAAGCACTTGAGCTTCATTCTTGGCGAGGACATCAAAATCGTAATCTAATTGTACTTGAAATGTTTGATATCACTATGTATCACCAAACCGCTCTCATTCTTACTCGATTTATTACGTACATCCTTCCCTTTCCTTCCCTTGCTCTCCACAACAAACTTCTTGAAGTTCTTAATGAATCACCTCCATCGATCCTTTTCCTCTTTCTATCCTTCTTCCTTGTATCAACCATTACATTAGTAAACTACTTTAATATATAATACATTAAACTATTAAGAAAATACTCACTTGAAGCAATAATAAACACCAGAGTCAATCAATGGAGAAGAAAACCATACTGCAACAGCAACAAGGGTTAAATCACTAACTGAACCAGACTGAAATGAAAGTAACAACGACAATGACGAACAACTAACAAATATGGCGAATAACTAACGAAGACGATAACGAGATCACGAACGAACAGATGAGATGAAGAACGAACAGATTAAATCACCAGAAACAATCGATAGAGATGAAGAACGAACAAACAGAGGAGAGAGAAACAAGGGTTTCAGTATGCAGAATGGTTTGGTAACTGAAGAGTTCCGTACAAATGATAGGCGGTTATCACGCAATTCAAAAAAAAAAGCTTTTGTTATGTCAGCCAAATAATATTAACTCCTTAAATTAAGGACTCCTAATATAATTAGTATTGTAAATATATATGATAAATTGTCATATTTTTGTAATTATTTTATAACTGTATGATTTTTATAATTACTTTTATAAATATACTATAATATGTAATTGTCCCTAATATCTAATGGAATTATAAACTAATCCTCAAAACATAACTACTATCCATCGGAACTAACATCTACATTCACAGTGAATTATTAATAAAAAGGAATATCAAGCCCAAGCCCAACTAGAGTAAGGTTTCGGTCCAATAATAACATACTAGTATATGATCATGATTCAAGAAGAACCTGTTATCAGATTTTATTTTACAGCGAAAATGTGCGTACAAACTCCTCAAAGATGATAATTACCAAGTAAATTTTAATCGCCAAGAAAATTGTATTATTATACCTTATATTCCCAGCAATTTTATAAACAAAATTATTTTCTCATTTAATTTACTTATGCAATCTATTTTTTTCAATAAAAATATAAAATTCATTTTTTAATTAATTACATTCAACAACCTGAATATTTTGGTTTTGTTGGTTGGTTTATGCTTGATACATCAACATACGTACGAAGACAGTTAAATGTAACAATGACCGACCGACCGACTGACTGACAAAGTAAATGAGTATTGTCACAGTTGACACCACATCTGATAGTTTTCAAACTCAAACACGATGAGTTTAAAACATCGGTTAACATCAACTTAATTTTGTTCAATTGATTAATACAGTATTGACACGCATGTTAAAAAATTAAAATATGTGATTAATTAAACTTAATTTCATGATGGAGTAGAATATGTGGTTAATTAAAACACTCCCATAATTAACAAGCTTTAAAAGTAAGAGAGCAGAGAGCTCCGTTTAATTAATTACTACCTTCTTTCTTTTTCTTGGAGGAGAGAGAGAGAGAGAGAGAACCGTAATTGATTTTTCCCCTTTTGTTTTTTTTTTCTTTTCTTTTTTCTATATATCGTGACTTGGCCCTTTATTCTCGTGAAAACTCCCCCATCAAAACACGATTTATATGGTGTAGTGTATAAAGTAAAACATGCGATAAAGTTGTAGAAACCACGTAGTATTTGCTTTGCTTCTTTCTTTTATACTCCACTAGTTATTTGTCACACACAAACAATTATGTATAATTAATATCTGAAAAAATTAATATCCAATGAAAACACACGTGATTATAATGGCACTTGAGAATATAAAAAATAAAAAATAAAACTTAAACAGCTAATATTATAATTTTTTATAATCAATTTTTTGCAAGTGTCCTCTCTTACTAATTTTGACAAAACATATATATATGCATGACATGTGCAATTTCTAAGGGCAAAAATATATAGTCCATCACCATATAAATTATTTTCCCCAATTAATATAAGGTTAAATTACTCCGAGGAACACTTGCAAAAAAGTTGAAACATTAATTATGATATTATAAAAATTAAAACATTAGCGTTTTATATTGTAATTCAATGTGAATATATATGATGAGAAAATTTTATAATTTCCCTTATCAATCCTAATAGTGTTATATATATATATAGATAGATAGATACAAACTATAATTAATAAATGGTCCACTAATTAATACGTGACCGAATACCTTTCCAGCTATATAGGGAGGGATTATTAGAGTCTGATCGAATAATTATTTTTCTATAGGTCCTTTGCTTAATAGGGACTCAAAGAAATTTCTTTCTTTTTTTTAGGTGTTGGAAACCCTGAAGTCTTTTTTATTCGTAGTTAACCTGTTATTATACGAATTATATTAATAAGATATGTTGCTAATTTGATTTCGTAATATATTAATTTTATCTAAAAAATAGAATTTCTTTCTATCTTTTTACCAAATCTTGACTCACACGCCTGCAGAGACCTATTTAGAAAATTTATCATATAGATAATCAAAGAGTCAATTAAATTAGTTCCTAACATTTAAACAAGTTGGTATTGAAATTTATTGTTGTAGCCCAATTCAAAAAGTTAGAAGAACCAAATTTAGCCACACGTACACTTGAACATCAAATGTAACGGCACTTAAACAACTAACTACCTCCTCCTCCTCAACATTTTTCAATATTTTTCTTTTTTTGTCAAATAGTTAAAAACTACTACTGCATGACCAAATTATAAACAAGGAAAAAGTATAGAACCCCAACACCAAACTAGCTAGTACCCAATTTATCCACTACCTGCAAATTATTTTATTATTTTATTTTTTTTTACTACATATATATATACCTGCAAATTATATATTTATTTTTAACTTGAATTTCATTAAAACCAAATAAAGTTTACACTACTCCATCGATCGGAAAAAAAACACCCTGTCATTACTAGTCAGTTGTAGAAACTTACTAGGCCAAAGAGAAAAACACAGCTTCAATTAATATATATATTTATCTTTTACAGCTTCAATTAATGAAGATTTATTTTTGTTTCTTCACGATCATTTGTACTGTAAATTTTTACACATAGTACATATATAACACAAGTAAATTCCTTGAGGGTGGGTGGTATCTCCAAAAACCGAATAAATTACAGCTTTAATACACAGCAGTAATTTTTTTATGACAACAAAAAACCAAATGCACATGCAACATGCAGCAACAGTAAAATGAACTATATTATGATCCACGGACCGATCGACCTAACTAATTTAATTTAATTAGAGCTTCACAACCTCCGGGATATGGACCGGATACCTGTCAATGCAGTCTTGCCAAGGCCCATTCGTCGGCGTTTTAATGGTCCGGTTACACTTCCATACAGCACTGTTACACTTAAACCCACTCCCGAACGCAATCTGCCAAACCCTATCCCCTCTCTTCATCCTCCCCTTTGCTTCAATATAGCTCATCTCGTACCAAAGCGAAGATGATGACGTGTTCCCAAACCGATGTAACGTCATTCTCGAGGCCTCCACGTGTTCCGACGACAGCTGGAGGTTCTTCTGGAGCTCGTCGATCACGGCCCGACCACCGGCGTGTATGCAAAAGTGCTCAAACGCCAGCTTGAAATCGGGAATGTAGGGCTTCCATTTCGGGTTAAAGATTTTTCGACCAATGAGCGTGAAGAGAAAGAGGAGCTGCTCCGAGGCCGGAAGGACTAAAGGCCCAATAGTAGTTATATTTGACTTGAGAGCCTCAGCCGCAATGGCCATAAGGTCTTTGGATAGATTTATACCTACTTTGCCTTGCGAATCTTCTTGTTCGTAAACGCACCTGTATGCCTTATCGTCCCCGCCCTTGTGAGTCCGGACGACGTGGACTAACCGGTATTTGGCCCGACTTCTGTCGCGCCTCTTATTGGACAAGAGCAAAGCTGCTCCTCCCATTCTAAACAAGCAGTTGGGTAAGAGCATGGCTCTTTCGTTACCTTGATAATAATTTGGAGTGATAATCTCGGTACTAATAACAAGAGCGTTGGAATTGGGATGAGTTTGGAGTAAATCTCTAGCCAAATCTATGGATATCAAGCCCGCACTACACCCCATTCCGGATAAATTAAAGCTCCTTATGTTACTCCGCAACTTGTACTTGTTCACCACCATTGCGGATAATGAAGGCGTGGGAGAAAAAAGACTGCAGTTGACTATAAGTATATCGACGTCTTTAGGCTTTAGGCCGGTTTTTTGAATCAACGAATCGATGGCTGAGAAAATTACAAGTTCGGCTTCGGCTCGGGCGGATTCCATAGTAGGGTTAGGTGGGATATAATGAATGGCGGGAGGTAAGCAGGTTTCTTCTCCGAGGCCAGAACGTTCTAGAATGCGCATTTGGAAGTCCACAGATTTGGGATTATCTTTGAGGATGAGTCTAGAATGTTCCATGAAGGTAGAGAAGGGGACTCGGAAGGTGACGGGGGGTTTGTAGCAGGCGTAGTCGACGAGGTAGATGGATCTGGGCTTGGACATGAAGTAGAGGGTGGAGATGAATACGATGAGGAAAGTCGAGGTAAGGACTTGGAGGAGATCGAAGTGGAGGGATTGAAGCATTTGCAGGAGTTGTTGGGGTCCAATACGGAGGATTTTGAAAGATATGGAGGCCATGATTGGGATGAATAGCAAGGTCAGGATGTGGTTCACTAGGTATTGGTACCCTAGCTTCACATGCTTGAGCTTTACGAACTTAATGGAGGAATCTGGAGGTAATGTTAGCGGCATTTTCAGAGAGATGTAAGTAACAAAAAAACAAAAAAGATTACAAGAAAAAACAAGAAGAAGAAGAAGAAGAAGAAGAAGAAGAAGAAGGGGATATGGTGGTAGGGTGGGAGGGGAGAGAAGGTGGCCTGGGGATTTAAAGGGAAAAATGAGGTGGAAATTAAGAAAGAAGGGTAATGAATTGAATGGGAGACAGATAAGAGGATTAAATGATCCAACTTCATCTCTTTCAACGCTCTCTTAGGCTCTTAGCTGGACCATTTTTTATTTCTTTCTTAATCTTCATCTATTATTAATCTTCAAATTAGCTTGCATGTCAGCTCTTCTTCTCTCTTGTTCTTATTGACTTTTTTATCCCTATATATATATATATATATATATATATATATATATATAGCTTTTATTTGTTGGATTCGTAACACTAAAATATGCATGTTTCTTATACTATTAATTATAATGAAAAGATGATAACGTATAGTTTTTAATTTCCGTAACTTAATTGCATGCATGTTATTTGTTCTGATTACATGGTTTTATGTTATGTTAGAGGTTAAGATTAAGTTTTAAAAATGGGCTTGAAATAAACAATTTCATTGCTTCACATATTAGGTTTAAAAGATAATTAATTCTTAAAGAGAGATTAATTATATAATCCGTTTGAAGGATTTTCAAGATGTATTTAAGAGGCCCAAATACTTAAATAAAATCCTCCAAATGAAGAAGCAGGGATCCAAAAACATGTGTTTCATGCCCCTCGACAAAAAATTACTATACAACCGTTTTTAAAAGATTGTCGTTTTTGAAATTCATTTATTACCCTCTTATGGAAAGTTAAAAACTATTAGTACTAATTAATAGAAGGGAGAGAATTCCTGGGACAATGAGAGAAGGTAGGGGTGATGCAGAAAATTAAATAATTTATTCTTTTAGAAGGTTGTAAACGATAAATAAATTAGAACAAAAAAATTTTCTTTCTAAAATGACAATCTTTTAGAAACGGATTGAATAAAAGCTATGACAGAAAATACTATTCTTATGTATTTTAATTTTAATAAATAATCAAATTAATCAACTCACGTTATGTGATGAACGTAAATCACAATGTAAACAAACAATGATTTTGTAAACTTATAAAGTTTAAAATCGTTTACGTATTTATTATTAGTCTACAAATCTATTATATATTAAAATTTTCCACCCAAAAGAAACTCTCTTACTCTCATCATCTTTTACAAGAATTTTGGTACGTATATGACATGCAAGGGACTAATTTTATTTTAATCAAACCGCCAGAAATATTTATTTTAAGAACCTGAACCGATACTTCAAATAGGGTTATATATGTTGTTCTGTCAACAAAAAATAAAAAGGTAAAAAAGCGCATTTTATTCTGTTACTTGGTTCATATAAATTAAACTGGCTTTATCCATGGACCAACTACAACTGCTCAAGTCCAGTCGTTCGTGTTCAATGGCCTTGTAATTAATTTTTAGTTGCCAGCTTACATCATAGCGTTATGTTTAATAAGTATATGATGGAGACTTTACTACTGTATGTATAATAATGTTAATTTAAGGACGGACAGTAATTTTTCGTGTTGGGACAGACCGTCTCTGACCAAATTATAATCAAGGAAATGTACGCAATGCCTAGCTAGGGTTAATTACCCCGCATGCATAACTAATTACTCTACCATGGACACCTTTTCAACACACAAGGGGTTGACTGATGGTGATAAATAATCGTCTTAAATAGCATAAATTTATCTGAAATTTTAAGGCACCATGAAAATAACTATGGTCCATTACTCATTTTTTTAGTGAAAAAAGAATAATTATCTTCGATTAAAGTAAAATATAAGATCCATATTAATTTTTTGATTATGATAGAGTTGAATAACATAAATTTATTTGTAACTGCTACAAATAAATTTTCGCAATATATATAATATTTGACGAAGTTGTATGAGTCATATTATATATTGCGAAAATTTTTAACCGAATTATGATCGTAACATATGTGCATACATAAGAAAAATAAAAATTAAAAAGATATATACATACACTTTCACATACAACTTCGTCAAATATTTTATTTTATGGCGTATATACATTTTCACATAAATCACAATTTGTATTGTATTTGCGGTTCGTCAATAATGGAATCAGCATTGAGTAGTACGGTGATAGTAGATGACTGGATGGATCGGCACTAATTATCATTTTCTTCGTTTGTAAATTTTACTAACTTTATTTTTAAGGTAAGTGTCAAATTAAATTTCCATGCCAAATACAGGTAGATGTTCGTTGTGAAAGCATTAAGCAAAACTTGGTTGTTTGGATTTAAAAGTATCATGTAAATGAAATCGAGTATTGAGTTGTTCAAATTTAGCTCACAAAATTTATTAAGTATAAAATAAAATTTGATTGAGGCTAGCTTACTAATCTAATGAAAGACAATCTCAATTTAATTTCAAACAATTTGAACTTTTTGAACAAATATGATCTAAATATTAATAAAAATTTATAATTTAAAGAAATTCAAATAATTTATTAATTTTTAAATTTTATCCATATTTTAATCATTTATATTTCAAATAAAGTTCAAATTGAATTTTTAATCAAATAAGTACCGAACTATTTGTTCATCTCACCGCTTAATCATAATCATAGTTGCTGAACCCATTCAATTCTAATTTGCCAACTTAACGACACTACTATCTAGGCTTTCTTTCTGACCACTCGATCGTTAAGATGTTGACACGCTGTATGTCCCATAACGGTTGGCAAACTAAGTCGTTGCACTTTTATAAATGCTTATATATGACAAAAAATAAGAGAAGAAAAAAAATAATGATAACTGTTAACGCCAAGATCTCCGGGTCACGTCCCAATCACGTAAGATGTCTTGATTCTGCACAATAAATACGATAAACACCAAAACTATTATATCTATATAATAGTCAACAGCTTTTCTTTTTCATCATTACAAGTCAAAGATAGAGCTATTAAAATATCTAATGGGTTAACCCACTGATCCGACCCGATCTCGTAGGGATTTAACAGAAATAGGATAGTGACTAAGCCCAATAACATTAAGATCCAATAATGATGACCTAATTGTAATGACCCGGTAGATGAACCAAGTAACTCGACCCAATCCCTTTGGCCCAATGCTAAAAATATCGCTACCAACATCGTCCCAAATCTTTTATTAAATAGAATGTTTAATGAAAAGAGTATAAATAACATCGGTCGAGGGGCAAAATGATTTATAATAAAGTCAATAAAGGCCCAAAATATAGCTTATCAGAGGCTCATGCCCATCTTCGCCAACCTTCATAAAATACTGAACCAAGAGCCTTTTAAATCTCAAGAATTACAACGAGTGCTTCCTCGATGTGTCCTTGGATAAACGGACCTGAGTCCGCCGTGCAAAAAAGAGGAAAATTCAAATAACTCATCCTACCGCCGAAGAGCTACAAGTATCTCCTATAGAAGCCGATCTTCCTTCGGACACCCCGGTTGAAATCGTGATTTCTGACAAAGAGCCCGAAGAACAAGTAGAGCGCATATCGAGGAGATTCCTCACTCCTTGCCAGAACCCAATGAGAAACTTCCATGTCGACTTCTAATATCGTGCATTCGTGATACCGATGATCATCGGTTTAACAACAGCTCCATCACGGACCTGATGGACGAAAGACTGAAATACCGGACTAAAGGAACTTGATAGTTTTGACTTTACTCATTTACATCGTTTCCCATCAATTTGAACTGATTGACTAATAATGGTCATCTGCAGGCAAATGCTATCTTCGGGTACCTCCGTCTCAAATACAAAGAAGCCGAAGAAGATACCGAAGAGAATGCCGAAGAGAATACCGAAGAGAATACCGCCCGAAGGGATAACGCCATTCGGAAGTCGGGTCATCTTTGATATATCAGGGATTTGATGTAAAGTCTGGATCCTTCGTAACTCGTGGCACATCGTCATAAGCTTCAAGAAGAGCTTAATTAACCTCGGGCCCTTAGGAATTTGGGTCCGCCATTGACCGAAGACTTTCGCAAGAAAATTCAAAACATCTGATACGAAATCGATGAGTAGAAACGATGAGATCGCCCATATGTATGCCAAAGGATATGAAAATCATCAAAAGCAAGAAAAGCTTGTTCATGACCAAGGTAGATCTATCTCTTCTAGATTCTTTAGAAAGCGGCAAATGATGAGGAAGAAGCCTCAAGATGACCTCCCTTTATCTTTATCTGTAGAACTTTCTGCAAAAATCCTAACTTTTTATGAACAGTTAATATTAATGAAATGTCAACTTCATGCCTTATTACTTCTATATGAACATTTCTTATCAATAATTCAAAGATCGATCAACTTTGAAATCTGTATGAAGTGCCTCTTATCTTAAAAATCATAGTCAATAATCAAGCAAATTATATAACGATTAAGAACAATGATAATATAATCCAACTCAACACTTGAATAAAATAAAGTAATGCATACTTATCGTTATCAAAGTGTGAGACGGATCGATCATAAGGTGAATTACCGATCCTCCTCAGACTATCAAGATCTTGTTTACCACTCGGGGTAGAACAAGTATATAAGGACATTTGTTTACCATGCGGGGTAAAACAAAGAAATAAGGACATTTGTCTACCACTCGGGGTAAAACAAATATATAAGGACCGTGGAATTTGCTTACCACTCGCGGTAAGACAAATTCATAAGGACACACATGACAATAAGGCTGTCATCGAATGGCCAGCGAGTCCGACCATACCTCCTTACTTCGGTGCATATTGGTTTACCACTCGCGGTAAAAATAATATTAAAAGGACCATGGAATTTGTCTACCACGCAGGGTATAACAAACCCATAAAGACACTCCTGTCGAAAAGGCTACCATCGAATGGTTAGCGAGTCCACCCCGTCCTCCTTACACCGATGAAGTTTGCCTACCCCGAAGGGCCTGACAAATTCATAAGGACCACCTGCCAAAAAGGTTACCATCGAATGGTCACGAGTCCCCCGATCCTCCCTTACACCATTGTGACTTTTGTAGGTGAGCTACCGAAGCCTTTCTGTGTTGAATCCCCAGTTCTTTCAAGAATAGTTCAAACTTCGATTCCACAAACTGGTGTCCATGGCTTTCTGATAAATTATAGGTCAAAGATATGCCTGCCGAAGTACTTTGTAGGCCAATGACTTCGCAGCCAAATGATCACCACAGATGCTCTCATGAACTTCCCGAAGAGCATACTCTGCTTCTGCTAAAGTATTGCAACGGCTTTGTAGGACTCCTCAGCTGGTTTCAACATCCCTAAGGACATGGCTTGCATAGTAAACCGGGTACTGCTTTCCATCTGAACCTGCAGCTTTAAACGGGCCTCTTCAACGATGAGTATCTGTAGGGTTTTGTGCCCTCCTCGGATTCTCAGGAGTGTGGCTTCTAGATCTGCTTCGGTGATGAGCCGATTCGCTGTGGCGAGAACACTCAAGGCGGAATGTCTTCTTTGTATTCTCAGGTGTATACTCTCTGGATCAACTTCTTCGTCTGCTGCGACCATAATCCTGAAAACCGATAGAGTAAAGTATCCTCTTCGGATGCTCAGGAGTATGGTTCTTTGGTTTTCTTCAGTCATGTGGATCGCCTTGAGACATGTGCTCAAAGTGTATAGACTGCTTTCCAACTCACGGTTGTCCATCTTTAAAGCGTCTTCGTCTTTCGGGGATCGACATAATTGGATGCCATCCCTCACTTCGTAATCGAAGCCTCTCGCACAACTATATCCTTGGTCCGCTCCACCACATCCTGTTCGCCACCCTACATCCTCGCCCGCTCCAAAGAACCTCCAAAGCTCTATCTGCTTCGTCCACCATCTTCATCGGTTTAGCGGCCTTGTCGTCCCGACCACTTGATTATCGAGTTCTAAAGTGGTACCTTCTACTCGGCCATGATCACGCTCTTTGTCAGCAGCAAAGATCAACCATCTTCGGGCTTCACCGTGGGCTCCCGAACGAGAACCCCCTGATTCATGCTTGAAAACCGTTCCCTCGGCATCGGCTGTCCCTCCGGTGTAACAGTTCTACTCTTCACCATAGTGTCCGACGTAGAACAACTAAAAAGTTTGTGATTGAAAACTCAAGGACACTAGAACACGACCCTCCTTCTAGCGCCAATGTTAACGCCAAGATCTCCGGCCACATCCCAGTCACGTAAGACGCTCTTATCCTGCACATTAAACACGATAAACACCAAAAGCTTGACGGCCCGGATCAGTGGGGATAACTTCGGCGAGAGAGTCGATGTCGGTGTTCACAAGGTTAACAATAGAGGATAATAATATCTAGTGTATTGAGAGAGATAATTCTTAGTCGAATTTGTTTGTACGTACCTTTTCTTGAAGACTTCATTGCTATGTTATACTGATCTCTAGCACGGTTTCTGAGTGTCACCCACTATTGTCTCGACATGTACCGACATCGATGGTTTCTCTGATCGCATACAAATTTCACCCACTACACCGTGGGTCACTGCTTTCTACCGCCAAATTCGAATGATCTCATCCACATTAATGCATAGCAGATATAATAGTCAACAGCCTTCCTTTTTCATCATTACAAGTCAAAGATAGAGATATTAAAATATCTAATGGGTTAATTCACTTATCCGACCCGATCTCGTAGGGACTTAACAGAAATAAGATAGTGACTAAGCCCAATAACATTAAGATCCAATAATGATGACCCAATTGTAATGACCCGATAGATGAACCAAATAACTCGGTCCAATCCCTTTGGCCCAATACCTAAAATATCATGGCCCAACAATAACGATAATGATAAAATTAAAACTAATATATATATTAATAATATTAAACGGGATTAAAAATTGAAAATAAATTTAAAATTTTTGTTTTACAAAATAAAATTTGAAGTATTTTTCCTTCACATAACGAATATGATCAAAAAAGTTTACCGGGCAACTTAAATTAAACTTTAATCATTAAATTGAGTAGAGGTGTATAAAAAATACGTACAGACTACTGTCCAACAAAAGGACTTTTTAATTTAATTAATTGTATTTGACAAAATCTATTTTAATAATCGATCGAGTCAAAGAAGAAATTGCACAATTTAAAATGAGAGGATTAATTTCTCATTACTAGCTATTATTCTCTCTTCTTCGTATTTCTTATGAATCTTATCTAGAGGATCTGTTCTCATTTAATAATATATATTTTTTTTACTTATTAAGAGGTCATTATGCGTCTTAGGTGGCAAACGGGCGGACGGGTCCGGATTGAGCCGGGCCGAGCGCGGATGGGTCAATGACGGGCCGGGTTAAAAAGATCCGAATTTTGACGGGTCAAAAATATTAGGCCATGGTGGTAGGGGCTTTACCTACCACCGACTTCTTCCCCTATTTTTTTTTTTTTAAAAATTTTACTACACCAAAAATAATAATAATAATAAATATTAAAAATAATAAAATAATTTATAATAAACAATAATTCTAATTACCTACATTAACTACATACCTCAATCAATTAAAATTTTAATAGTATTATAAATTACTTTCAAAGTATATAATCAAATTTGATTTTTTTAAATTATACTTTAAAATTAATATAATTTATTTAACTTTAAAAAATGCATTCATGACTCCACAAATATTGTTCCAAGAGATATCTAATTAATTTTCAAGATTTACACGGTTGGAACTTGGAGATGCCAAGATTTTAGCAATTTGAATATTTAAATTGATTTTCAGAAGATTTGTATGACATGATTTTAGGCATTACCCAATATCTCATTATTAACAACCACATCAATTAAGAAATTTCAAACTACAATTATTATTTACTACAACTATAATAATTAAAAATATATTTTTATATTGAAGATTCCTTTAAAAATAAATAGTTGTTGTAGCTCAGTTGGTTTGAACTCTTATTTATTTACTTACAAATCTTATGTTCAAGTCTCATAACCCACAAGTAGCAACATTTTATAAAAATAAAAATAAAAATATTTTACTTGCCTTCACTTGTCAATGGGCCTACATTAAAGCTTCTAGCTTCAGGATTCAAGTGTCGATCCTACTGTAAGACCCACTTTTATAAATAAAGATGAATTTTTCTATAAATATTATTTTTGAATATTATGGAATAAATTTGATATAATGTTATAGTTGTGGGTAATATTTATAAATTTTGCAAAGTATGCAAGTTGTTATAAAATATTAGTTTGGTTTAATATTCTTTTTGTTAGGGAATATTCGTATGATGGCTCAATCATTGGTGGACCCTAATAAAATTATTATCGGATTGAGAAAACGACAAAAATATTTTATAAAAATAACGGTGGAGGTGTTACTGTTAAAAGCGTTGAACTAACCGGTGGTAAAAGTAAAGAATACGATGTCTGACAAGAAGAGTACTCGGATTGATTATTGATGCTTACGTGAGAAGTCACTCACCATGCTCAATTATTGCTACGATAATTCTTGCGTCATATCTCTTATATTATTGATTCAATTATTGTCACGATTATTATCAGTATAATAGGTTATAGTATTAAATCAATAATTGAGGCGACAAGTTATAAATGATTAATAATTGTTGAAAGATTAAATATGTGTTGATGAAAAAAAAATGATTTGTGGTAAGTTTGATTATTTTATGGGGGCTCGTATGTCATCATCTAAGAGTCTCTTCGTCAATAAGTAATTACCTTCGTCAATAAGTAATTACCCTTGTGAAAAGTATTTACCTTCGCCAATAGTATTTACCTTCGTTAATAGTAATTACCTTTTACCAGACGTCGAACCACTTGTCATTTCACATTACAGCGTCGAACCACTTGTCGTTTCACATTACAGGTGTCAAACCGGTTAAATCCAAGCCACTTGCCTTTTCACACTAAGCGGTGCTAAGCTAAAATCTTCTATAAATAGAGGCCTGAGGCTTCATTATTTTCACGAATTCATTCAAGCTTATAGAGAGAAAGTATAGAGAGAATAAGAGAAAAGAAGAAGAGTATTTTTTACTACTACTATGCATGCGATTCAATCTCCTACCAAATGTAAGGGGTGTTATTCTTTCTTATTCAAGAAGAAACATTGTTATTCCATCGCTTATTATTCATTAGAATAACTCGTATACGCTTGGTTTACCCTATACTTGGTGACATTCTTCTATTATTCATTGGAACATCCTGTCTGTGTGTTTTACACCTTACATTCGGTTCTCTTTTATTATTCTCATTGGAACATCCTGCGTCTGTGTTTTTTGTGGCGCCCCCAAAATAGGTATACATCACCCATTCCGAGTTGTCAATACATGATGCGAAACAACTACAACTTTATTATTACAACAATAAAATTGTGAGTTTAAATACAAATATTATCTTCTAGACAATATCTATACTCAAATAAATCCTCATCACATTTATTGATACATTATTTTACAAAATGGTGAGGACTACTAAACAACGCTCTCTAGAACCTTCATTCCATACCACCCTACTGTATATTCGCTATATTCTAGCCTCCACGAGAAAAATGGAACAAAAGGAAAAGGGTGAGCTCAATTAGCTCGATAAAGAATATTATGACTAAGATAATATCTGACAAATTATCGTTAGTCTTCAACGAGAAAAAAATCTAATAGAATCTGATAGACAACAAATTTTAAATCAATATTTGCGGTGAAATAATAATTCATTAGAAGAGTTAAGTAGAGAATGCAAACTACTATCTTCTATGTGTATGAATTTAAAAGTTCATCGTCTATCTTTTATCCTGTAACATCAATCGATATACATCTGAATCAAATATTCATCTTTGCACTACTGAGCCAAAGATATTCATCGATTAGTCATGTTCATTTAAACACTGTTCATCTTTGCACTACTGGGGCGAAGATATTAATCGATCGGTCATGTTCATCTCAACACTTCATCTTTTTTTTACTGAGGCCAAAGATATTCTTGAAATCATTCATCTTTGCTTTCTACAGGCCAAAGATATTCAATAATATCATCATTTAAGGTAGAGGATGATGAAAAATATTTTTAAAAAACGAATCCAATGAAACAAAATGACAAGGATTAAGGATTAAGGATTAGTACTTTGTTTTATCCATGTCCAAAAATACCTCAAAAATAATCATAGTGGTGTAAAATTCAAGAATGATCAAAACATGGATCTGATCAAAGCTAGTATCCGAATAGATATTTTGACAAAAAAGAAGAAATTTTATTTTTCGGTGAATAGTCTTAGTATCGTGAATAGTCTTGATATCGTGAATAAGAACTCAAACACCAAAAGATAGAAATTCCACAAAAATATCTTCACGCTTAATGAATAGTAACTTCGTGAATAGTAACTCGCTGAATAGTAACTCATGTGATATAAGTGAATAGTAACTCCGTGAATAGTAACCCCGACATGAAAAAGTTCCAAATTTGATAAAAGTTCCAACCAATATTTGACATAATGATATTGAAGAAATAATATCATTTGAGAAGAAAATAACATCCTTACCTCGAAAGATCGATCTTACATTTGAAACACCGGATATAGGCTATGACTTGGACTTGCACCGTATAGCAATACTCAAAGTATACTCAAAATACTCACAAGAATAAACTTCGATAATATAGAGAGAAAACTTGATTTACGGTGTGATTTTCAATTCTAACCTAAGCACCCTATTTATAGAAATTCTTAGAACACCAAAGCAGAAAATTTAATAAAATATTAATATATATATTATAATTTCCTACGCACACTTTCTAAGATTCAAATTATCAATAAAACAAATGGTCCCCCTCACCAAAATCAATAAAAACGTTTTTCTTAATAAAATTAATAAAAACTCCCAAAAATCAATTATTAGAGAATTTGAACATCAATAATTCATAATAAATAGCCCTTTTATTAGAAAATTCGAATCTCGCGTGTTTTTATAGGAAATTCAATTCTCTACAACTTTGCGAAGAAAGTTTTCCAAATTCCAAACAGAAATTGGCCGAAATCCACAAACGAGGCGATTTTACAATTATAATCAAATTTCGATCGATAAATGGGGTCCAATTGAGCATGTTTAACATGTTTTAAACATTTATTGCAACAAAAAATACTCTTCCTTCTCGTATACTCATATATCCCACATTAGTTGTAAAAATATCACCATTATTATATTATTAAAATATAATAATATATTTAAATGAATTATTTTATCGAAAAAAGATAAAATTTCAATTTTCAACAATTGTCACATTAAAAATTTTCTCCATCTATATCCACATAAAATCAATATTTTCCTCATCATATGAATCAATAATTAATTATTCACAAATAATATTACGAGAATCACAATATTGATGACGAGGCGGTTTCCAAGGAAGAGGGCTTTCGATAAGAATTTCTCCTTCTTGGTAGCGCGATTAGGTGACCAAACCTCTCCTTAGGCGAACTTTCTAGACATTGCCAATAATGTTATCTAATAATATTATTCGGATAATATGAATTATTGCTTCGATAATGAAAATCTTTGTGTAATGACAATTATTGAAACAACAATATATAAAATATCAACGCAGCAATTATTAACTCAATAAAATAAAATCTTTGAGCGATAATTCACGTAACCATTATTGAGTAGTGCCTTCAAATAATTGGTGCAATCTGGTATCTTCTTTCTTGTCGACAATGCGCGTATTCTTGTGTTTTAACCACCGGGTATTCCAATAGTGTTAATTGGTAACAACTACTGTGCAGTTATTTTTAAACAACTTATATTTGTCGTTTTCTTCATCCAATCGCTTTTTCGTTATGGGGCCCACACATGGTTATTTGGCAAATCGTCATGCGAATATTCCCAAAACAAAGATGAATATTCCACGACCAAACGAATATTCCCAAACAATGAATGAATATTTTATAACCACTTGCTTATTTTGAAATATTTGCGTATTTTACCCATATACTATCCACATTAATCAAATCCACCCTTACTATTTCAAAATAATAAATAAAGAAAATTCCTTTTATTTAAAAAATTTGAGGTCTTCTGACCTCCCTCCTTATGAAATTTAAGTCCTCGAAATTGGCGTGCGTATACGGTGTTTGAAAAGGTGAGGATACCTCGCTTTCATTTCCGTTTCCAATTCCCGGTCATTTCCTCTATAGCATGATTCCTCCACAAAACTTTAACTTGTGGTATGACCTTTCTTGGCGTGGGACATGCTCCTTCCTATCCAAAATCTTGACGGTACCTCCTCATACGTTAAGTCTTTGGCTATCTCGTCCGGTTTCTAACTTCTATAACGTGGTTCGGGTCTTTCACATATTTACGAAATGCGGATATGTGAAACACATTATGAACACGAGACATACTTTGGAGGTAACGCAAAGTCTATAGGCTACATTTCCTACTTTCGGTCGAGAATTTGAAATGGACCATAAATCGTGGATTGAGCTTTCCTCTCTTCCCAAATCTTGTAACTCCCTTCCATGGAGCAACTTCATGACAATACATGATCCCTACACTAAATTCCACGTCCTTTCGATGAAGATCCGCATAACTCTTTTGTCGATCTTGTGCCGTTTGTATCGTTGTCGAATCATTTGGATCTTTTCGGTGATCATCACGTACTAACTTTCGGGTCCCAACAATGTTCTTCACCCACCTCATCCCAACATATTGGAGAAGCGACATTTTCGTCCATATAATGCTTGAATGGAGCCACACCTATACTTGCACGATAAGCTGTTGTTGTAGGAGAATTCCACCAATGGTAAATACTTATCCCAACTACCCTTGAAGTCTAGGACACGAGTCTTAATAAATCTTCAAGAGTTTGAATAGTCCTTTCTCGATTGTCCGTCCGGTTTGAGGATGGTATGCGAACTAAATCGTAAATCCGTGCCCGTAGCTTTTTGCAAGCTAACCCAAAATCTTGAAGTGAATCTTGGGTCACGATCCGAAACTATGGATCTGGGCATGCCATACAACCTCACAATCTCATTCACGTCATATACTTAGCAAGGCGTTCAGGGAATAAGTCTCCGTGTCGGCAAAAAATGAAGCGGAACTTGGTTAATCTATCAACAATAACCCAAATAGCATTGATGCCTTGAAAGCCGTAGGAAGACCCGTGTAACGAAATCCATGGTAATGTGTTCCCACTTCCATTTGAAATCTCAGTGGTTACAACGGACCCTTAGGTACCGGATGCTCGCCTTTACCGTTGACAAGTTAAACACATTGAGATAAACTTTGCAATCTCTCTCTTCGTATTGTTCCACCAAAATGTATGTCGAAGATCACGATACATTTTAGTACTTCCGAGATGGATTGCAAATGGTGTATTGTGTTGCCTCCATCATAATCTTGTACTTCAAATCAGTCGTTAGGAACACAAAGTCTAGAGTGGACTCAAGTATTCCTTCTTCATCAATTCTCGCTTAGGAATAGCTCCTTCTTGTACTTTCTTCTTCATACGCATCGGCTCACGGATTGGTGGCTTGAGCAACCTTAACTTTTTCTATTAAAGTTGGCTCTATCATTATACTTGACATCATCGCTTTTCGTTCCATATATGATCTTCTACTCGATGCGTCATTTACCACGTTAAACTTTACCGGGATGGTATTGAATAGTGTGGTCGTAGTCTTTCAATAGCTCGAGCCAGCGTCATTTGCCGCGTGTTGAGTTCTTTTGAGTGAAGAAATATTTAAGGCTTTTATGGTGCGAATATATCTCCTTTTCTCCCCATATAGATAGTGCCTCCATATCTTTAAGCAGCAAAACTTGCTTTTGACTCTAGATCATGAGTAGGATAATTCCTCTCATACTCTTTAAGTTGTCATGAGGCATAGGCTATGACTTTCCCACGTTGCATGAGAACACATCCTAACCCTTTGCACGAACCATCGTTTGTGAATAACAAATCCATCCAGACCGGATGGTATTGTTAGAGCAGTCGAAATAAGTCTCCTCTTAAGCTCTTGGAAACTTTTCTCGCATTCTTCGCTCCAAAGCGAATTTTGTATCCTTAGAGTTAGGCGAGTTAATGGAGTAGCGATTCGAGAAAACCCTTCCACGAATCTCAGATAATAACCATACTAAACCAAAAAGCTCGTGCTTGGTCCACCGAACTTGGTTGCTCCCAACTTTGTATTGCTTCAATCTTCTTGGGGGATCAACGGATACTCCATGTTTCGACACCACGTGCCCAAGAAATGCTACTTCCTCAAGCGAACTCGCATTTCTTCAATTTGGCATATAGTTTGTTTTCACGAAGCCTTTGGAGTACCGACTTCAAATGGTGCTCATGATCTTCACGACTTTTGGAATATATGAGGATGTCATCAATAAAAACAACAACGAAGCGATCCAAATATTCCTTGAATACTCGGTTCATCATATCCATGAAAGCGCGAGGAGCATTAGTTAGTCAGAAAGACATGACTAAGAATTCATAATGCCCGTCTGGGTTTAAAAAGGCGATCTTTGGAATATCCTCGATTCTAATCTTGGTGATGATATCGAGCGAAGATCGATTTTGAAAAGAATTGTGCCCTTTGCAATTTGGTCAAACAAGTCATCAATACGAGGTGAGGATACCTATTCTTGATGGTGACATGGTTCAATTCCCGATAGTCATACAAAATCGCATACTCCGTCTTTCTTCTTTACTGAATAAAGCAGGGAGCACCCCAAGGAGATGTACTAGGGGCGAATGAAATCGATGTCCAACAATTCACGTAGTTGGACCTTTAACTCCTGAAGTTCAATAGGAGCCATTCGATATGGGGTTTTAGAAATGGGCTTTGTATGCGGAGTTCAAGATCGATAAAGAATTCAACTTCACGTTACGGGGGTAGGCAGGGAAGTTCTTGAAATACGTCGGGAAAGTCAATAACAACAGGAATATTATTCAAATTTGGCGTGTCTTTATTCAAATCCATAACATGGGCTAAGAAATCTTGACATCAGTTTTCAATAAGCGAATAGCTTTATGATTAGATATGATAGTGATTGATTTTAATGGTTTAGTTGCTTGAATTAAATATGAGGGTTGGTTAGGAATATGAAAACTAACAACCTTACGAAAATAATCAATTTTGGCATGATGAGTAGTTAACCAATCAATCCCTAAAATCACATCAAAAGCAAGTATCTTTAAAGAGATAAGGTCAACGGTAAGGTGATGGTGTCAACTTGAATCAAACAAGATTTATAAGCGATGGATGTGATGAAAGTTTCTCTAACGGAGTTTCCACGAGATAGGTCAAAGTCTAATTTCTCGGAGTCGAGTTTAAGCGTTGAGCACATGCGGGAGAGATAAATGAATGGGTATGCCGGTTATCAAGTAAGGTATAAACTTAGCAAGAATTTATAAATAAACTTACCGTGATAACCTCGTTTGGGTTCCTCGCATTATGACCGATCCTGACAACAAACGCTCTTCCGAAATCGTTGACTTTGACTTTTACAGAACGATCTTTTAGTCACCTTCCCCATTGAACTAGGTTTATTTACCGTATGATCTCGGCGATATGTCCTTCCTTTCCACAATTATAGCATACCTTGAGCTGTTGTGGGGCGGGTTTGGTGATATGTCCCTCTTTCCGCATTTATAGCATATAATGGGTGGTCGTTCTCCTCCTTAGAACCCGATTCTTCTTAAAAACGCTTTGTCGTCTTCACATAATCGTTGTTAAATCTCCTCTTTTAAAATCTCCTCTGACTCGCTTCTTCTATTTTTCATGGCCATGATTACCACCGAGTGGTTACCATTTTGTCCGTCTCTGTTTCTTTCTCCATTTGGTTATCATTATTACATTGGCTGCTATCTACGAATGCGATCCTGGTTGTGGTCCTCGATTTGGTGTACTTTCGTTATCTCGCTCTAATAATTGAGCCTGTTTTACAACATCTGAATAAAGAGAAAATTTATGAGAAATGAGATCTTGGCGTATCTGGGTTTCAAACCTCTAAAAACATCCGCGTCATCGTTCCTCATTCTCCACCAAATGAGGTGCAAACACGGATAACTCTGCAAACTTTGCCTCGTCTTTGAGACAAATCGTATTGTTACACTCGGTCCTAATAAACTCCACTTCCTTCATATAGCGAACACTTTCGGAAAGTATTTGTCATTAAATAGTTCTGAAAGCGTCTCCCAAGATATCTTTGAGTCTTGTTGGATGGAGTGCGCTTCCACAGACTCCCACCGATGAATCCGCTTCGCCACGGAACATAAAGGTGGCGAATGGAACCTTCTGTTCCTCCGTGCATCCCAAGACATCGAATATCTTGGTAATTTGCTTGACCCATGTTTCCGCCGTGATCGGATCGGCTTTCCCTTAAATTCAGGTGGTCCCAACTCTTTGAATCCTTTGCTATGACAACGTGAATTCTATCATTTCCTCCTATATTTTGAACACGAGTCTCCTAAATGCGATTTTGCATGAGCTGCAAAAAACTTCTAAACATCCCTCGTTCATCATCTCGCTTTCGATGGTGTTGTTCACGGGAGGAACATTGCCCGACTGTTACGTTCTCCTCGTTGGTGAGTCTGAGCGTCTCCACAGTCTCATTTCCATTGTTAATATTCTCGATTAGACATTCTCAAATCATCGCCAAAACAAGGGTTAATTAAAAATCAATATATCACATAATATCCTATATCTTGACCAACTAACAAATAAGCTTAGGTAGGACACACTTTAGCGAAGGATTTACTCGTCTCTCCCCTCTGTTCTATTCCCGATCTCGCTTGGAGATCATATCCCTAAGCTCTCGATACCAATTGTGGCGCCCCCAAAATAGGTATACATCACCCATTACGAGTTGTCAATACATGATGCGAAACAACTACAACTTTATTATTACAACGATGGCTTGTGAGTTTAAATACAAATATTATCTTCTGAGACAATATCTATACTCAAATAAATCCTCATCACATTTATTGATACATTATTTTACAAAATGGTGAGGACTACTAAACAACGCTCTCTAGAACCTTCATTCCATACCAGAGCTAAATACTTTCATTATATTCTAGCCTCCGAGAAAAATGGAACAAAAAGGAAAAGGGTGAGCTCAACTAGCTCGATAAAGAATATTATGACTAAGATAATATCAACAAATTATCGTTAGTCTTCACGAGGAAAAATCTAATAGAATCTGATAGACAACAAATTTTAAATCAATATTATGGCAATGGAAATAATAATTCATTAGAAGAGTTAAGTAGAGAATGCAAACTACTATCTTACATGTATGAATTTAAAAGTTCATCGTCTATCTTTTATCCTGTAACATCAATCGATATACATACGGAATCAAATATTCATCTTTTTTACTCTGGGCGAAAGATATTCATCGATTAGTCGTATGTTCATTTAAACACTGTTCATCTTTTTCTTACTCTGGCCCAAAAGATATTAATCGATCGGTCGTGTTAATCTCAACACTGTTCATCTTTTGGCACTACATGTGCCAAAGATATTCTTGAAAATCATTCATCTTTACTCTGAGGCCAAAGATATTCAATAATATCATCATTTAAGGTAGAGGATGATGAAAAATATTTTTTAAAGCGAATCCGATGAAACAAAATGACAAGGATTAAGGATTAAGGATTAGTACTTTGTTTTATCCATGTTCAAAAAATACCTCAAAAATAATCATAGTGGTGTAAAATTCAAGAATGATCAAAACATGGATCTGATCAAAGCTAGTATCCGAGAATAGATATTTTGGACAAAAAGAAGAAATTTTATTTTTAGGTGAATAGTCAGAGTATCGTGAATAGTCAGATTATCGTGAATAGTAACTCAAACACCAAAAGATAGAAATTCCACAAAAACATCTTCACGCTTAATAGTGAATAGTACTTAAGTGAATAGTAACTCGTGAATAGTAACTTCATGAATAGTAACTTCGTGAATAGTAAACTCATGAATAAGTAACCCCAGCATAAAAAAGTTCCAAATTTGATAAAAGTTCCAACCAATATTTCGACATAATGATATTGAAGAAATAATATCATTTGAGAAGAAAATAACATCCACCTACCTCGAAAGATTAGTAATTACATTTGAAATTAAGATTATAGTCTTTGAAGGAATTTGCCGTCGTATAGCAATACTCAAAGTATACTCAAAATACTCACAAGAATACGCTCCGATAATATAGAGAGAAAACTTGATTTACGGTGTGATTTTCAATTCTAACCTAAAGCACCTATTTATAGGAAATTCTTAGAACACCAAAAGCGAAAAATTTAATAAAATATTAATATATATATTATAATTTCCTCGCACACTTTCTAAGATTCAAATTATCAGCCAAACAAATGGTCCCCCCTCACCAAAATCAATAAAAACGTTTTTCTTAATAAAATTAATAAAAACTCCCAAAAATCAATTATTCGAGAATTTGAACATCAATAATTCATAATAAATAGCCCTTTTTATTAGAAAATTCGAATCTCATGAGTTTTTATAGGAAATTCAATTCTCTACAACTTTGCAGAAGAAAGTTTTTTCCAAATTCCAAACAAAATTGACCAAAATCCACAAACGAAGCGATTTTACATGTATAATCAAATTTCGATCGAATAAATGGGGTCCATTGAGCATGTTTAACATGTTTTAAATATTTATTGCAACAAAATACTCTTCCTCCTCAGATATACTCATATATCCCACA
The DNA here is from genome assembly GCA_020205615.1 of Panax quinquefolius. Classification (NCBI taxonomy): domain Eukaryota; kingdom Viridiplantae; phylum Streptophyta; class Magnoliopsida; order Apiales; family Araliaceae; genus Panax; species Panax quinquefolius. The sequence continues at coordinate 164,562,250 of CM035153.1, read as the reverse complement.
TTCGTTGTAAAAATATCACCATTATTATATTATTAAAATATAATAATATATTTAAATTTATTTTATCGAGAAAAAGATAAAATTTCAATTTTCAACAATTGTCACATTAAAATTTTTACTCCATCTATATCCACATAAAATCAATATTTTCCTCATCATATGAATCAATAATTAATTATTCACAAATAATATTACGAGAATCATGATATTAATGACGAGGCGCCTTCAGGAAGAGGGCTTTCGATAAAATTTCTCCTTCTTGGCGCGCAATTAGGTGACCAAACCTCTCATAAATGCGAACTTTCTAGACATTGCCAATAATGTTATCTAATAATATTATTCGGATAATATGAATTATTGCTTGATAATGAAAAATCTTGTGTAATGACAATTATTGAAACAACAACAATATAAAATATCAACGCAGACAATTATTAACTCGATAAAATAAAATCTTTGAGCGGTAATTC